>OX104124.1:33190682-33605682 GCA_944474755.1 Limnoperna fortunei | reverse complement strand
TTAGTTTAAATGTGGAGTGAACTCGTATCTTCGGACGATTGGGAACATGCTCATTGTACTGATAATAATTTTAGTTCACAGTTGCTGAATTGTAATTCAAGTTTTTATTGTGGTTAGTGTGCTATACATAATTACACATGTAAACATGATGTTAAAGCATATAGTTATGTCACAGGCAGTCACGTGGTAAAAATTTAGTTTTATTGACATTTTGTCACAACCATTGCTTGTTACGTAATCAATTACTGTCAACAAGGATGTCACTATTTTCAAAACATAAACTTATGTTATATAATATACATCCATATGTATTACCGCTCTTAACAAATTCCAGGTCTATACTGTTCAAAACCCTAATTAGTTCTCTCATACACAAATTAAAAGCGAGAGTCAAAACAATTCTATGGTAATTAATTTTTCTGCGGCTAGGCAAAATAAATAAAAATCTTTTATCACTTCAAGATATTCATAATATTATAATATTTATAGTACACTATTGCACGGGGAAAACACAGCGATTTTACCATACACTCTGCAAAATGAGGGCTTGAAATATGTTGTGGACAAATTTTCTCTTACACCCAGAATGGCATCCTCACAAGTCAGGGTATATACATGTCCAAATGTGTCCACACGAAACCCTGACAAACTTAGCCAGGAAATTCCCGGGCTAGAAGTCACTTATTTTGATTGGCTACATCATACCTTGATGTAGCCAATCAAAAGCTCGCTTTCATTCGCGGCTTGGTTAGGGGATATCCCGATGTTGATTGTAAATAAACCAAACGGATATGTTGCATAGACCATTTGAAAGTCAGTGTATTTTGTACAGTAGTTTTAATAGTTTGTTATTACCGCGTTATTTATTAGTTGCGTTACGTTTTCTTCCCACTCAAGAATGAGTAAGAATGACTACTGCCAAACACTTGCTTCTTTCAAGCAATTTCATTAGTTGATATTTTGAAGGTTTGACGTCATATGAAAATCTTCTAGACCGGGAATTTCCTGGCTAAGTTTGTAAGGGTTTCGTGTGGACACAGAAACCCTGACTTGTGAGGATGCCATTCTGGGTGTAAGAGAACATTTGTCCACAACATATTTCAAGCCCTCATTTTGCAAAATGGTGAAATAAAATGATGCTAATCGTGTCACGATTTTCTTAAAAGGTGGCCAATGAGCAAAAAGGCTGAAGTCAAACATTGATATTTAACGCAAAAATTTAACTTCTAAGAAAAACTGTACACAAAAGCTATTGTCGATTTAGAATACAAAATGGTATATCGAATGTGCATGCATGTCAACGAACTAGGAAATCGGTTGATTTTTTCCCCAAAATTTCAGCCCCCCTCCCGAGGATAATGAAAATAGTTAATTGTTCCCGTAATAGTCGTAATCGATAATTAAATATCGTTTACCAATTTTTTTACACAATTCAACGTTAACGATATTGGTTATACTTATTGCTTAGAAAAGATTCTAAGATGTATAGAAATGCACCAAGTGATGAATCTGACGACATTGAGGGCTGTTAACACTTATTTTTTGTCAGGTCGATATTAATAAAACGCCACGAAGCCACCCACGTGATGCTACCAAACGCTGTAAAACAATAGGATGTATCTTTGTGTTATACATGTTCTTACAGACTTATAAACCATTACTGATTTTGTACTTTTAACAAAAGGTCACATCTATCTTAAACGCATTTATATCATACATGTTATTATGTAAACATCAAGTGCATGTATTTCTCATGAATAACAAACGATTAAAAAAATAGGAATAGACTAAAGTCTTGCATTCCTTGCTTTTCAATGTTTAATATGAATCATATATCATGAACATTTTCTCTTATAAACATTATCATTTTCTCGTATAAACATAATCATAGTCTCTTATAAACATGATCATTTTCTTTTATAAACATTATAATTTTCTCTTAAACGCGAATAAAAAACGTAATTTTTATGTTATAACTTTGTGTTTGCTACAAACACGTGGTCGTTGACTGCGCCAAATATATCTGTATGTTTCTGTTTCATTCCAATATTTTGTTGTTTTTCGTTAATGTTCGGAGGTCTGAGATTCTAAAAGTACTTCGGCTCCCGTATTTTCGGAAAACCGGATGTTTTTGTCATTTAAGGTTGTAGTCGAGCACACTCGATGCAGAATCGTACATGCAGTTGATCAAAAGTATATACCCACTACCTTAGCCAATCGCCCGCTGGATATATTAATTGTACAAGGAAAATCTGGTTACGAAAAAGATCAAACGAAATCTGTCCTGAGTTGACAAAAATTATAGAAAAATTGCAATTAACGAGTTGGGACCTTAGCGGATTTGAATTCCATAGTAACTATAATACGTGTATATCTCTTATAATTTTTATCAGGCAGAGGGTATAAACTAAAAAAGCTACAGGAATACACACACAATTGCAAAAAACTTGTTCAAATCCAATATATTACCACAAATTAACTTTAGTTAGTGTTTATATTTATACTACAGCAAGAACCAGGCCGTAATGGCACAGAAATACTCAACACGTTGAAGCATGTACGACCAGGTGATGGATTTGAACCAATATTCCCGTTGGTACTGAAAAGGGACGTCAACGGTAAAGATGAAGATCCTCTGTACACCTATTTAAAGGTAATTATTATAGCGCATCTTGATTGATTGATTGATTGATTGATCGATCGATACTTAACTTTGCATATTCAATACAATACAAGTTTATTGGTCAATTATGGACCCTGGAGGGCCAAATACAGCACAACATGTATGATTGGTACACTACATAAATAACAGATAATAAAATTTCAATGGCAAACAAATATTAATCATAGTGAAATGAGAAAAATGTGGCATCATAGCTATTAATGAACCTTATACAGAACATAGCTTAAGTAATGTTACATTCCCGCAGAAAGCAACTCAACTGCTTTACAATTTCAGAATTTTCACATGAGAAACACTAGAAAAGTTTGTCAAATTCAGAAAGGTTTTTAAAGTTCATGTTATACTTTTTACAATATAAAAAAGTAAATTTCTATTGGTATCAAATTTAGGACACTCTAAGAAATAATGAACTTCGTCTTCAACCTTATTTAGGTCACATTTATCATATATTCTGGGATTTAATGGGGTCTGAGATTTAGTTTATCTACCAAATTCAACTTTAAGTTTATGACTACTTACCCTAAATTTAGCAAAACACTTCCTTTTATCAAACACTTTAATGATGTCCAAATATTTTTCATAACCAAAATTACCTTTGGTTTTTAAATACGTTCTAAGTTTACTCTCTTCAGCAATGAGTTTCTCTCTCTATTGGTACCATAAATTCTGTATAAATCTTTTAAGTGCTCACTAATAATATATTGAACAACCCATGCCAGTCCTTATAAACAGATTTAAAACAATCAAATATTATTGGATATTTATATATGCAAGTCTACAAATTAAGCCCGACACTGATAGAATTATATTTTAAGGCTTTTAATACTGTCAAATTTTTGCTTACTCTCAGCGGGATTCGAACTTATTCCGTTGTGACACTGTTGCACCCATTCGCCTGCATTATGTCCAGCACGCTAGACCACACGGTTAAATCCGCTATACAAAAATATAGCTTCATTAACTGAGGTGAATAGTAGAGATAGACATAGTACACGTGTACTCGTGTGTGACAATGGAATTTATATATAATCGTACAATTACATATTTACCTACAATTTTAAATAGAGTTTTTTCCGCTTACTTATATAAATACGAACTTCGAACAAATCGTTAAGATACGAGAAAATATAAACTTCGAACAAATCGTTTAGATACGAGAAAATATAAACTTCGCACAAATCGTTTAGATACGAAAATAGAATGTAAACGGTAGAAACGTTTACATCAAGATAACAGATGCGGTATTTTATAAAAAAAAATTGAATGTGAGCCAGGAAAACATTCCGTTACAAAGTTTTTTGGTTGGAGTTATTGCAAATATACTAGTAACCGCACCACGCAGGGGATCAATACGGTTTATAGTGCAGTTTATGATGTTTATCTTAATTAACACCACCAATTTCAAATGGCCTGTTGGCAATTAATTGATATCCAAAGTGAACAATTCAAAGACATAATCTTACATGAAGTGAATTCGCGCCACTAGAATCTGGAGATGGTTACCATGTCCACGTACCTTTATGGAACCCGTGCTGTGTTCTGCATTGTTTTGTTAACTTTGATCTGCACTTCGGAATGTTGTACCGGTAATCTACCCATTTCTGTTTCATACACTTATTGCTTTTGTTTTGAATATTTTTCCTTTTTTTCCCCCGCGACAATTTTTGGGCACTGAATGTATATTCGGAATTTATTTTGTGAAACCTGGACATTTGTCTTTAGGACGTTATCTCCCCAAACGTCGAACACTTTGTTATCGCGTAATCTTTGGAACTATAACAGACAAAACAAAACTGATGGGTGGTGAATATAAAGGACTGATGGAGGCAACTTTATTGCATATTAAATATCAATAATTGTTAGACCTAGCGTATACAAGCCACAGACATTGCAATATTCACGACTACGTTGTGTTGGTTAAACGCAGACACCGTAAGGTGTAAACACATATGATCTTCATTTCTGGCGCTAAAGGGACATACTGGTAATAAATGTCACAAGGTCAAATGTTTATTTTAATGCAAAAAGGGAATCCCATCTTTTTGTAAATGCCATTATTTTCACGCCTTTCATAATCATGCTTGTAGACATATCATTTTAGTGCTTTGTGACAAATATTGGGTACTTAAAAACTTTTCGAAATACATTTCTTAATAAAGTTCCCACAAACAACGAGAACCTCTCTGAAACTATAACCGATAGACTCATGGTTTATAGTTTTAATGCAACTGATGAGACGACTTTATTGCATATTAAAAAAATACGTAGAGCGTGTACGAGCAATATTTAATGACTCCGTTAATGTTCAAAACTCACCAACAGTAAATACCTATTGTCATCAAGAATGGTCATCTGAAGACTTGACCTGGAATGTGACATCAACTTTCAAAATGTCACTTCCATAGACAAAAGATGCAAGCAACCATATGTTTTCAGAAGACTTCCGTTTTGAAATGTCACTTTCCGGTTTCAAAACGTCATTTCCGTTTGACAAATAATCTATCAACAACATGATTTCGTATTCAAACATTTCTTGTCTACACACATTCACTTCCGATTTTGAAACGTCACATCCTGTTAAATTACTTTTTTAAATCGCTGGAGCCGAGATCATAATTATCCGCTCCGTTACAAACGCCGTAACACTACGCTAAGGATATCACCTCTGCCACATAAGCTTCAGCTTTCCCAGTAAATTAGTTCAAATTATGTACAAAAATCATAAAAATCGATTATCTATGTTAATAGTTTAATTAACCTACATCAATGTATTCAATAAGAATGATCAACTACTATTAAAAAAGTTGAATCGATTAATGGATTGGTTTGTTTTGTTTAATCATATTTCACAGAAGCTAACAAATCAATAATGTGGGCGGAGCTAAAATTCCTTGTATGGAAGAGGTGGATTTTGACATAAGAAAATATGTAGCCTCGTTTCGGAGATTGCTTTTTTCGAAGAAATGTGGGACAAAAAAAAAGAATCAATACATTCCCTAGCATTTAGACCTTATAAAAATAAAGAAAGGAAATTTTGGAAAATATTAAACGTTTAAAACAGTCATACTTCAAGAAGAATCACATATGTTTTAATTTCTACATATTTTGATGTTTTGTCATTTGTAATGGTTTTAATTTTCTGGTTGTCCGGACATGTTTCCTGTTGAATGACCAATCGTAAACGGTTTTTTTATATTGCAGGCATCTTGCCCTCCAGTTGATGATATCTTCTATACAGATGAACCAGGTATTTATTACAAACCCTTTCGTAACAGTGATGTGAGATGGAACTTTGAGAAATTTTTGATAAACAAGAAAGGAAGACCTATTTTCAGATACCCGACACGGATGATCCCATCAGAACTGATTAAAGATATCGAACAGTTGTTAAAGGAAGATGGCGGGGCATCATCATCATCATCTCGATCTCCATGACTACCACACCATGTATTTGTTTTGATTGCACTAGGTTACCTATTTTTATTGAACCAAAACCGATAATTATTATTTAAATAAAGACGGAACATATTCGGATCCGTGATTCTGGGACGGATCCGAATATGATAATGTTCCGGATCTTAATATATCTTGTTTACATGTGTATACTCGTGTATTTGCTTGTCAGTGTCATAAAATATAAAATAAACTTAACACTTATACCAAATTAAATCAAAAATTTAAATACGTTGATTTCTATATTAAGTATTAAAATGTATATTATGTTTTTATTTCCTGTTTGCAATATGGTGAAAATTTTGAGTGATGAGTTAGAAGACTTTTATAAGTGACGTCATATTAATTATGCCATATTTTATTTTAACTGTGCTTTTGCAACGATTGTATAAGTATACTAATTTCTGTTTTATGATGTAGTTTTACAGTGTATGAAAAATTCACCAGAAAGCAAGTGAAAACTTGTGGTGAATTCGGATTAATTACAGTAAAATTGTGTCGCATTCCATAGTTTTATTTGTAATTACTGTACTATATTAATGAATAAAGCAGAAATTGTGTTAGGTTTCAGTGTTATGAAAACTCAGAATATTCTTTTTCGGGTGATGGGAATCCTTTAAATACTGCAATAGATAACTGTAGTGTAAACAAGTAGTTTAAAGCAAAAACACTTATCATAAAACTGTCTGCGTTATTCTTCCTTGTTACATATACTTCGCGAAAAAAATTAATGCAGATCGAAACAGCTGACAACAGTAAACTTCGTGACTAACAATACGTCAGGAGGTAATGATGGTAAGGCAAGCTTTCTACCAATTATTATTATTAATCTTATCACCCCCGTCCTGAAGGCACATTGGCAAATAGTATTCAGTCGTTTGGGGCTAGTTGTAAAGTTAAATTTACATGAGACTACCCCCAAGTTATTTCTTGATACCCGTGGATTCAAGTCGATTTGCACAAAGGGTGTTGCAATCAAAGCAGGAGATACGTTTTCTGTCCACGGACCCGATTTCCAACGAGGTCTACCACATGAACAAAACGAGATATTCTTCAGTTTTTACATAGAGAACCTGAGTATCAAATTCGAGCACAAACGTACTTAGGCAACAATTTATTTTCTGTTGTAATTACGTTTTGGCTCAAAACGTTTTGGCAACAATCGTCTTTTGTGATTACTTTTCGACACAGAAAAGTTTTTGTTTACAAGTTGTTTAGAAGTTGGTAGTGGTTCTTTCAAAGAGCAATACAAAAACACCACATTTATTAACTACATCTACAATTACTTAGTTATACAAGAGCATATTAACTTTAATAAAATAATTAAACATTTATATGTACATAAATAACAGTAATTAATCAGTTCCATTGTTGCACTGTGCAGGAAGCTTTTTTTACAAAATCGATGCAATTACCCATAATACATTAAAACCTCGTCAAAATATATAACAACTCTTTCTACAGACATTGAATGCAACATAAACTAGGTCGTCAATTATAATAACTTTTATTACTGAATGTCAACGGAAGCCTAAATGTTATTTTCAAATAAACAAATATGCATTCGATGTAAGCAAGTTAAAATTGAAACATCTTTATTTAAAGATAAAATAAATATTTTTTTTCCGTGTTTTGTTAAATTATTTAACGGAGAGATAAACCAAATAGAAACCTTACAAAAATTAATTACTTCTTGAAAGAAAATCACGAAAAAAGCAGCCGGTGGAATAATACGACGTCATAAACAACTAAAAAGTAGTTATGCCTTTAATCAAGTTCAAAGGTAATAGGTAAAAATTATTCATTGTCGTAAAGAAAAAATAAGACTTGACAAATAATCTTGAAATCAAAATTAGTCCGAAAGATCGGAATTGCCCGTTTGCACCACTTACTTTATTGCTTAAAAGATAATCGGGTTATGTCTGGTAAGAATTATACGCAAAGGTAAAATATGTTTAAGGTAAATTAATGCGAAAATTTTGTGCACGATTATACATTGGGCTGGTAAATAAAAAAAATCAATCCGTATTATATACAGCAATTTGCGGTATGAATTCAAGGAAATCAGACGGAAGGACAGGAAAATTTGCATACCCGAATTCCAAAGGAAAAAATCCATGTTTATTAAGGACAATAACTGTTATGATCAGGACAGCAATCGCCAAATGCATAGCAAACACTGTCACAGTGGCATGTAGCTTGTGTATAATGTATATAACAGTCACGTGGTGGTTTACAGGACAACAGTGAAACTACAAAGAAAAGAACAAAATTAAATAACTACACAATACTAACTACAATAGAATATAAGTCGCCATGGCAATGCTCAGCGATTAGTTTTGTAATATGGATATAACAACAACATTCGTTTAACTTTAGTCATTTTCATTGCCAATAAAGAATTAATATCAAGATTTCTGAATATTCTGAATTTATTAATGTTCTGAATTGCCTAAACGAAACTTCTATGCAACTTTCAACGTTACCTCAGTTATAAAATATATCATACGGCTGAGCTTATTTCAATATTTTTTGCCCGATGAAAGCCAAAACAAACAGGTTGATTTTATAAGTTAAATTTGAAACCCATGCCCTATGCAGTTTTAAACCAACACCCTATGTAAGGGTCGTTGTGAAAAAAACTATTTTCTTCAAGATTCGAAATTTAGCAATATAAATGAAGTCGTTTCAAGTCAAATGTAATCTTTATAGATTCTTGATTTCACTTTTTTAGACATGAAAATGAGTTAATTGACGGAAGAAATGTCGGAAGCAGCCACTGCTTACTTATCCGCAGCATCAGAGTGATTCCATGTTTTTACTCAGTTTCTGATTTTGATTTTTTATTTTTTGTTTCACGTTGTGTGTGTTTTTCTGAAATTGAATTGTAATAGTCCCAAATATTCATTCAGCTTTGTTTGGTCTGTTGCTTTCCTTGCAGCTTTTTAAACATTTTCTAAAAAATGTTTTAAATATAAAGTAAAAATACAACTTACTATCACATTTTGTACCAACCCAGTTTGCATAACAGTTACAAGTAACCACGGTACCACTATATGTGCAAGTTCCACTGACACATGGATTTACAGTACAAGGAGTCACTGAAATAGAAATATTTGACTATCGTAACATACGAACTTAAGGAGAAATAGCACCCGTATTGAGCACTTATATGAATAAAGAAACATATACTATTAATAACTGTGTTGGAACTTATGACCCGCAAATAAAGCCATTTTGAAAATTTCAAGTTAATTGCTGATCACAAAACTTCAAGTCAGCCCCATCATCCTATAAAGTTTATTGTCAATCAGACATCGCATCTCTCAGAAAACGAGCGAAACAAACAGATTTAACGGAAGGAAAAGAAAGAAAGAAAGAAGAAGAAGAATAAGGAACAGGACAACAAAATTTGTCTGTAAATTTTGGGCGACATACACTTAGTAATGGGATGTCAAAACGGAGAGTAAATTAACTTGATATGGACACGATCGACTTGCAACAGACCCTTACACATCAGTAGTGGGGTTGAAAAAAAGGCATATTATAGCTTTAGCCATTTTAAGGAACAACTTAAAGGTTAAAACATCGAGCATGATAATTACTAGACGGAGTATTCTAGGTGACCTGTCACGTGGTCGTATTTATGTTGTACATCGAACGGGAATCTAATTGTCACTTCAGCACACAATTTAGATTCGAATCTACAGGAAACAAAGTACAATCACCCTAAATCAATTAAACATATATTATACATGTACATCTTAACATTATCTTAAAATATTTGAGCACAATTCAGAGCTGCATAAATATAAAGCGTAGGACATTCTTAATGAAAAATGCTCTATATGAAATGTATTTTGGCAAGGTATCGACCACTCTATATGCACTAAAACACAGTATGATAAATAGTGAACATTGATTTAAAATCTTTCGACACATTCATTAAAAGATATAGATCATTTGATAAAGGAAAAAGAAAGGCAATAACAAGGAATCAGTCGAAGTGAGGACAACAAGCGAAAAATTACAAAAACAAACATAGAAGAAAAAAACGTATGCGTAAACAAATGGCTTGGAAGAGTCATATCAAAAGTTATTTGGCGGGGTTTAAGTGATACCAAACATACCTCCTTTATTATCATACATTAAAAATATTTTTCATTTTTATTTTAGCGCATTTTACACACAAGTCTGATCCAAATCCGACTTTGCTTAAATTGTGGTGTATCCGAAATAAGACTTTTAAAAGTAAATTTTCTGCACATAAATATCTCCGGGTTAAGGGTTAATCGCCGTAAAAAGTTATCACGAATACACAGGGGGGGGGGGAGTGTAACTTGGTATATATTGGGTAATACGGATGTGCGGCCTAAATAGGTCACTTTTTTACCTCTCTAAAATATATGAATAGGTAGCTTTTTTCATTGAAAAATATATCATTGGGTAGTTGTAAATTATCTAAATACATCAATGCCTCAATTCTCATCTTAAGCATGCTAAGCCTATGTAAAGCACAGTGATTTTACAAACAAAGTGTTTTTAACATCACTTGATCATTTTGGTAGTGAATGGACTATTTTGCCAGTGGGGATGTACTGTAATAAAATATATGAATAGGTCTGATTTAATCATTCAATATATGATTAGGTCCCGTTTTATAAGGTCCGAAATATATGAATAGGGTGGGTTTTCAAATCTCCGTCCGCAGACCTGTACATAAAAGTATCCTTAGTTACCCCCCCCCCCGTGCACGAATACCAATAAATTATGTTACTACAGAACCCCCCAAGGTTTTTCCCCCGAATCTATGTTCACACATCAGTGCTATTATTTATATAGCACGTACCTGTGGTTTGTTTTTATTTACGTTCATTTAAACAATCCTCCATGCTGTCTTCTATCAATATATAATCATTACCTTGACAGTTGGTTCCATTTACTCCCACCGGACAATTACATTGGTACGTAGTCTTCCCAGTGGCGACACAAGTTCCTCCGTTATAACATGGGTTCGGATTACAAACATTAACTGTAATACACAAACCCATGATACAATTTTCTACGTCAGAAATAGAATGGGATTTGAAAGCATGAGAAATACAGAATTTTTTATACCGAATAATAAAATTTTCTAGCTTACATTTGAACATTTAATACACTGTAGCACCAATTTACCTTCACTATCCTTATCGCCTTAGACAACCCGCACATAGTTCTAAAACTCCGAAGTAATTTCTTTCTACTTTATAACAGTATTAAAACAAATCTGCTTTTAACATTATTTGGTTTATTTTGTAGATATATATGTATTTTGATTTTAACTAGTATATTATTTCTAATGCTTCAAAACATTCGCTGATATTTATTACAAGACTGTCGCTATTATAGATTATTTATATTTTTTAAAACCAGATTCATTTTCTCGTCACTACCGGTCTCTCATTGTAAGGCGAAAACTATTTTGTATAAGTAATCACAATTAAAATTACAAAATAGTCGCCACTAACTTTTTCCCGAGGAGCTGCACACCAAATTTGCAAATTTTCTTAAAGATTGTACAGAGAAGAGAACATAAAAGCACTTATTATTAAAATAATTGTTTCACAAAATTCCCTGTAATACAATTTTCTAAATTTTTGTTTTCATGTCTAGCAAATGGTGTTTATTTTAGTGATAAAAGGGGTTGTTGAGTTTCTGAAGTTTTGTTTACTTAGTATTGGAAAATAAAAAGAACAAACTAAAAATTTGGATTATTTAGACATTACTACATAACCTCTTAAAAACTTCATGTTCATAATTTTGTCTGATACTTAACTTGTTTTTAGGTACAACTTTGTATTGAATTTATTAATACATTGATATGGTTGATTGATTGATTGATTGGAACACAATTTTGAATTCCATTGAAGAGTATGCGGGCATTGATAAGGGAGGAAAATTTAGCCTTCTGATTCAGCTACAACGAGCCTTCCCTTATCGACATCTACCAAAGGGTTCTTTATGGTACAAGGAGCATGGGACGCTCCAAACACATTGCCTAATGTGGTCCGCGGTCAGGTTTTCCGTATAATGACCTGACAATCCTCAACAAGAGGGCATCCCACATCCGCCATCCGGGACGCGCCGGGAGGTCTGTTCGAACACCCCTGTGAACCCTAACAGCACCAAGAATATTGATATGAAAGTATAGGTTGTCCTGCTTACTGTTAAAATCTGTTCTAATGCGAGAAACTCGTTTATATCAGAAGTACATTATACGCTTTAAAACAAAGAGACTCATGACACCGACTTTTGCTTCGATTGTTATAAAGACAAGATCGTACAACAATTTTAACACTGTAAAATAAGAAAAAAAACCTACAAAATGTTGAAAATGAACTTGGTAACATATTAAGATACTAAAGTTACTAAATTAACTCCTACTTACCATTGCAGGTTGATCCGGAATACCCTAGTAAGCAGGTACATTGGTACGTGGTATTAACACTAGGGGAACATGTTCCGTTGTTTAGGCAAGGATTAGAGGCGCAAACATACCCTGAAATTGAACAAAGACAGATAAGAATTGTAGCTGCTGCATTATTATGCTAACTATATATTTCGGTAAAAATCTAATTGTAATTTCAACATTGAAATGCAATTTTAGTTCAATGTTAAACGTATATTTTGGAACATTAAAGAATTTGGAAAAAATCAAAACACTGTTCAGTGTTATTCAGTGGTATTAAGTGTTGTTTATTTTAAATTTCGAGCATCGGTAGCAATCAGAAATAAAACTGAAAATTTAATTCGGTTGTTTCGTCTTGTTTTGTTATAAAAGAAATGACAAAACTGAAAAATTAATTCAGTTGTTTCATCTTTTTTTGTTATAAAGCAATGACAAACTTATACTGTAACAAAAAATATACATTGGTTGTTAATTGTCCAATTAAATGATTTCGTGACATATAGCGAGCAATATTTTAACTATATTCAGGACAAGAAAACAATAAAAGCGATATAGAAAAAGTAACAAGAAATTTTGACTAACAATAGAATAGTATGGAGAGCTTGGTACTGACTGTAGCCTTTTGTAGCTATTAAAATTGGCCTACTCAATTTCGAAATCTACTAGGATGGTCTTTAACGTCCAAGGAGATGGTACTTTTCAAACACTACAAACAATATGTCCGAGGTCTTTTTATACCATAACCAGACAATCCCCAACAAAAATGCATCAAGTATCGGCCACCCGGTGATTTGATGGACAGTTCTGTAAGTCGTTTCCTAAGAACTCCCCAAGTATGGTCTTAACACGACAAATAAAATATCAACAAAGATGAAAGGCTTCAGCCTTTATGTGTCAGTAACGCTACTGAAATACAATTTGATAATCTGTAAAATAATTTGTATTTATTCTTCTAGTTACTGACGACAAACAGATAATACAGGAAAAACAACAAGGTTGATATAACAACATACCTTCACAACGTGGACCAAAATATCCTAACCTACACAACATACCTTCACAACGTGCACCAAAATATCCTAACCTAGACAACATACCTTCACAACGTGCACCAAAATATCCTAACCTACACAACATACCTTCACAACGTGGACCAAAATATCCTAACCTACACAACATACCTTCACAGCGTGCACCAAAATATCCTAACCTACACAACATATCTTCACAACGTTGACCAAAATATCCTAACCTACACAACATACCTTCACAACGTGGACCAAAATATCCTAACCTACTCAACATACCTTCACAACGTGCACCAAAATATCCTAACCTACTCAACATACCTTCACAACGTGCACCAAAATATCCTAACCTACACTGACATACCTTTACAACGTGGACCAAAATATCCTAACCTACACAACATACCTTCACAACATGGACCAAAATATCCAAACTACACAACATACCTTCACAACGTGCACCAACATATCCTAACCTACACAACATACCTTCACAACATGGACCAAAATATCCTAACCTACACAACATACCTTCACAACGTGGACCAAAATATCCTAATCTACACAACATTCCTTCACAACGTGGACCAAAATATCCTAACCTACACTGACATACCTTCACAACATGGACCAAAATATCCTAACCTACACAACATACCTTCACAACGTGTACCAAAATATCCTAACCTACTCAACATACATTCACAACGTGCACCAACATATCCTAACCTACACAACATACCTTCACAACATGGACCAAAATATCCTAACCTACACAACATTCCTTCACAACGTGGACCAAAATATCCTAACCTACACTGACATACCTTCACAACATGGACCAAAATATCCTAACCTACACAACATACCTTCACAACGTGTACCAAAATATCCTAACCTACTCAACATACCTTCACAACGTGCACCAACATATCCTAACCTACACAACATACCTTCACAACATGGACCAAAATATCCTAACCTACACAACATACCTTCACAACGTGGACCAAAATATCCTAACCTACACTGACATACCTTCACAACATGGACCAAAATATCCTAACCTACACAACATACCTTCACAACATGGACCAAAATATCCTAACCTACACAACATACCTTCACAACGTGCACCAACATATCCTAACCTACACAATATACCTTCACAACATGGACCAAAATATCCTAAACTACACAACATACCTTCACAACGTGGACCAAAATATCCTAACCTACACAACATACCTTCACAACGTGGACCAAAATATCCTAACCTACTCAACATACCTTCACAACGTGGACCAAAATATCCTAACCTACACAACATACCTTCACAACATGGACCAAAATATCCTAACCTACACAACATACCTTCACAACGTGGACCAAAATATCCTAACCTACATAACATACCTTCACAACGTGGACCAAAATATCCTAACCTACACATCATACCTTCACAACGTGGACCAAAATATCCTAACCTATTCAACATACCTTCACAACGTGGACCAAAATATCCTAACCTACACAACATGCCTTCACAACGTGGACCAAAATATCCTAACCTACACAACATACCTTCACAACGTGCACCAAAATATCCTAGCCTACACTGACATACCTTCACAACGTGGACCAAAATATCCTAACCTAAACAACATACCTTCACAACATGGACCAAAATATCCTAACCTACACTGACATACCTTCACAACGTGCACCAAAATATCCTAACCTACACTGACAGGTGTAGTTCTGGTTATCGTATGGATTTGGAATACAGGTTCCACCATTCATACAACTATCGGCCTTACAAACATACACTAAAATGAAAGTTTTTTAAAACATTATAAATTCTCTTGAAAATGATGTTTTGCTGTTATGAGTTATGATATCAGGCTCCAGATTAAAACAAGTGTGGACTTGTAGCACGCTCACAGAGGGATACCACCTTCGCTTTCAAGTCCAATTATCTCCCCTTAATAATATCTGAGGTCAATAAAAATCCTTGATGCACATATAATGTACTTCCTTTATGCTAAGTTTCATTAAAATTCATCAATCGGTTTAGGAGGAATTGCGCTTGCAAGGGATGTGGACAGACAGACAGACAGACAGGGTGGTTTTTATATACCCCCAAACAAGTTTGCGGGGGTATAAAAACCCAAACTGATATTTTCCTTAAATACTGGATTTTTTGTTCAAATTAAAGTACTTGGCAATTTGGTAAATATTTGAGTAAAGAAACTCTAGATGTTGTGATGGTTTTTGAAAAGAGCCAAAAACATCTGCTTAAAATTCATTTGTCAAACAACAAAGTAAACGTTTTTGAACTCAGCTACGCTTATATGTTAGGCTGTACTATTGTTACGAGGTACTTGTATATTTGGCATTTCGTTGAGTAATTAGACATTTAACTTTGGAGACCAGTTGGAACTTCGAAAGACAGTTAAGTTAACATCATTCTTTATTATTGTAATTTGTTATTTAATTAGTGTAATTAAATATAATAAATAAATAATTAAATTATAACTGTTTTTGTCTTTTGTTGGCATATTTAAATGTTATTTCTAATTGTAACACTATTTTAAAGAAGACATTAAAAGGGAACATGAATGTTCCAAAATATGCTTCTTTAATATTAGTTGTCCATTACAATAAGCAGAACAAAGTAGGAAAATTTCCCCTTACCATCACATTTGGACCCTGAGAATCCAATGTTACATGCACAAGTGAAGTTTGTAGAAGCGGATGGAGAACATGTTCCATTTTGACATGGGTTCGGAGAACAAATGTATGCTGTCAAAACAGAAAAAATACGTTATAAATGTGTTTCCAGTGTGCAGTTATTCGTGGCGTGATATCTAGAAACAAAATACTGATATCATGCACACTACAATTGTTATATGACTATAACAGTGTGAAAAAAGAAATAAAGCTAAAGACCTCAGGATATTAAATTACGTAAAATATGTTTCAAAATTTAAATTAGCCTCTCATTCCAATAAATTTTTGACAGAGAACTAGACATATATATATGCTAGACAAAAAGTATGTACTGTAATAAAATCTATGCAGCTTTGTGCTTATAGAAGTTTTTTACTTGAAACCAACAAATGATAACACATGTTTCATGAAAGCTATAATTAACCGGTCTAGATTTCAATTTTGCTTTTACGTTTACAAAATCGAAGAAACAGTGTATGAAAATAAATGCGACCACAAAACAATGCATAATCATATAAACTATACTGACTTCCACAACGTGGATCAGAATATCCTAATTTACAGTCACAGCGGTAACTCGTACTTCCAAGTGCTGAACAGGTTCCTCCATTATAGCATGGACTGCTGTCACATACAAAAGCTAGGGCAAAAATAAAAAAAAAACCGATGAAGTGCATATTTAATATTGGTTTGGTAAAATTAACACTGCTATAAATAGGAATTATAATCCTTTTTATGGGGTATGACTTAGTTAATGCTATTTCACTTTCTTTATCATGGGTCCTCTGTGGCGTTTAAACACATGCGTGTCAACTCTATTGGCAACATTAATTGTGCGTTCAAGGTTACAGGGTTGTCACCGGGTACTTTGGCGTAGTACCCCAATCCGAATAACCACAAGTTATACACGACAAAGGGCTCAAAATTGCTCAAACTGCATTATAATTATACGTGTTCAATTAAACTTTTACTTTTTAAAATTGACTTCAACGAAGTTGAGCTTTTACCTCTGTAAGGGTTAAACGTGCAATGAAGTTGGTACTCGCGACCGACTTTTGTGGTCTAACATGCTTTAGCGTATAAACCAATCTCATCCTTAATCCCGAAAAGGGATGAGTAACTCTTTGGATCAAGTCAAGGAACTGTCCAAGTTGCTATCCTTATAGAAAAATGGGCTGTTACCAAGTATATGGTTTGTTCTGATGAAACAACAATTTTTACAATAGAAAAATTGTCAGAAAAACATTGATGTATGGCTTTGATAACGTATGTTAAGTTATTATTTAAAACTAGGTATTGGTATTGCAAAATATCATTCAAATATTACAGAATTCTTATTTTAAGTCAAAGTTTTTGGTCGCCCAAAAGAGCGAGTGAATGATAATCAACATTTCTTCATACTGATTTGGAACAAATGAACCTACTTTGGCAACGATTCCCAGAATACCCTAATTTACAAGCGCATGTATAATTAAAGCCCCCAGTTGGTATACAAGTTCCGTTGTTCAAGCATGGTGAACCGGCACAGGCATATCCTGAAACAAATAAACATTAATTTTGTGAACATAAGAAAGAAGTCAAAATAAAGTTTCAACACAGTTAGTAAGGACATTTATACATCTAGATGTATGAAACTTGAAAAGTACAAAATGCTATAATGCTATCTTTTCAACTTATGTATGTAAAGATAAAGCCAAAATGTAAAAACTAATTTTAGGTTGAGATTGTAATCACATTTCATAACTACCATTGCACAACGACCCATAGAATCCCAGAGCGCAACGACAGTCGAATGTCACGTTTCCTTTTGGTATACATGTTCCATTATTGCTGCATGGCATTCCATTACATACAAAGTCTGCAAGATCAAAGAATAAGTGTAAGCTTACACATTTTACAGCTTTCAGAAAAGAAACGATAAAGCAAGCTTTAAATTTGCGTGGTTTAAACCTACTGCATTTGGGAAAAATACAATAGCAATTTGTTTATACTGTATGTGCGAAAAATGAAAAAGTGAATTATGCTTTCCATTAGGTGGGACAAATCTGTGTGGATTTGAGAAAAAATCTTTTAAATACTTAGTTTTACATGTAGCTACAAACTATTTTCTCAAAACGCGAAAACTGAAGAATGATTCGCGGATTCAATTCGTGATTTATCTGTCCCACATAATCAATGAAACCTGGTCCGTCAAGAAATTAAATGATAAATATTGAATATTGCTTTGTCTCAATCTTTCTATGGAAGCCTAAAGAAGGCTCAGTCAACTAAAATTTACTTGCATATTATTATCGTTTTTTTATTATATATATATGTTGAAGGTATGGATAGGTAGGAGTATATAGATGTTTACTGGGTTGTAGAAATTATTGCTATCGACGACCTCTTTTAAAACAAGTTCTTGTTAATGATACATAGAGAAGTCACGACTATAATGTTTAGAATAAATAAGTTATGGAGCTAAGTGTTTCCCCAACGATTTTAAAGCAGAAAACAGAACATGTTATAGTACGACAAATAAGCATTAGCAATTGAAGTTTGTTTATTATACTAATTAGTGAAATTTTCTTTTTTAAATTACTCGTCACAATCATTATGAAACATTAAAACCAAAAACGTTTGATTTAAAAACAAAAGCCTAAAAATTATGAATTATTATGCAAAAACATTTTTTTTAAACTTAATATAGATAATAAGCAAGCTAATTATTCAACAAAGCAGTCTAATAACGCAGAATGAATGTATATAAGGTCGTTTAGGTTTTCATAAGCTGCAATATACAAACCGTTACATAATGGCCCAGAGTAACCAAGTTCACAACCACAGGAGTATGTATTGTTTCCTGTTGGAAAACACGTCCCGTTATTTTTGCATAGGTTGCCGGCACACACATAATCTGTGGAAAAAAGTGCTACAGTTACTGACAAATCTTTGGTAAATAATGTCCAACGCAAGGTTATATAAATATTCAATTCAACCTAACTGTATAGATGCAGTACTATTAGGTTAAACAAATGTTATAATCGAACCCCTACCAAATACATTTCGGTAGTGAGTCTGTTAACAGCGTAATATTTTTACTACTGCAATTATTCTTCAATCTTATTTGATGAACACAACTGTCAAATATTTGTGTCAACAAAATTGTAAACTATTGTATTTAAAAAATATTTTCTAATAGTTACTTAATGTAACACATCCCGTGCGCTTCGTTTTCTGCTTGCATTTTTTATTATTCTATATTGTACCTTTCTCGTAGGAAAATCCCACAGACATTTTTTTCTACTTCCACGACAACACGTCCATATTTCAAATAATATCTCCGTTATTTACATCACACAAATCATTCTTGACTTTTCTACAGGAATTTTACATTGTAATTCAGCCATTTTTGTCTAAAAGGACTTAACAAAAGGTCGTATGCTTTCGTGACGTTCAATGGTATTCGTACAAATGATAGACTTTTCCCGCGTGAAATGCAAACTACATGGCATGAAAGGTTGCAAACGGACAAAAATCGAGTGCCCTAGGTTACACTTTCTATATATCTATATAAAGATCGTTAAATTTCGAAACGCTGATTAACTGATGAAAAAAATGGTTGAATTAAATTTACACATTTTTTGACCTATTAAAGAAGCATAAGCCCGACTTTGCCCTATCCCGGTAATCAGTTTTCATTTGCCATAAAAAGGTAACTTTTTCTGCGTTGTTTTTCAGCTTGCAACTTAAGAATTAGACATTATAATTGCTGTATAACTGATTACTGGTATATTGTACAGGCTTACTGTTGCAGTGTACTCCAGAGTATCCTAAGTCGCATGTGCATGTAAAGTTAGTTCCGCCAGTTGGTATACACAATCCAGCACCGTTACACGGGTTTCCGTCACAAGCATAAGCTGAAATGTAACCCTATATAATTGATATCGTCATATAAGGAAGCTTTTACTGACATTGATGTAAGTTTACAATTAGCAAGGGATCTTTTCTAAAACGTGTTTGGTGCTAACTATACCAGCGGTGGAGGTTCAGACGAAGATCATTGCCTAAAATTTACTGACAGAATCTCCCCGTGCAATAAAACCTGGCGCCATAAAATTGCTAACAAATTGCTGAAAGTAGCACAGTATTTTCTTTTCACTACTGGCGAAGTGCTGCTGAGCATATTATGCCATGTCCTCTCACTTCCATTTACGTTGCTCGCAATAAAAGGGTGAACAGTTCTTGCTGGGAAACAGTGAGTTACAATTTATTTATTTTTAAAAGACCCAGGATTACAATCTTCAGAGATAATTATGATATGGTTGCGACAGAATGATAGTCTTCTATTTTACAATTAACAATTCATGATATTATAAATATCGCCTTTTGGTAACTTGGATTGTTAAACTTATTTGTTTGTGGTATGCCATCCATTACGATTTGTTTCATATTTAAATATATATTAATATATACTTAAGTGTCAAAATTAGTGTACACTCATTAAACCTTACTCCCACAAGTTGTTCCCGAAAATCCAACTTGGCAGCCGCAGTCAAATGTCGAGTTTCTGGTAGGGATACACGTTCCGTTATTTTGACAAGGAGAACCGCTACAAACATAATCTGAAATAGAAACAACGATATATATTTTATTGATTCAGAGAGGTCGGAGTCTTAAGCAAAAGAATTACAATCAAAGACATTGAAATGAGTTAAGCTCTTAGTTAAACTCTTATCATTTATAGGAAAAACTAAGACAATTTTGTGTCTGGGATATTAATAAGTCTCAATGTTTGTTGTTTGCATGTTTAAAAAGGGGTTTATCAGTCAGCGAGTTTTCAGTTATATCATGGGGGTTCAGTTTTTAATGTATGGTATATAGACATAACTTATTGGGAGAGAAAGCCACAAATACCCGATTAGAAACCCTTTCCTTTGCTAGGAAAACTGGCGATCGTTGTCAATTGAGAATTGAGTCGAGCACACCCTGGCAGAGTCAGTATTGACACACAAAATATATATTTTGTCGCTTCTGATATTCATTGGCTATCTAATCATGTTTATTTTTCTGTTGTATACCTAGGGTAACAAGTACCCTGTAAACAGATAATCCATAAGACAGACAAGTACAATGAAGAAATATAACTAAAAATAAAAACGAACTCCCATTAAGCAAGAAGTGTAGATTGATGTCTTAACGTAAAGTGAACATTATTTCAGTTGTATTCAACAAGTTACCAAACAATAAATTTATTGAAATCAAATATATCGACAAAAAACCAAAATATTTTGACTGCTATTGTTAAAGGTATACAGTGTTGGGTAAGAACTGAAGAGACCCTCTATCGAAAAGGTCTATCCGCTATCTGGGCAAGTGCTGAACACATCAGCAGGTTGAGTACTGAACAAATGTACAACCAAAGCGAGGAATTGATACGTGTTTTCCTTCAGTTAGGAAGCAGCAATTGTAACGCAAAATATCCTTTATCTTGAATGTGTAAAACATCTTTATACTTACTACTACATTGCAGACCGGAGTAGCCTAAATTACAGTTACAGCTATAAGTTGTATTTCCTGTCGGAGTACATATTCCGTTGCCATTACAAGGGTTTCCATCACAGGCAAATGCTAGAAAAATACAGGAATACACACACGTTTTTATATATTGAAAATTTTTGAAACACGACATTTACAAGCATATTCACAGGAACATTTATTACATTGATTATTGGGGCATCGGTCGGTGGCTGAATGGTTTCAGTAGTAAGTCTACTATTGATCACTTCAATGTGACAAGCTGAGGTTGCGGGTTCTATTCTCGCTGCAGGCAGAGGTTTTTTGATTCCAATCTTAACTGACAATGATTGACCGTGCTCCTTCCGAAGATTGAGGGTTTTCCCCTACTACTACGCCTTCTTTCCCCCAAAACTCCACGCCATGATATAGCTGAAAATTACAGAAAGTGGCTTTAAACTTATATTTAATTAACAATTTGAACAATTATTGTGTAATACACCAGTGTTCTAAATACAAAAATAAATACTAACAACTCTTTACTGATAGACACGAGTATCAGTTTTGGATTAATGGATGTTTTATTCTAGTCAAAAGTTCTAGGAAAATAAGCAAGATTGAATTTGTTTTTTATGTACCAAGAAGTGTCCGAAAAGCAAAGTCGTACAAATTAATTTTTATTGGCATCAATAACTAAATTATGATTTTAAGGTATCCGACCCATAATTGAAGTTACCGTTTAAATTTATCTGTCGACTAAGAAATACAGCTTTATTAAATCAATGTATTGGTAATTAATGATAAAAGTAAAATATATTATATAACTTGAGTCAATGTTCACAATTTTGAGGAAAAAAAATTAGTTACTCAAATAGTATTTCCGATGTTTGCCGAACATTACCGAGGTCTGCTCCATTGAAAAACAATGGACATACGGGACACCAAATATGATCACGTGGTCAATTATGGTCCGGATACCTTAAATCATTCAACGTAACAGGACCTGGTAAGAGACACAAATGAATGAATACAATGTCCAGAAACAGCTTTTAATTTTTGTTTCTTCGGATAATTCATCACTTACTTTCACAATTACTACCAGAATAGCCAAATTCGCATGCGCAAACAAACGTTGTACTTCCTGTCGGTATGCAAGTGCCATTATTTTGGCATATTGTCCCACTACAGACGTTTACTGAAATAAGAAAGCAACTGTTTATGATGTTAATCTTTAATGTCAATATCAAAATATAATAATTCCAGAAGAAATGAAAACATACTACCAGCATACAAATGCTTAAATTATCAAATACTAAAAACAACAACACCATAGAAAAAAACCCCAAAGTATTCCGCTAAATTTCGAAAAATGGTGAACTCAGTCCTACTCCATAGGTGGTATAACACAAATAAAAATAACAGTTGTTACAGATCAACCAACAATTAAAAACACGGACCCTAAACAATAAACGATTATATCATCATACCGTTGCAACGACTTCCAGAATATCCAAGCATACAATGACAATCATATGTCCTAGCACTTGTTGGCACACATGTTCCCCCGTTCAAACAAGGGTTCCCTAAAGGAGGTATATGGCAGATGTTAACTGAAAGAAAAAAAGGATATTCTTGTATTTAAATGGAAAACTGTTTTATAAATCTTATTGGTAACAGTAAGAAACCAAAGCAAATTATATAATAAAAAAGAAAACGTAACCGTGTCGACAGAACAAAAAAAGAGAGCGACCACAAGAGAACGATATAACAAGTTAAAGAAAAAAAACGTCAGGGTTAAAACTCATTACTCCTATATATAAACCCTTGCCTTAAAGAGGAAAAGTGACAAAAATGCAAAACTTCGTATGATTACAACCCATGTCGCAAGATTTTTTTTTGTCAAACAAGCAAGGAACTAAAACCAAATTACAAATCCGGACTTAAAAATACACACGACAAAACACAATAACTAGTAACCTGTATTCAATAAAACTATGGGTGCAGTCAAGACCAGTGAGCAGCGGGAAAATCAATTTCAAAATGAGGTTAAAACCAAATGACTGGTCGTTTTTGAGAGATATTTTATATTAAATATTAAATAAAAGTAATACAAATTGGAGCAATCAGTCAAATGACAAGACTAAAATATTGCGTTCAATGATATATTTTCTTGTTTTTAGTTTATTTTGTTCTTACGATCAACAGTCTATATCTTATCAATTGGGAACCTTGATATATGTCTCAGTAAAATGTGATTTGTTTTAAACAATTCGTTTTCCACTAAGAGAAAAAAGAAACTGCAATTAAAAGAATCTTACTTTGGCAATCGACACCGGAATATCCAAGGAAACAATCACAGTGGTACGTAGTATTACTTGTCGGTGTACAGACAGACCCGTTCTTGTTACAGGTGTCATTGTGGCATACAAACGCTGCAATGAATTACAAATATATTTAACAAAATACGTCATTTTTACTTAGATTTTTTATGAATAAAACACACCACACTGTCAATCATTTTGGAATAAAGAACGCCATAGCTGTCTTTACATCACGATTTTGTCTATATTCGGTGGTATCGACATAGTATAGTCGGTACTCTTAACTCTATGTTGGGTGGGTTTTCTATTATATTTGGTGCTTTTATCATTATATTATGTTGTTTTTATATTATATTGAGTGCTTATGTCTATTAGTTCTAAACTAAACAAAAACTTTCGTTCTCCCACTTGCAAATTAATTATCATTGTTACAAAATAATCACCAAGGTCTGTCGTTGACATCATATGAATGTCAGTTGCTATAATTTTGAACCAGAAATACATTTTTTTACACCATAACACTGACCATGTGTCAAGACAGTTAAGTACAATATTACCAAATACAAATAAGAAGCAAGTTCAACTATCAGATTACATTCTGATTTGAGTAGTTTAATTTTTTATGTTACAGAACGGAAGGGCAAGAACTTAGTTACTGAATTTACATTTCATTTTGCTGTAAACGGTTGCCGAGTGGTTACGGTAATCTAACATTGATCAAAAGCGTGTCTGCACTGAATTTTCAAGTTTAAGCCTCTTGAACGTATTTTGACGAACACTAAATTGCCGAGATCAAATTACATTTAGGTTGTAAGTAAAAATTTGGAACGACTCGATAACCAAAACTTAATAGAGATTTGACGCCATTACAAAGGCACTGCTTACTTTTACAAAGAGGATCAGAATATCCAAGTTTGCACTCGCACATAAATGTTGTACTTCCTGTTGCCACACAGGTTGCGTTGTTGTGACAAGGGCTGCTATCACAGACGAACCCTACAAAATACGGACGTAACTACAGATTACAATACTTTTATGATGCTTTGAGGAATTTGTTGACATTTTAATAGACATGGTGCTTGATATGTAATCTACAAGCATGCGCAGTATAATTCTTTCTGTATAACAGAAGCAATAACATAAGGAAATGATTCAAAGCTGCAATAAAATATATTTTTGTATATCAAGATAAAATCACAAATTATCAATGAAAACAAACAAAGAAAACTCACCATTACCGAAAAGAAAACAAATAGTGAACTGTCATTTTGCAGACAACCTTAAAATTAAGTAATCTTAAAGACAGATATCTAATGTTTTTGATCTTTGGAGATAACATCTCTATGAGTCTTGATTACATGAAACGCACGTATGTTATAGTTAATTTTGTATCTTAACTACAAACTATCATCTGATTGAGACTGAGCCTTACTTTCACACTTTGAACCCGAAAATCCGAAGGCGCAAGTACAAGTATAATTGTAACTTCCGGTTGGTACACATGTCGCGTTATTTTGACACTGATTGCTGTTACAAACATAATCTGAAATAGAAGAATCATCAAATAATTTCTAATGTTTTTACGATTATTATTATTATGGTAAATTGTAAAAGATAAAAACTAAAATAGTATTTAAAACAATGGCAATCTTTTAATTTTAATTGTTCAAAATCCTGCACAACACTGAATAATAAAAAATATAAGCTAATCAATTCATGTATGTCATGTATATTTCTAATTATTATTCTTTTATGACGGTATAATTATGTTAAATCATCATAAACCACAAGATATTCTTCCGTTAAACTTTAAAAATTTAGGAGTTATTGAATAATAATTTTGCGCAGTGTGAATATTGAAAATACAACCATGAGTGTCTGCAAATTGCATCACAGCGAACAACTGCGCGTAACTTGTTTTGCGCACGAGTTAAATCTGAATGCGATTGGGCAAGAGTGATACAATTTTCAACAGTTACTCTGATTCTGGTAATTACATTGACAAACATTTAATATGTCTTCGAAAAGTTGGAGGAAAGTTGTTTTTGCGCGCCAATGATTGCACTGTGACGTCAATTCCAGGGAACGAAAGAACTGATTTTTTTATCAATTTGAATTACATTGAAAATCTTGGTAGTTCATTGCTGTAATGTAATAAAATATCTTAATTCGTTTCGTTGTTTGGGTAAATCAAACATAATCCGTTCTAATTTGATTTAAAATGTTCAAATAATAATCTTTAAACGCTTAAACGATAATTTTTACATCGTTGTTGTCAGAAGAACGTTTATTTAGATAGTATTGTTTCGAGGCTACCATAACTTAACCTTGACACTGATGACCCGAGTATCCTATTGCGCAATTGCAGCTATAAATAGTTTCGTTTTTTGGTATACAAACTCCACCATTTTCACATGGATTCCCACTGCAAACGTATGCTAAAAAGACAGTTATATAGACAAGGTCAAGAGAACAAAATAATTTCCGTTGTGAAATTTATATCAAACAATCTAACATACAATTTTTCTTTTACTTCATAGTCCAATTTCTTTTAATTTTGTTGCCTCGTTTTTCAAAATTATTAAAACTTATTTTGATACAATCCATAAAATTAAATCGCAATGAACTCAAGGTCTTTTAATGAGCCTAAATTGTTTTTGTCTTAAGTTACTTTTACATAAAGGTAATAACAAAATACCGAACACCGAGAAAACTGTCAAAAAGGCAATCCACAAAACAAAGCAGGAGAAACTGGCAAACTCCAGAACCAACATCCAAAATATATTAACTACAGCAATGGTCATGACTTGGTGCAAGCATTTCAAAAGAAATGTTGGGATAAACCAAGTTTTATAGCATGCCAAACCTTCCGCTTGATTAACGAACTGTGAAATTTAATAACACAAATCTCTGACATCAGCGTCTAGTTTTTTTATAAAAAAGCATGCAAGACTATACAAAGCTCTTACTGTTGCATTGTGGGCCTGAGAAACCAACATCGCATTGACAAGAAACATTAGTTGGTCCTGTTGGTATACATGTTGCGTTATTGTAACAGGAAATGATATCACATGCAAAATCTGTAAAAGGAACATATTAAATTTCTTTACGCTATCGTTATATAAAGGCGTTCATGTAGTACCATTTTGGAAACTTTTTGCTGGTCAAAATTAAAAAACAAAATGCTGTAATTGATTTTGATAAGTATAATGTTTGAAGTCCATGAAACATATAATTCGGTCCATACAAAATAATGAGCCCTTTCTTCAGTATATCTACTAGACTTAATAGACACACCGTGAACACTGGAAAAAAATAATTGCATGTTTAACGAACATATTCTTTCAATAAAACTTTATTACCATTGCAATATTCCCCAGAATAACCAATTGCGCAGTCGCAGTCAAATGTTGTATTTCCGGTAGGTATGCACGTTCCGTTGTTACTACATGATGAACCACCACAAACAAATGCTATAATATATATATATATATATAAATGTTTTTACAGAACAAGTCTGTGATTTATTTGCGTATCTTTGTATATAAATATGTTGACAACAATAGTTGGTCAAACCCATGAAAAAAACTTAGTTTTGCTTCAATCGAATAATACAAATCGTTAACAACACAAAGTCATTATCTTTTATTAGAGAAAAAACACGTATACCGTTACGCCTTAGAGGCACTAACACGTTTTGGGATACTTGTGTATTTCAATGTTTAGAATATACCCGATTTAGTTCTTTTTTTGTTATAACATTGTTATAAAAAATGTTATTATGACTATATTCTACTTATGCATCATAAGAAACACTTCTTACTGTCACATTGAGGATCAGAATATCCAAGTGGGCATGCGCATAGGTATGAAGAATTGCTTGTAGGGACGCATGTTGCGCCGTTCTTGCATATAGCTGTATCACAAATAAAGGCTGAAATGATAAAAGGATACAAGTATACACCCTAATGGTAGTTTTCAGGTTTTAATTCGTACACAAGAATTTTGCATTGTTTAAGGTGTTTCATTCGTGCGTGAAGATATCTCAGAATCTCTATTTAAAAGTATTAGTAGTAATTAATAGATTTTTTAATTTATTAATTCCGAAAAAATCATACAAAAATTTACCAGATTTACCAGATCATTGTGTTATGGTTAAACATTAATCTTTCATATGCTTTAGTAGTACTACTTGACTGTTAACTTACCTGTGCACTGTGGTCCAGAGTACCCAATTTGACAGTCACAATCAAATGTTGAATTCCCAGTAGGTGTACACGTTCCGTTATTTCTGCAAGGACTACTTTCACAAACAAATGCTGTAAACATGAAGGTTGAAGGTATACAATGAAATAAGTTATAAACCACTGATTATACTTACTTTAATTGCACAAGAGGTATTCATAAAAAGACCAATGAATGATATTTTTTTTTAAATATTTTCATCTTTCCATGCAACATTTCTCATATTTGGTAACTGTCGTATAAATGAAAACCAATCAAACAAGTAAATAAAAAACTAATTTACCATTGTATTTTTGTGTTGAGAACAAATACATTTTTAAAAAAGCTTCATTAAGACTGGAAAGATGAGGCTAGATTATATTCCTTCTTTATGTCATTTGCATATGCAATCCACGAGATATATTTAGACCAGCTTAAAATTTAAGTTCAATTACGTACTCAAATTTGTTTCGATGGCGTCTACTTTCTCAGACAGGCAATTTTGACAAATTAATTAGATTTTGAATAATAACACCCATGGATTACTCAAGGGCGTCAGTATGTATTTAGAGCCATACAAGTGTTCACACCATTGCACAGCTAAGTAGTTTTGTTGGTATTATATTTACATTGATATTAATAAATAAGAAATACATGAATAATTATCTTCCCTTAATAAATAAAAATATTGGCATGACCGGTCGTTCTATACCAGACCACTTCATCAAAATTGCGCGCGTTAATATTTCTAAATAAGTAATATACAATATCATCAGATCTTTATAATTTAAACGTTCTTTTAACTCTCCTGTCACCTCGCAAAAACTATCACAGTAAATGCACAACCATTATTTATGTAACTTAAAACTGTAAAACTTAATACCGTTGTCGACTATTATGCTTACCGTTACAATTTCTATCAGAATATCCAATTAAGCAGTTGCAAAGAAAATCTATATTTCCTGTCGGAATGCAGGTTCCGTTGTTACTGCATGGGCTGCTGTCACACACAAATGCTAAAAGCATAACAAAGTTAACACATTTTTTACAAACGAAAACATTGTTTTGTCTACAGCAGGAATGACTGTTGATTATTAATTGCAAAAATTGTAAGGACCATTCAAAACAATAACTAAAGATAATAATAACATGATAAATTTATAGTCAATCAAATTTTGTACAGCTGAGAAACGTCACAGTGAGAAAATGTAAGATCTTTATTGTAGAAATAAAGACATAACACTTTCTACCCGCTGACGCCATAAAAAATATTTGAAGTCTTAGATTTTTTTCAACCACTGTGACAACAAAAACAATATAAAGTTTAAATTGGCTAGTGTTGAACAAATAATTATTTAAGGCGACTGGATCTGAAACCACAATGGAAGTTGCCAAGGTATCTTTTTACTAATGAAATCTATTGTGTGTTTTTGTGATTTTCCCCAAGTTTCATGAAGACCCAACAACCGTTTGATTTCGAGAGCGACAAGGCGAATTTGCCATTTTTTGTATATAAAAAGGACCATAACTCTTGAAATTCTTATGATAACTGTTTACTTACTGTTGCACAGAGGATCGGAATATCCAATCGGACAATCACAATTAAATGTTATACTACCAGTTGGTACACATGTACTCCCATTACTACAAGGACTGCTATCACATACAAATACTGTAATCAGATCCATGTTGATATGTTGTAATGCCTCATATGAAATTTTTGAATTCAACTTTTCAAATAATATAAAAGAATAAAATAGACTGCGATTAAAACTAGGTTTTTCAATTAAATTTAATAGAGTGCATATAGCAGAAGACTCCTAATGTGAAAGCTTTATGCTACAAAACCGTCACGGTATGACACTTCGCGAATAAATGCGTGATAACTCATTGCTTAAATTACCTAGCATAAATTGAATCTATGATAACGACTTGTAATCTGTTACAACGTGAAAACAATTTAATCCTTCGTTAATAACATTCGTTTGTAATCTCGAATTCCACAATACTTTTTTGGGAGATACTACTGAGATTCCGTACAGAAGAATTCCGCCATATTACTGGTTAGCAGTGAGTACTTACTTTCACACGAACTGCCAGAAAATCCAAGTTTACAATCGCACGTAAAGTTGCCTTCAACTGTTGGACGGCATATTGAGTTATTATTACATGGGTCCGGATTGCACACATCGGCTTATTAAAAAAACAACAACATATTGTACAAGATAAGAAGTGTTTATTGAGGAAAGTTTGGAAGTATATTGTTTGTTTGATTGTTGTTTAACGGAACTTTCAGCAATTTTTCAGCTATATCATGGCATCAAGTTTTTATTGGTGGAGTAAGTACCCGGAGAAAAACCCTTTTGGAAATATAACAATTGGAAATATACAATTATTGTATTATTGGTACACTTTGCCGCAATGGAATGGATACGATCATTAAAATAAAGATAAGGAGAGCTCTGTGTATTGTATAGAACACTCTAAATAATGTTTTTTCAAAGACAGTGAATATAATAAAAATTGTAATTGAACAAGAGGTTTGATGTAAATCGCATGATTTTTTTGGGTTGCCATTGTTGTGATGCTTTTATGACATAGCCTCATTTGCAATATTTAATAGTGATGAACATGTTTATTATTTGGAAATTATACTTAGCATTAGGTAAGTATCTACGATTCATAAAAATAAATAAAAATCTTAATCGTATCAATAAATGTTATAACCTTGTTATCTTTATTCATAATGTAGGCAACTGTTGGGTCGATGCTTAAGCTGGTAGACTGAAGTTAACCAGACTAGTAGTTACACTTCGGTGTTTAACGAAGATCATTGATTTTTTTTAGTGATTTCGTTATTGTCTTACTTAAATGCCTAAGTTTTACTATGTGCAAGTTGTAAATGTTTCTTAACCGGATTGTGTTAACGTTTTTGAGGTTTTACAATAAAAGACAATCTTTAAAAATATTCGCATTTACTATATCAAATATCACCATCATTATCATATATCGACACAGGCTCTTCATAATTTTGTAATTACATATTAATCGATCTAAGTACCAGTATATTTAATAGTGATTGAATAAGTGATACATAGATGAGGACGGTAGTATCCAGTTTTTAAGACTAAATTTAGAACAGAAAAGTGTACAAAATATTTTCCATTCGATTTTCGGTATAGTCAATGATCATAGACGATATAAAATACTAAATATCCCATATAAGGGAGATAATTGAATACTTGTCGGTAACTATTCATTGAAAATTTACAAAATTAATTGCTCATTTCCATGCCTAGAAAGTATGAAGAGAACACGGAGGTCAACATATTATATATAACAACCATTGCTTCAGACAACACAAGTTTAAAACATGCAACATATAATATTGTATATTATTCTTTATCAACTACATTTATTAATAGATATATAGGAGATTTATTTAACTTACTTTCGCACTGGCTGCCTGCAAAGCCCAAAGGACAGAAGCAACGAAAAGTAGAATTACTGGCGGGTAAACATGTTGCACCATTCTCACACGGTCCGCTGTCACACGCCGATACTACAAAAGCATGTTTACTATATTTATAGTATGCTAATACTAAGTAAGTTTCAATAATTCTTCTTGTGCATAATTTAACGTATTAAACTCAACAAATTCAAATTATTATTTTTTAATTCTACAGTGTAAGCCATGCTGCTTTCAAAAAGCGTTCATAAATAATTAAACAATATTGCTCACATTCACAGAACTCTCCAAAGAACTCAGGTAGACATAAACATGTGAAGTTTTCACCCATCTGTATACAATCTCCGTTGTTAAAGCATGGTCCCCCAGAACATGGAGTTACTGAAATACAATGTCATTTATAAATAATAAAGAAAGATTGACATTGAAAACAGCAAAGTAATGAACAATATTTTCAGATAGCTATGACTTTTTAATATGTATTTTGATATTTTACTTTTACAAATATATGTACCTTTTATATAAACTTAATAACACAGAGATAAAGCAACATTTAAAAACCGCAAACGGAATATTTTTACACTATCACACAGTAAAACAATAAAAAATTGACTACAAATTTCAACTGTACAAAAAACTTGTTAACGAGCAGTTTGCATATACCTGAACATTATTGATTTTCTTCTTTAAGAGTAAAAAGCCGTTTTTTAATTTTATCTGGCAAAACACGCCCTGTTTATATGTTCTATTTGTCATTTTTATTCGATATTTTTAAGATGTGGCATATCAAAATGAACATTAATCTCGCGAATTATAACGCCAAAACGACAAAGATTTCAGTCTGCACAGTATCGATGCCTTAGACATTAGTTCAAGAATTTAATGAGATACAATTTTTTTAAAGGTAATAAATCACCACGGGAAGTCAAACACGCGACAAGAAAACTAAAAACTCATAAACGCAAAAGGAAAACAATTATCGAGAGAAATTACTGAATCAATTATCGAGAGAAATTAATGAATCAAACGGTGTAATTAAAATTGGAGTAAAAAACTCAGATACTTCTAAACGGTTCAAGCTTCTCCTATGTCACCCGTGGTGATGATTTAAGACTTACTGGAGTGATATAAAGAGCCTGAACGGAAGATGAACATAAAAACACTGAATCACAAAGGAGAGGAGAGATTGCTTTATGGTTCGAATCTTTGACATCCCTTGTCTTAAGCCAACACAATACACAACGACTGATGAAAATTTAGGTCTCTAGTAGTCATGTGTTAGCGCAATTAGCATTTTGGACCTAATCGAGATAATTGCATTGCCTATTTTGAACTTTTACCTGAAGCAATTAGTAGAAAAATCAATAACAATGATCCGCACTGCCATTATCTGAACGATTGATAACTTATGTTATTTGAAATATAACAATTGAGACGCCCATGTCCGAAAATGAGATTGACTTGTTATTTTAATTTTTTTTTTACTATAATTGTTTTAAATAAAATGCGCACTAATTGCTTAATTATCAAAAGCTGATTGGCTAAGTGACTTATTATTGTATTTGTTTTTGGTAAACATCATCACTTCTACACACTCTCTCTGTCTGTCTGTCTATCTGTCTGTCTGTCTGTCTGTCTGTTTGTCTGTCTCTCTGTCTCTCTCTCTCATATTATAAGCAAGTTTCCATATTATTTCCATTCAAAAATTATCACTATACATTTTAAAGTTTTTTGTTTACAAAAAACAAACCATAAAAAGATAACTACATTTTTGACGAGTATATACATTTGTATATTATATGCCACGAGAGTCACTTAGTCACTTACTGTCACAAATTTTGCCTGAAATTCCAATTGGACAATCACACATAAAATTTCCGCCATCAAGGTCTGTGCAGTTCCCGCCATTTAAACATGGTAGAAGGGTACACGATGGATCATCTGTCTTCAAATAGTGAACAAGCAAGAACACTACTAACCCAACCAAAAAGAAAACAAACAACTGAAACACTGGTAAAACTAAAGTCATACTGATCCAAATTCCTGGGTCCTTAGCCAAAACATATCCCTTCGTTGCACCGATGACAATTGTTCATTGTGTAGTGAAGCGTGATGTAATGTCTACAATTTTATCTAGACGAATAATGTATATGTTGGTACCATCTCTTACATACACCGCAACCAGCTACTCCCATTTCATTTTACAAAGTGTTTCAGGGAGATATCCAAATTGAATTTGCTATAAAATGTGCCACATTTATGGCGTTTACCTTGATTTAGGTCTACGCTGCTGTACAAAAGTGAAAACTTTTCGCCATTGTGATTCTGGCCATATTCCATTAACATACATATAGAAGGTGGAAGACTACGATTACCAGAAATCAAGTTAAACTGGCTTTTTGCTATGACCACATCAGTGCTTATAGAAAACTAATATTATTTTAGATGACAATGCAGATATCGATGAACTCAAACATGTTGTTCGCTTGGGTGCTTGTTTTATTTTTTGTTTGATTTGTTTGGTTTGCTTGTAATTTTTATTTGTTTTCTTATTGCTGATTTAGAGGTATGAGATCACTACACACATTAAAGCTGTATCGTGTACGCATATTGGATGACTCAACATCAGCGGTACATCCAGCGTTAACTTAGTCGCAAATTGTTCATTTAGACACTGACCGTGTAGATGCTTTGACACGAACTTATTGCAATGTGAGGAAATTGCACTGACATCCATAAATTTGATTTTCATTTCTCAAACAACAATCTGACTGTTGCTATTTGAAAGGAAATTAGACGAAATGTGCTTGAAATTTTCTTTCAGATTTTAAAGATAAAACATGAACAAACTAAAAAAAAAACGATTGACAAAAATACATTGTAAATGTTTGAATCCTTATAAAGACAATTCTGGATTTTTTCCAACTTTTCTAAAAAAAAATCTTGTCATTCAATAAAACATGCATCCTAACACAGTAAAGAATAACTTTAATACGCCCAAGTATTAATTTTAGCATTAAAAGTTTTTCTTCAACCCCATTGTATATATTGGTAAGCACAATCAGTAACCATTATTGATTTTACTTATAAGGCTATCTATTATTTACCAGATCATTAACAACGACCACGTGTACGCACACACATTTTTCTTTCGTTTCGATCAGTACAAATATATAAATTTTTAATCAATACTCACTCTGAATGTCCAATGTGAACATAAAAATCCAAAAGATAGTTAAGATCCAGATCAATAAGCTGTATGATAAATTTTAAATTCCCAAACGGCTGATAAAACCAAAGTAATTACTCTAAAACTTGTTAAAACAACATAAAATATACCCAAATGAAGATATTTTGTCATAAGAAACTTAAGGGTTAATTGGACAGTATATGTAAATGATATAAAAACCAACATGGATATTTGACAAGTTTACTATGGATAATATAGCGACTCACATTCCAAAGGACAGACAAACAATGCAATTAGCGAACGCCCGAGAGTGACGTATTGTTTATTTCATAACATCGCTGGGATGGAAAATTAATGTTAAGGAATTGGTCATTCACAGTATGAAAACCAGTCACATGATGAAAATATTGACACTCGCACGTCTTTCATTTCTTCCTGTTGACTCTCTGTCATTGAGGAAAAGAATAAGATGCCTTCCTTGTACATGTATTCTATTCTCAAATTGCACAAATTAAAACAAATATTGTTTTATCACTAGTTCATTTACAACCAAACCTCTTTCAATCATGTTGTCATCCGTTATAACAGTGGTTAATTTTGGCCTATTTCGATTCCTGTTGCTCTAAATAAGGTGTAAACCAAATGCATGTTCTTAAACACTCTACGAAACTGATAGCATTACTTCGATCTAAATGACTTTCGTCTGGTAATAGTATTAAACATTTGACTTTTTTCCACCTGTACACCACTTTACTAGTATTAGCGTCAATATTGACAAAACTAATTAAACGTTGCTCTTCTAAAATAAATGATGTGCTAAATAATGAAAGTGATGGCATGGATTGGGCATGTCCTTAGAAAACCATAGAAGAAGAAAAGAAAGCTCAAGACAGAGACAGATGCACTATGTCTCTCTGGCATACGAAGGCGTAGTAGGTAGGTACTAAAAGAAGAATAAAAACGTAGATACAAATATCTGGTTGTCGGTCATGTAAGACTTACTTCGTTATCAATAAGCTCAAAGCTAAAATTTTACAGATGACTAAATCATTAAAATACTGAATGAAATCTAAATGAAAGCATATTCGCCCTGATTATTGGACGTGTTTTCAACACACATTATTATGGGCACTAATCTTGCGTGATGGCATGCCAATTTGTTCCTACATTCATGTGAAGGCGGCGTTTTAGAATCACTTAAGAATGACAAAAAGACCAGAAGCTACCCAAGAATTTTAATCTACGTCGATAAGGTGAGATTCGGCTCATTTATTTTAATGAGATTGAGGTTAACACCACAACAGACACGTACAGGTCCACTTTATTTTTTAATTTTAACTCTACCACAAACTTTATGACTTCAACTTTCCAATCGTCAGTCCCTTCCTGTTCAGCCGCTCCAATATATGCATTTTTAACTGATACGTCACTCTGGGGGGCTTCTATGAATACCACGTTTTACTTGATTGAGCTATTTGACTAACGCGAAAACTGTGAACGCAATGGTTTGTTGCTCAAAAAAGTTGTTGTCGTATTTGAAGACATTTTATGAAAGAGATATTATGTACTTGTAAGCTTATAAATACTCTTTATCTGTCAATTGAGTACAGATGCTTTTTTGTTTTGAAGTTTGTGCGTGTCTATTTAGCACAAATAGTTGCACTAATACTGTCGGTGAAATATATTAAAGCACCGTAGGATTAAAACATCACTAAATATATTATTATGGAGTAATACGACGTCGTATATACATATCAAAATATGAAATTGAACAAATATAAAATGTTGTTTTCTTTTGTCTAATAATTAAGGAATAAATCCAGCTTCAAATGATTAAATGAATACAGAAATAGACCTCCGAGCAGCAAGGGTACACAGAAACTAATTTTCCTTCATTCAGTGGAGACATGCAACCATACACGAATTAAACGTTTAGATTGCAAATAGTAAATAAGAGGAATTAAAACTTCTCAAAAATGTTGATACAGACAAATTAAATCAATCCATGTTAATAATTTATTCAATATTACATTATAAATTACAAATCTGGTGTAAACATATTTTAACTCGAACAATTATACATATACACTATACAATATAATACAGATAATACAATATAGGATCCTAATATATGACATAAATTCATATCGCTACGTTTCCTAGAATTTCATATTTGATTTGAACATTTGTAAATTGAAGCTTACACATTTTGTGTAATTTCCCTTTTTCTGTTGACAAAATAGCGCAGAAACATATTGTGTCATAAAACATTCATTTTCAAGGACAGTATAAGTTCTTTGTCGTTACAACATTGCTTGTTTTGACTGCATTGGTTATGACATTGACAGGTGTATATTGGATCATTGCCAGTACATTTCCGTGAAGCACACGAATTCAAAATAACTGAAAAATAAAAACATATGTGTTTAGGACTTAAATGCTGTATGAAAAACTAACGAACTTTTCATTAACAATCGTTTGAATAGAAAGACTTGTAATGACATTTGGGAATCAATAACTCTAACCCACCGTTTTGTTACTCAATGGTTGGTTGACCTGCCTGTTGTTTTCTATATTTGATGTTTTGTTTACATTATTTGATTGAAACATTTAGATTTTTTCTCGGTTTGGTGTATGGTCTTTGTAGACAGTAAAGCGTACGCATGTTTTTGATGTTTGATTTCCCTGAAAGAGTACATTGTTTTAGAGGAACTAATTTCAAAACACAATTTTTAATGATGGGACCGTTACTAGCAAGAATATTTATTTCCATTGATTGATTAAATCGTTCGTCCAGTTGTCTTGGGACTTAATGTTTTGCAGATTCCTTTTAAATGATACATTTTGGTTGATTGTTGTTATTTATATACTTATTTATATAAACGTTAGCTTCTACTGCGTTTGTTTTCTCTCAGATTACATACGGATTATATAAAAAAGATAAATATATTTTATTCTTCATAAAATCTTAGTACATGGTTGTATTGCTTTTTCGGATGATTGCTGATAGGGTTTTGAAATTTGCGAACATTTTGTTGTAAGCGGAAGGTTTGTCATTCTAAAGTAAAAATACATTCTTGAATAAAAGCTGCTTTATTTAGTTGTCTAATATTTCTATTTAACGCCACTGTAGTGTCTTTATCAGAGGAACAGTCATTTTAGGATATTTTATAGTGGTTTGTTTGATGACTTTTATTATTCATGTGGGTATGAATATTATAATGAAACTGCGCCAACAACAGTCCAACAATAAAAAGGTTTATGTCGATCTTTTTTGTTTCACCGCTTTGTGAGGGTTTGTGTTGCGTTTGTTTTTCGTGTATGTTTCAGTGTTTGTTGCTTGTTGTGTTAATAGGTTTTCTGCTAGCATGAGCAAAGAAATACATTAAAATACCTACTATCACAATGCGGACCGCTATATCCAGGTTTGCAGTTACACTGATAAGTGGTACTTCCGGTTGGAATACAAGTGCCACCATTGTAACATGTAACACTATCGCAAGTATAATCTGTGATAAATAATCATAATTTAAAAGTGTAATAATACTCAGTTTAAACAGATTCATAAATAAAACGTGTGTTGTCAACATTATCGATGATTACATGTAGTTAACCGATAAGAAAAAAAACCAAATAACGTATAAGTTTATATTTAGTACATACAGATTGACGGATATATATACCAGCCCTCTTAAATACCTTAACCCGAGTTACTTTTAGGTCTAAACACCTCAAATTGTGTTATGAAATCTAGTTCAATATATATAGACCGTCTTAGATTTTTATTTTTCTTTAGTTTTTTTAATGAAAATCATAACATTTACTATTCTGAAACATACCTTTAACATGTGGTAAAAATAATTGCAGAAGTCTACTTACTGTCACAGTTTATCCCGTGAAAGCCAAGAGGACAGCGTAAACAGGTAAAATTGGGTCCAGATATTACACAGCTTTCATTGCTCATACACTGATTAGGGATACAAGGGGTAACTGTAAGGTATAATACGAGCAAATGACGATTTTTCATACGTTGAAAATGCATAAACGGATAAAAAAGTTATTAGCAACTTGTTCGAAAAACAAAATTAAAAATAATGAAAGATTTTCTCTTTCTTATTGACGCAACGTCATAAAAACGATATTGCATTTTTAATAACGTTTCATAATACTTTCATAAACCAGACTATTTCTTTTAATCATTACTGTGGCTTCGCTTTCAATATTACCACCATTTCTACAAGCACAGGAACTCTCTATCAGTTTTGTTTCAATGTATAGTTGGTTTCACATTATTTTCAAAACTACTGTATGTTTGTATTCTAAAACATTTTTAACTTCACACACATTTTACCGTTGGAACAGTTACAGAGAAAGTCGGCAGTGATATTAAGGTACTGTAACTTGTTTTTGAAGCATCAGAATATCAACCCACAAACCAGTTTTAAAAGTTATATTACTCTTTTGGCTCATTTATTTAAAGCAGTGCCTGCCTCTAATTAGACACCCGTCGAGTAACTTACCAACTGGGAGACATACATGTGACTTGTCATGCAAGATGACACAATGCTGGTTTGTACTACAAAGGTTTGGCCAACAACTGTCCTTATCCTAAAAAGAAAAAAAAACAGTTTTGTACATTGCCAGACAATTTATTATACAATGACATTTAAAAATGCGTCATACTTTTGTTCTTTTTTATGGTATAAGGACTGCTTCGAATTACTAAACTTTAAAATTTAGTAAACAGTGAATTATAGTATAGTAAACATTAATTTATTTATTCTCGACTTTTAGTGGGAATGGTTTACGTTTACTTAAGTTTGAAATTCAAACTGCTTAAAAATCTGTATTGTTTTATTGTTTATATGAATACATAAAAATAAACTTACAAAAGACCACGATGCCAACAACGTATATTTGTATTCTTGTATTGCCTGTATTTGGTCCTTCAACGACACACTTAATAACTCACATATTAAGTCCCGCATGTTGTAATTAGTCCCGTTGCAATCTTTATGACGCGAACCCAGTTTTATGCATTGTGTAGGTCCGTTTTTGTCAAACACTTTTATAACATTTCCATTGATTCGTTGGTGCATCAAAAAGTTTCCTGCATGTAAGCTTGTTATGAATGATCACAATCAACGTTACCAAATTCATCCAAATCATCTTACGAATTTCTTAGTTTTGATGATGCTTACAATTTTACAAAGATATATTTGAAAATGTAACACACATATCAAATAAACATCTACTTAATAGAATTTCTATTATGCATTAAAAGAAAAGAAAGAGTCTTAAAGTATGAATATGAAATTACTCTGATGACCTATTTCTTTGTCATTTTAGAATTCAGAAAAATGTCTTGTATATAAATTATTTTAACAATAAAACTCTTCGATGTTGAACAGAATCTAATTATTTCTTTTTATTAGTTACATAAGGGAATTGTCATAGGTTAACGATACTAGACAGCGGTATACCTTCTTTGGTATTATCTGGTGTAATCTAAGGCAAGTACATGTACTTACAAATAATGGAGATTGATTGATTGATGATTGAGATTGTTTAAGACTTAATTATAATTATTTATTTAGGGATTAGACAATTAACTATGACAAATTATCTAGAATCACATTAGGTGCTTCATGGCGATATGCTCAAAAAGTATTCAGCCGTGCATTATTTATATAAAGACATGTCACATAAGCTAACCATTAATTACAATTTGTCTATAGTGTTTATGACTAAGGCAGTCTCTAAAGTAACTGTAACATGTTGGTACTGTAATATGATAAGATGTCAAAAAATATGCTAAGCTTCTGAAATGTATCACATCATACGTTAAAGCAGTAGCTTGCGAATGCAAAAATATTTAAAGTACATATAATAATGAACTTTTGTCTCCAGCTTTCAACAAGCTATGCCGAATCCGGCAGAGGATATCTACAACAAGTTTAAAATATTTTCTAAATTATAGTATAGTTAGACAGAAAACATATTAATAAATTTGTGATACAAGTATCATTCAGGTAATTATCAGATTTGGTGAGTAAAAGTTCTTTAAAACTAATTTTACTATTTTATATGTTGCACTATGACAATGGCAAGACACCTTATGATGCCTTCTGTCAAATTAGGTTATTTTTAAAGGGATAGCACGTGTGCACGACAGCCATAAGTGTCGACTCGCATGAGGAACTTGAAACGTCAAACAGTAAACAATAATGGAAGAATGTTCATTCGCTATTTAAATGTAAAAAAGTTCGTCTGATGGTATCCGCCTTTAGCAGACCTGAATAATAATTGAGATGGAAACGTAGAATAGACAAATATACTAAACAAATATTTTTTATTAGTTTGCTTACAAAACTGTCTCCATTCTACCACAACATTAAACAAAACAATAACAGTTAAAACAAAAGGTACATCGTATTATTTCTACAATTGTTTATTATATTTAAAATTGTATTGGTTGCTTATTATCTTCAATATTTTGTTTCGTTTAGCACTAAATAGGCAATCACTAAACGAACAATCATCGCTATATTCTTTTTCTGGTATATCTTTCAGTTGTGCCGTTTGGGCAAAAATCTTCTTTATCAAAACAACAGTCTCTGATATTCTTTTTGGAACAGGCGTTATCGCACTGACATGAGGCGCCTCCTAGGAATTCACAAGTACGTGGCGGTCTGCATGAATTCTGACCTGAAAATATATGATTTGTCAATTTGCATGGGTTTATTATTCTTATAATAATAATAATAATAATAATAATAATAATAATAATAATAATAATAATAATAATAATAAGAATAATAATAATAATAATAATAGTAATAATAATAAAAATATACACCTCGCCATAAGTTAAGCAACACCCTATTATTTTCCAGGGATTCATTTAAGATTTTAAATATTTTAATATTTTTAAAGAAATGACAATTTATTGAACAATAATGAAAAATGAAACATTAAAAAAACATGTATACAGTCGCTTTACTTATTGTTTGCTAAAAAAAATGTTCAAAGCAAAGATATCAAAAATCAGTGCAAATATTAACTTTCATTAGTCAAAAAATAAGTTGATATCATACTTCAATTTACTGAACCTAAAGTAAACACATCATCACAGGGCCCCGTGCGGGATCCGGGTGGCTAAAAGAATAGACCGCAGTCGCGCTAGCTTGTCGTAAAAGGCGACTAAATAGCGCCCAGTACCCTGACCGGCGTGTCAGGTCGGTTTGTCTAAAGACCGACTGGGATGTGTGCCCCAGGTGGTTGAATGGGGTACCCCTTGCAAGCTGGGGTTGTCAGGCCATAATGGGCTATAAAGATGGATCTGCTACCAAGTGCATAATTGTCAAAATGTGGCACAATGATAGCGTTAATGAAGCCATTTCGATATTTCTGGCCTGTCATTGTCCTATCAACCTCATAAAGATTCAGTTTACAGTCGTATGAAAAGCCTCTCCACACTGTATCACCGGCACCGCCAAACGCTGTAGTGCCTAGGGTGTTGTTCTTGTTGTAAGCAGTGCCCCGTGTCTCCAAACGCGCATGCACACTTATTAAGATTCTATTATTATTATTATTTAAAAGGTTTTCAAGATTAAAAAATAATTTATTATGTTGATTGGCCTTCAAAGATTAAATAAAAACATTTTTTTATAAAAACAAGCTACATTTACTTCACACCTATTTAGACCCTATTAAGCAGTTAGACCCCGCTACATTAGATTTTACGGAGTTGCTATTTGTCCGGCTAGCCAGAAAAATAGCTCTCACGCTATTCGTCAGGCCATTAGAATTTCGCAAGTCACAAACGTCCAGCAGCAGCAGGAGCCCGCGTCTATCTCTTATCTTTATTTCTATGGCTAAAAATGGTGAACTTCCTTCATATCGGCGATAAATGTTCTTCCTTACAATAGATTTTTACAAAAGAGATTCCTGCACGATATTGTCGGCAAGTTAAAGAGGCATTTACTTTAAACCTTTAAGATCCTAACCAATAATGAGTCTTTAATTCATCAAAACTTGGCAATGGGTAGATCATGACAACGGAAAATAAACCAGAAGTTATTCTTTAGATCATATATAGCCGGACAAATAGCCTAGGAACTATTCTTACGAATAGTATTATAGCTATTTTTCCGGCTAGCCGGACGAATAGTCTCATAGCTGTTTTTCGGCTGCCTAGATTTTATGTAGTTGTAACATGCCTTAGTGTCTCCCATCGTATTTGTCCTTTCTGGTATCTGGTTGTCTTCAATGATTGGTAGTAATAAAATTGTAATGTTTGTTCATGGTTTATCTACCTTGTTTACACTTCCTATATCAGATTGTTATAACATTTTAAAACTATTTTGTTCTTTATTGTGCGTTCTCTTGCAGAGCCTCATTTGTATGTAATTGTCAAATTTGAGATTCCGGGAGGAACATTACATAGGAAACAAAAAAGACAGCTTTACCAACATCGTTTAAAAAAGAACACATTTGGTTTCAACAACATAGTTCTTCAAAAAATTCACACGTTAAAATCGTTACCGAGTATGCATCAAAATGACAATAATCCGAAAATAAAATAAGTATATAAAATATTTAACGTCTCTGTTCTCAGTTTGTAATTATTTACACAGCAAACCCAATGGTCATGTGGGGTTTTAATTTTTCTGACCTAAACGAATTAAATTTTTTCTTTTAAAGTTTCAGATATCTGACAGCAGAAACGTGTGACTTGTTTGCTTACTCTCACAGTTTTTTCCATCATATCCCAACGGGCATATACATGTATAATTTTGACGATCTAACAAGCACGTGCCGTTATGATGACATGGTCCAGACGTACAAGGAGTAACTGAAGATGCAACAAATATTTATTAACATAATGAGAGGTATAATATAGGATTAAATGCCTTTTTCGGTAATTTGTATAGCAAGAACGAAGCCGATTTACTCGCAAACTGTCAAAAGTGTTGGTGATTGACCCCCTTCATATTTATCTACAAATTATTAAGGAGTGTTTTCAATTGCTGGTTAGATTATTGGATATAGACGACTTTGGGTCGGTTTACGCCAATAAACCGCGAAGTGGTTTATGTACAGCGTAAACCCGCACAAAGTCGTCTATATCCAATAATCTAAACAGCAATTGAAAACAATTCTTGAATTTTAAATTCAATATTATGAAAAGAAATAATAAAAACAATATTCAACCAATAGTCAAATAATATTTGCAATTCACAATTATTAGTGTCGTCACTTGTTGTTTGCGGAAGATTCATGTTTAGTCAACATTAATTCTTTTAATTATGACGTCAACGATCAGTCACGTGCTGAAATACCAAGTTAGGTTATACGAAATGGACAATGTTGCTCGGCTATTGAAATATTTTAAATATTAAAATATTCAAAAATAAGCATAAATAGTTATAATTCTGTCAAATATTTTTTTCAAATTTTACGTTCGTTTTCCGAGCCTCATTTAAATGTAGTTGGCGAATTGTCGGTTCAAGAAGAAATATCGTTAAAACAAAATTTATCAGTTCAACAAACATCTTTTATCGAAAAATGAACAGCTTTAAAACTGTTAAATGAAATGAGATTTCCTAAAAATGATAATTCATACATTCAACATTTTAGTTCTCTCTTTATACCTGTTTATATTTCGTAATACTCAATGGACCTGCAGAGTTACAATAATTTTTTGCTTGAAGGAAAGTGCCATTTATATAAAAAGTTTGTTTTTTTAGACTGTTTAGCCTGACATATCAAAGAAAATTTATATACTTACTTTCACAATTTTTTCCAACATATCCCAGTGGGCATGCGCATGTATAATTGTGACGATCTAGCAAGCACGTGCCGTTATGATAACAGGGTCCAGACGTACAAGGAGTAACTGAAAATGCAACAAATATTTATTAACATAATGTGGCATAATATAGGATTTAATGCCTTTTTCGTTAGTTCATACATGCACGAACAAAACCGATTGACTCACAAACTGTCAACAGTGTTAGTGAATCGACCCCTTTCATATATATATCTATAAACTACTAAAATAGGCTTTAAAATTCTTATAATTCTGTTATCATTACCTGACATCCGCTTTCAGAGCTTCATTTAGATGTAATTGTCCAAATGCCGGTTCAGGTGAAATATCATCAAGAAAATAATAATTAGTTTTATCAACATCATTTATCGAAAAATGAACAGCTTTAGAATTGGCTAACATTGAGCGAAATGCGATTGTCCAAAATAAAAGAATTTATATATATAAACATTCAGGGTCTCTGTTCTCAGTTTTTACCTGGTTTCACACAACATTCCATAATACCCAATAGACCAGCTTGTTGTTTAAATAAAAAAGTTTTTTCTAGAAAGTTTCTGTAACTGATAACAAAAGAGTAAGATATCAAAGAATATTTATATACTTACTTTCACAATTTTTTCCATGATATCCCATGGGGCATGCGCATGTATAATTGTGACGGTCTAACAAACAAGTGCCGTTATGATAACAGGGTCCAGATGTACAAGGAGTAACTGAAGATTCAAAAAATATTTGTAAACATATTGGGGAATAATATAGGATTTTATGCTTTTTTGGTAGTCCATAAATGCAAGAACGGAGTCGAGTAACTCACTAACTGTCAACAAACAATGTTAGTGAACTTGCCACGTTCATATATATCTATAAACTGCCAAAATAGGCGTAAAATCCTTACATTTCTGTTAAATATCTTTTTCTTTAACTGGTGTCCGCTTTCCGAGCCTTTTTTACATGTAATTTTTATATTGTAGGTTCAATGAAATATCATTAAAAAAAATTAAGTAGTTCGACCAACATCATTCATAGAACAAAAGCAGCTTTGAAATAGGCTTATTACCGAACAAAATGAGATTTCCCAAAATATAAGAATTCATATTTATAAACATTTATGTCTCCGTTCTCAGTTTATATCTAGTTTTCCAGTACATTTCGTACTACCCAATGAATCAGCAGATTTGTTATTCTTTTTTGACTTAACGGAAGTCCCCGATAAAACAAAAAAAGTTTTTTTTTCTTTAGATCTGCAACTGATAACAAAAGCCTGAGATATTAAAGAATATTTATATACTTACTTTCACAATTTTTTCCATGATATCCCAGTGGGCATGTGCATGAATAATTGTGACGGTCTAACAAGCACGTGCTGTTATGATAACAGGGTTCAGACGTACAAGGAGTAACTAAGATGCAACAAATATTTATTAACATAATGGGTCATAATATAGGATTTAATGCCTTTTTTCTGATAGTTCATAAATGCAAGAACGGACCCGATTTATTCACAAACTATCAAGAGTGATAGTGAGTCGGACCAGTTCATACATATCTATATACTACCAAAATAGGCTTAACATTCTTCTAATTGTGTTTAGTGTTTTTCCATAACTTTTCCCTCCGCTTTCATAGCCTTACTTAAATGTAATTGCCAAATTGCCGGTTCCAGGATAAATATCAATAAAAAATTTAGTAGGTCCACCAACATTATTCATTGAAAAATAACCAGTTTTGAAACTGCATGGCTTATAATCGAATGAAATAAGACTTTTTATAATGTAGGGATTCATGTATATAATCATGTAAAGTCTCATTTGTCAGTTTATACCTAGTATTAAAGTACATACCGTAATACTCAATGGAGCTGAAGAGTTGTAAATTTTATTTGACCTGGCGGAAGTGCCGTTTATACAAAAATTCTTTTTTTCTAGACAGATTAAGATCTACAACTAATACCAAAAGCGTGATATATCAAAGACTATTTATATACTTACTTTCACAATTTCTTCCATGATATCCCAGTGGACATGCGCATGTATAATTTTGCCGGTCTAATAAGCACGTGCCGTTATGATAACAGGGTCCGGACGTACAAGGAGTAACTGAAGATACAAGAAATATGTATTATCATGATGGGGCATACTATATGATTTAATGTTTTTTAGTAGTTCATCAATGCAAGAACGGAGTCGATTAACTCACAATCTGGCAAAAATGTTATTAAATTGGCCCGTTCATATATATCTATAAACTACTAAAATAGGCGTAACATTCTTATAATTCTGTTAAATATCTTTTTCTTAACCTGGTATCCGCTTTCGAGCCTGAATCAAATGTAATTGTTGTATTGTCGGTTCCAGGTGAAATATCATCAAGAAAAAAATTAAGTAGTTCGATCAACATAATTCATAGAACATTATCAGCTTTAAAATTGGCTTACAATTGAACGGAATGAGATTACCCGAAATATTAGAATTCATATAATATAAACATTCAACATCTTTGTTCTCAGTTTATATCTAGTTTGACAGTACATTTCGTAATACCCAATGAACTTGAATAGTTGAAATTGTTTTTTAATTAACGGAAGTACCATTTATACAAAACATTATTTTCTAGAAAAGATTAATATCTGCAACTGACAACAAAAGCGTGAGATTTCAAAGAATATTTGTTTACTTACTTTCACAATTTTTTCCATGATATCCCAGTGGGCATGAACATGTATAATAAGATTTAAATCTGCAACTGATACCAAAAGCTTGTGATATCAAAGAATATTTATATACTTACTTTCACAATTTCTTCCATGATATCCCAGAGGGCATGCACATGTATAATTGTGACGGTGTAACAAACAAGTGCCGTTATGATAGCAGGGTCCAGATGTACAAGGAGTAACTGAAGATACAAAAAATATTTATTGACATAACGGAGCATCATATGCCTTTTTCATTGGTTTATAAATGAAAGAACCCAACAGATTTGCTGACAAATTGTGAATAGTGTTAGCTAATTGACCCGTTTATATGTATCTATAAACTACCAAAATAGGCTTAAAATCCTTATAATTCTGTTATACGTACCTGGCGTACGCTTTCAATGTCTCATTAATGTAATTGTTCAATACCCGGTTCAGTGACATATCATCAAGAAAAAAGAAAAAAATAAGTAGTTTCACAAATATCATTTATCGAAAAATGAACAGATTTAAAATTGGCTAACATCTAACTAAAATGCGATTTTCAATTTATAAGAATTCATATATATAAAAAATTCAAAGCCTCTGTTCTCAGTTTATATCTTGTTTCAAACAACATTCCGTAATACCCAATGGACCTACAGAGTTGTAATTTTAGGGTACTAAACGGAAGTGCCGTTTATTTTAAAAAAAAACACAACTTTTTAGATCTACAAGTGACAACAAAAGCGTGAGATATCAAAACATATTTATATACTTACTTTCACAATTTTTTCCATCATATCCCAGTGGGCATGCGCATGCATAATTGTGGCGGTCTAACAGGCACGTGCCGTTATGATAACAGGGTCCAGACGTACAAGGAGTAACTGAAGATACAAGAAAGATTTATCATCATAATGTGGAATAATATAGGATTTTATTGCTTTTTGGAAGTTAGAAAAGGAAGGAACAGAGTCGATTAACTCGCAAACTTTAAGAAATGTTAGTGAATGGGCCCCATTCCTATATATCTATAAACTACAAAAATAGGCGTAAAATCCTTATAATTCTGTTAAATATCTTTTTCTTAACATTGTGTCCCCTTTCCGAGCCTTATTTAAATGTAATTGTCATATTGGTGGTTCAAAGTGAAATATTGTCAAGAAAAAAATGTAAGTAGTTCGCCGAACGTATTTCGTAGAACAATAGCTGCTTTAAAATTGGCATATAAACGAACAAAATGAGATTTCCAAACATATAACAATTCATTCAACATCTTTGTTCTCAGTTTATATCTAGTTTCAAACAACATTCCATAATATGCATTGAACAAGCAGAGTTGTAATTGTTTTTTGACTTCACGGAAGTGCCATTTATAAAAAAAAGTGTTTTCTAGAAAGTGTTCGTGATAACAAAAGCGTGAGATATCAAAGAATATTTATTTACTTACTTTCACAATTTTTTCCTTGATATCCCAGAGGGCATGCGCATGTATAATTGTGACGGTTTAACAAGCACGTGCCATTATGTTGACAGGGACCAGACGTGCAAGGAGTAACTGAAAATGCAACAAATATTTATTAATATGAGAAGTATAATAAAGGATTTTAATCCTTTTTCGGTAGTTAATAAATTCAAGAACGGAACCGATTTACTCACAAACTGTGCTTTATGTGTTTGTTAATCCATCCCGTTCATATATATTCATAAACAATCAAAATATGCTTCAAATGCTTATATTTCTGTTAAATATAGTTTCATTTCCTGGCATAAGCTTTCAAAACCATATTTGAATTAATTTGCCAAATTCACGGTTCCAGAATAAATATCAATAAAAACAATTAGTAGGTCCACCAACATTATTCATCGAAAATGAACCATCTTTAAAACTGGCTAATAATCGAAGGAAATAAGATTTTCCATAATATAAGAATTCATACATATATGAACATGTAACGTGTCACTTCTCAGCTTATACCTAGTTTAACAGTACATTCCGTAATACTTAATGGACCTGAAGAGTTTTATATTTTATTTGGCCTGACGGAAGTGCCTTTTATACAAACAGTTTTTTTTCTAGAAAGATTAAGATCTACAACTAATACCAAAAGCGTGAGATATCATAGACTATTTATATACTTACTTTCACAATTTCTTCCATGATATCCCAGTGGACATGCGCATGTATAACTGTGACGGTCTAACAAGCACGTGCCGTTATGATAACAGGGTCCAGACGTACAAGGAGTAACTGAAGATGCAAGAAATATGTATTAACATGATGGGGCATACTACAGGATTTAATGTTGTTTTCGATAGTTCATCAACGCAAGAAAGGAGTCGATTAAATCACAATCTATCAACAATGTTAGTGAATGGCCCCGTTTATATATATCTATAAACTACTAAAATAGGCGTAAAATCCTTATAATTCGGTTAAATATCTCTTTTTTTACCTAATGCCCGCTTTCCGATCCTCAATCAAATGTTATTGTTGTATTTTCGGTTCAAGAAAAAAAAATTAAGTGGTTCGACAGACATAATTTAGTAAATTACCAGCTTTAAAATTGGCTTACAATTGAACGGAATGAGATTACCCGAAATATTAGAATTCATTTGTATAAATATTGAACGTCTCTGTTCTCAGTTTATATGAAATTTAACAGTACAGTTCGTAATACTCAATGGACCAACAGTTGTTATTGTTTTGACTTAAAGGAAGTGCAATTTATACAAAAAATTGTGTTTTCTAGATCGATCTCCAAATGATAACAAAAGCTTGAGCTATCAAATGATATTTATATACTTACTTTCACAATTTGTTCCATGATATCCCAGTGGGCATGCGCATATATATTTGTGATGGTCTAACATGCACGTGCCAGTATAATGACAGGGTCCAGACGTACAAGGAGTAACTAAAGATTCAACAAATATCTATTTACATTAGGAGTTTAATATAGGATTTAATGTCTTTTCGGTACTCATAAATGCAAGAACGGAACCGATTTACTAGCAAACTGTCAACAGTATTAGTGAATCGACACTGTTCTTATATATATCTTTAAAATACCAAAAATAAGCATAAAATCCTTATAATTTTGTTTATTTTTTCCATTACCTTGCGTCTGCTTCCAGAACCTTTTTTAAACTATTGAATTGCCAATTCAAGGATAAATATCATCACGAATAAAATTAGTCTAACCAACATCGTTCATCATAAAAATGAACAGCTTTAAAATTGGCTAACATCGAACGAAATGAGATTGGTTAAAATATAAGAATTCATATATATAAACATTAAACGTCTCTGTCCTTAGTTTATACATAGTTTCACATAATGGATGTGCAGAGTTGTATATTTTAGACTTAACGGAAGTGCAGTTTATATAAAAAGTTTTTTCTAGAAACTGTTTAATCTCCAAGTAATAACATAAGCGTGAGATATGAACGAATATTTATATACTTACTTTCACAATTTTTTCCATAATATCCCAGTGGGCATGCGCATGCATAATTGTGACGGTCTAACAAGCACGTGCCGTTATGATAACAGGGTCCAGACGTACAAGGAGTAACTAAAAATGCAGCAAATATTTATAAACATAATGCGGTACAATATAGGATTTGATGCCTTTTTCCGTAGTTCATTAATGCAAGAACGGACCCTATTTACTTACAAACTGTCAACAGCATTGGTGAATTCATCCGTTCATATATATCTATAAACTAATAAAATAGGCATTAAGGCCTAATTATGTGTTTAGTATTTATTCATTACTTTGCATCTGCTTTCAGATCCAGATTTAAATGTCTTTGCCAAATTGCCGGTTCCAAGAGAAATATCATTAAAAACAATTTAGTAGGTCTAGCAACATCATGTATCCAAATAAACAATTTTAAAATGTATTTTTTTTTCCAAAATGCAAGAATTCATATTTATAGACATTCAACGTCTCAGTTCTTTTATACATAGTTTAACCGTACCTTCCGTAATACCCAATGGATATACAAAATTGTAATTGTTAACGCTAAGGGGATGCTTTAATACAAAGTTTTGTTTTCTAGAAAATTTTCGATCTGCAACTGATAACACAAGCATGAGATACTTACTTTCACAATCTTTTCCATGATATCCTAGTGGGCATGCGCATGTATAATTGCGACGGTCTAACAAGCATGTGCCGTTATGATGACAGGGTCCAGACGTACAAGGAGTAACTGAAAATGCAAAACATATTTATAAACATAATGCGGTATAATATAGGATTTAATGCCTTTTTCGCTTGTTCATTAATGCAAAAACGGATCCGATTTACTCACAAACTGTCAGCATTGGTGAATTCACCCCGTTTACCAAAAATAGGAATAAAAACCTTGTATTTCAATGTTTCAATGCCTTTTTCGGTAGTTTATAAATTGAAGAACGGAGCCGTTTTACTCACAAACTTTCAACAGTGTTGGGAAGTTGGACCCGTTCTTCATATATATCTATAAACTTAATGTACGAAAATATACGCATAAAACCCTTATAATTGTGTTTAATATTTTTTATTATTTTGCTTCCGCTTTCAGATCCTCATTTAAATGTAGTTGCCAAATTGCCCATTCTAGGAGAAATATCATTACCAAAACATTACTAAGTCCACCAACACCATTAATCGAAAAAAACCAGGTTTAATGCTGGCTAATTATCGAATGAAATGAGATTTCCCAATATATAAAAAATATATATATGAGCATGTAACATCTCATTTGTTAGTTTATACCTAGTATTACAGTACATTCCGTAATATTTAATGGACCTGAAGAGTTGTAAAAAATTTTGAAATGTCGTTATTATAAAAAAAATTCTATGAAAGTTTCAGGATCTGCAACTGATAACTAAAGCGTGATATTTCAAAGAATATTCATACATACTTACTTTCACAATTTTCTCCATGATATCCCAATGGGCATGCGCATTTATAATTTTGACGATCTAACACGCACGTGCCGTTATGATAACATGGTACAGACGTACAAGGAGTAACTGAAGATGAAACAAATATTTATTAACATACTGTGGCATAATATAGGATTTAATGCCTTTTTAGGTAGTTTAGAAATGCAAGAACGGAGACGATTTACTTACCAACTGTTAACAGTGTTAGTGAATCGACCCGTTCATATATATCTATAAACTACCACATTAAGCGTAAAAGCCTTTTAATTGTTAAATAGAAAAATAAACAACGTTACAATTGCCTGCGATTTTCCAAAATATAAGAATTCATATGTATAAACATTCAACGTCTCTGGACTCAGTTTATACATAGTTCCTCACTACATTCCGTAATACCCAATGGGCCTGCAGTTTTGTAAAATGGGGTTTCCTTAACGGAAGTGCGTTTATATAAAAAAATATCTTTTCTAGAAAGTTTTAGATCTGCTACTGATAACAAAAGAGCGACATATAAAAGAATATAAACTTACTTTAACAATTTTTCCCATGATATCTCAGTGAGCATGCGCATGTATAATTGTGACGGTCTAACAAGCACGTGCCGTTATGATGACAGGGGTCAGACGTACAAGGAGTAACTGAAGATGCAACAAATATTCATTAACATAATGGGGTATAATGTAGTATTAAATGCCTTTTTCAGTAGTTTATCAATGCAAGAAAGCAATCAATTTACTTACAAACTGTCAACATTGTAAGTGAATCGACCCCGTTCACATATATCTATAAACTACTAAAAATGGCTTAAAATCCTAAAAATTCTGTTTAATATTTTTTTTTCATTATCTGGCGTCAGCTTTCAGCGCCTCATTTAAATGTTATTGTCCATTTGTCGATTCAAATAGAAATATCATAAAGAAAAAAAGTAGTTTCATCAACATCATTCATAGGAAAATGAACAGCGTTAAAATTGGCGAACATCGAACGTAATTTCTTTTACTTATCGGCATGAAAATTTTCGATCTACACATGATAACAAAAGCGTGAGATATCAAAGAACATTAATATACTTACTTTCACAATTGTGTCCATGATATCCCAGTGGGCATGCGCATTTATAATTGTGACGGTCTAACAAGCACGTGCCGTTATGATGACAGGATCCAGACGTGCAAGGAGTAACTGAAGATGCAACAATTATTTATTAACATGAGGGGTAAAATATAGGACTTAATGTTTTTTCGGTAGTTCATCAAAGCAAGAACGGAAACGATTTACTCACAAACTGTCAACATTGTTAGTGAATTCATCCCGTTCATATTCATCTAAAAACTACCAGAAATATACTTAAAAACCTTATAATTGTGTTTAATATTTTTCAATTACATTGCTTCCGCTTTAAGAGCCTCATTTAAATTTTATTGCCAAATTGCCGGTTCAGTTCAAGGAGAAAAATCAATAAAACAAATTAAGTAGGTCCAACAACACCATTCATAAAAAAGTAAACAGCTTCAATTGGCTAACTATAGAATGAAATGAGATTTCCTAAAAAAAATAATTCACATACTGGTAAATGAACAGTTAACGTCTCATTTCTGAGTTTTACCTGTTTGACAGAACATTCTGTAATACTCAATGGACCTGCAGAGTTGTACATTTTGAATTGACTTGCCGAAAGCGCCGTCTATGTACCAAGTTTTTTTTTCTGGAAAGTTTTTGATCAGCAACTGATTACAAAAGCGTGGGATCTTAAAAAATATTTGTATACTTACTTTCACAATTTGTTCCATGATATCCCAGTGGGCATACGCATGCATAATTGTGGCGGTCTAACAAGCAGGTGCCGTTATGATGACAGGGTCCAGACGTACAAGGAGTAACTGAAAATGCAAACAATATTTATAAACATAATGAGGTATAATATAGATTTTGGTGTCTTTTTCGATAGTTCATTATTGCAAGAACGGATCCGATTTACTCACAAACTGTTAACAGCGTTAGTGAATTTACCTCTATATATATCTAAAATCTACCAAAAAATAGGAATAAAATCTTAGGATTATGTTCCATATTTACCATTCTTTTGTCGGTTCATGAAGAAATATCAACAAGAAAATAAAAAATTAGTTCTACCAAAACCATTCATCGAACATTATCAAATGAAATGAGATTACAATAAATATAAGAATTCGTAAAAAAAAGCATTTAACATCTATGTTCTCAGTTTATACCTAGTTTCACAGCTAGTACATTCCGTAAGACCCAATAGACCTGGAAAGTACTAATTTTTTACTTGACCGAAGAACCATGTATATCAAGAGGTTTTGTTTTTAGAAGGTTTTTTTTCTGCAACTGATACTTAAAGCGTGAGATATTTAAGAACATTATATACTTACTTTCACAATTTTTTCCATGAAATCCCAGCAGGCATGCGCATGTATAATCATGCCGGTCTAACACGCACGTGCCGTTGTGATGACAGGGTCCAAACGTACACGGAGTTACTGAAGATGTAAAAAACATACATTAACAAAATGGGATTATATTGGATTTGTCACATTGTCTTTTCGCGTATATAACCTCTGCATCGTACACGTCACTCATCCCCATTTTCTACGGAACTAGATGTCAATTGAGTGTGATGTTTGTAAACTAAGACTGACGTTTAAACACACACACACACACACACGAGATCATATTACAGTTTTTGATTTGGTTTTACATAAAACTACATTCGTCAGCACTAGCGGCTGGGTGCGGCAGAAGTGATTGTGGCTGACGTAGGATACCTAGAATCCAATGCGTGCATATTGTCATAACAGTGTATACTAAATGCCAAATCCCCTTGGAAAAATTTGTTTGCTTGCATTTTTTCATTATTCTATATTTTCTTTGTTATTACGAAAATTCAGTAGAAAAAAATGTAGATACGATAACTGTCCATGTTTTGTAATAGCGACCACCGCGGAGAGCGGTGAGCTCTACGGCAATTACGTGTTATGTGATCAAAATGAAATCACGTGATCAAAATCTGCTTAATGCTGATATTGATTTTTTTCGTCCGGAAGTAAATATATTCTGGTACCCTGACGATGATATCCTCATTAGCCTAAGCGGCCTTCGGATATAACGTCAGGTCAGGAGCATTGGATTTCAACGGCGACAGCGTTGAAATTTGACGTTCGGATATTCTCTAGACTAACCATTTTGTTTCATAGATAAGTTCAAGTAGACCGAACGTATTATGACGTCATTCTCTTTATGACGTTCAATGTTTACATTTCTCAGCTGAGTTTGCATTAAGATTTAATAATTTGAACGTAAAGTTAAATTTAATTTATATTTAAATTTTATCAAGAAAAGGTATATTTCTAGCTTTAAAAAATGATTGACATGGGCATATAAAATTAAATGGCGTCATATTATCAACCAATTAAAATGCTTATATCGGAGGTCCTGACCTGGTGTTATATTTAAAGTGAAGCTTGCGTCAATGAAAAATATTGCACCAGGAGACCAGGTTAGAAGTAAATATCGTCATAAAACTGTAACAAAGTGAATGAAGAAAAGTACTAAAAATAATTTTAAGAAAGACTTGAAAATAAAGTTGACATCGATAAAAAACTAATGTTATATTTAAAATTAACAACAAAAATTTCATAATATTTTTTGCAATCTCTAAATCGATCTTTAAAAACTGACAATCAAATTACATTTCAAGTGACGTCACCGTTACAAAGAAAGACGTCACTTGACCACTGGAATTTAGAGGCACTTTTAGGGTGTTCGGAAGTAACGTCAATAATGAAATTCACATTATATATTGATAATGAAGGACTATATTGTCTGTGCTCGCATTTTTGGCAATGTCTACTCCATATTATGCCTCTGTTGTTAAGTTGTTACAAATCGTCCTTGACTTTTGCAGCCATTTTTGTTTCTAAAGGGACCTTAATACGATGTTTACAAATGTTCGTCTGCTTTCGTGACGTCCAATGGTATGCGGACAAACCGCGAGACTTTTCCCGCCTTAACTGCAGACGACATAACCCGAAGAATTTCGAGTAGACAACAATCGATTGTTCCTAAAGTATACTTCCGTTCTAATTAAGGTCAAATTTTAGTATGGTAAATCGCCATTTCAAAATTTAAAAACTGCCATATTTCAAAACGCTGAATATCTCGAGGAAATAATTATTGATTTCAAAAAAGTACCCTTCTTGATCTACAAAAGGAGCATAAGCGGAACCATACGCGGTACGCAGTTTTCATTTTTCACGCAAAAAACCCTCTACACAATACGTCAACACTTAGTATATATATATAATATCTATTTTCAGAGCTCATTCTGTAATAGCAGTGGAAGTTATGTTTGTAAAATAAGTCTTGTTTCAAAGAAAGGTTTTGATGTAACACTAATAACAGAAACGTGATGTATAAAATGATATTATGTACTTACTCTCACAGTTTTTTCCATGATATCCCAGTGGGCATGCGCATGTATAATTGTAACGGTCTATTAAGCACGTGCCGTTATGATAACAGGGTCCAGACGTACAAGGAGTAACTGAAGATGCAACAAATATTTATAAACATAATGGTGGTATAATATAGGAATAAAATAGGATAATGCCTATTTTCGGTAGTTCATTGATAGTATAGACGAGGTTGGAAAACTGGTAAATGCGCAACCTCAGTGTTGACAGACCACGTGATCAATAGTAGTCGAACTACCTTACCACTCGGCCACCGAGGCCCCTTTACAATACGTCGTTTTCAAGATCAAGATATGTAGTTAGATGTGATTTATGGTATCACATGATAATTTTAGGGCACTTTCCTCAACATACCGTCTTTTAACATCATGTGAACGTCATAAATTTTAACAGAATAAAGCTTGACCCTTTCCATAAATTTTATGTTAAGTGTTGGCTTTGCACCCCGGCAGTTCACAACACAGCACATGTTTCGTTTTGCATCGTCTTTCTTATGCTGTCCATTTCGTATCAAGTGTTGCCGTTTTAAACTAAAAGTGCCCTAAATCTTTTATGACGTCACTTGATCATTACTATAATGTCCACTTCCTTCAACGAGAGCGATTATATCTTAAAAACGAACGTATTATAAAATACAGTGCTACCTAGCACGGCGGGTTCCTATATATCTGATTATGGGAATGCCCCTTTTCGAGGTGTTGTCGGATTATTTATAAAAAGTCTGGTCACATACTATAGTTTGTAAAGTGTTAAAAGTGCAACACGTTCTGTACATAAACTGAAGACCCCATTAAAGATGCTGATCAATAGTAAGTGCATTGCAGCCGCAACAAAAAGTAAAATCCTTTGTCCCCATCCAACATTTCAGGCATTTCTTGTCTAGACGTCTGGTAATAAAAATTTTATTGAACGTATCAAAAATGTGTATTTTATTGAACGTATCAAAAATGTGTATTTATATTTTTCATAGTCTTGTCATTGAAAGTTTTATATTAAGCTCGAGAGCGGAGGGATTTGTATTGTTTTCGGAAAGTTTTGAAAGTTTTTATGTATGCTTATGTGATCAAGTCGTTAGATACTTACCTTCACAAAGTCTTCCCGAGATTCCAGGATTACAATCACATGTAAAATCGTTCAGCAGATTGTTACACTTTCCACCATTCTTGCATGGATGTTTTGTACATGGAGCATCTGAAAGAAATTAATTACGATTCTGCTATTGCAGTGTGACAATTTTACATCCGACGTCATTTCCTTTTTGCTTAAGTCTACTTCATATAGTTATTGTCTGTCATGAGGAAAAAACTGCAATCAATCAATCAATCAATTTTGAGTAAGAGCTATAATACTTTTTCCACAAAATCTGCAGCTTTTTGCGTCGTTATTTTTATTAGAAGACGAAGCCAGTTACAGCCAGACTTAGATTATTGGGTAGTCCAATCATTGTTTATATTAATCAGTCCTATGAGTTTGGTCTTTATAATGATGACTTCTATCATGCAAACACTTATCGCAGCTCCTCTTTAACATTTGAAATTAGTTCTCTGTTTAACACAAATAAGATATAAACATGGCAAAAAATAAAATGGTAGCGATGTAAAGGAAAACCAGCGCATGAAAAAATTGGTGCTAGACCAACACACAAGGGGTGAAGTTTTTTAAGTTCAGTCTCACTATAAAGTAACTGTCCACACTTTATGAATGACATGCATATTTACAGACTACGGAGCATATATGCTGCTTGTACAAAGGAGAAGCATCAATATCAGTTTGTCTTTTTAAATGTACAATTCCAAGATTTCAAATGTTAAGTTCTGTTGTTATTATTTTGATAGCCTTAGCGGCCCTCGTTTCAATCTCTTTATAAACGATAATACTTCCTGAAGCAAGTATTTGAAAATAAGAAGCTGCGATTCTCTTCTTATTATGCATGTTTCGCTATTAGTACTAGCATCATGAAAGATTCTAGATTGCTGTCTGCAAACCGCTTTTCTGTGATTCTTTCTTATGTATAAGGTTCCACAGTTACAATCCGGAAAACTCATTTCATGTACACTCACTAACAGGGACCTTGATGAACGTAGATATGGTGACTAAACATTTATAGAGGTATCTCTTTCTTTTTACGCTTATTTTTTATGCAAAACTATTTTCTTCAAAACATTAATTAATATGGTTTGTCCAGAGCCAAGATTCTGACGAGTATTGACTTACCAATCAGAAGACACAAATAAGATCGGTCATGCAAAACAATACATTTTTCGTTGTCACCACATGGGTTCGGCCAGCAAGAATCAGTCCCCTAAAATATATACACAAGGCTTAATTTTAGAATGTTTTAGAAAATTTAGACTTTTCTACACTGAACATTTTTCTATACATATAATTCTAGTGGTATTTTTCTGTTCGTTTTCGTTTCATATGTGACACATTAATATACTAAAATTATAAGATTATAATTGTCCTATAACGCGCTAGACTAAATGTCAAGGCTCATATTCAGTGTTGTACATAAGTATATTAATATCGATTGCATTTAGGAAAAGAACAAGTAAAAAAAAACAATAAACCAGCTGCAAGGGGGAAATAACTGGGGACAAAAGGACATTTAGACCGCCTAAAAAGTGTGGAGAGTTTGCATCAGTAGGGCCACATTGCCTTTCTTGACCTTTTGTCCCGGGGTGGGCTTTTGTAGAGACTTCCGTGCGTAACTTAAAAAAATATGCATGCATAACACCTTGCCCACTATGTTAGCGGCCAGGATTTCCACAATATTACATTGCATTACCGCCTTATAAAAAGACATCTAATACAAGATACAAGATATATTATTTTGCAAATCACTGCGCCCAATACAGGGCATATTTTCATTATAAAGATATATAAATATCAATAGGTACAATGAAATAAGGCTAAGAGAAATAAGTAAACTTTAAACATTTGTTTGATTGGTAAAATTATAATATCTGCCACCTGGCGATGCGTTCGCCAAGAGTTGCGTCATGGGAACCGTCTCAAAGTCAAGTTCTGTCTTGTTATGAGACTTTTTTCGATTTTTCAGCATCATTTAATAAATATTCTACAACAGTAACGAGTTAATTTACTTAAAATATGTAGTGCAAGTTAACTTAATGAAACAATGTGCTGGATTAATGAAACACCGGGGAGAAGGCACTGACATTGTAACCATATACATGTATATTAAACTATTTTTATCATATGCTTTTGTTATTCTTAATTATTTTCAAATGAACAATTTGATTTACAACAAATCAAAGGCTTATTATCGCGTAAATTTAATTCAGTTTTATCGATTAAAACAATTGTATCTTTTGCATGTGAGTTAGCTGAAACTGGGAAAACATACCGTAGTTTTCTTATTAATTTCCATAAATCTGTACAGCACATGATTCGTTTGGCACGCTGCAGTCACAAAATTGTAGTTAACCAGATGTTTCACGTGCAAACCAGTTTTTGCGCGGCATACTAGTTTTCCCAATAGGAAACTGTTATCGTTAACGATAATGATCATTTAATTATATTAACGACTTCAAGGTAAAACACTTTGATATAGGATTAAACACTGGATTTTAGGAAGTTATCAATGTGTAAACTCCGGCGACTCGCTCACAAACTATTAAAGTCTATATGTCAAGTTTGTGAGGGAGTCGCCGGAGTTTACACAACGTCATTGATAATTTCCTAAAACCCAGTGTTTAATCCCTATAATTCTTTGAAATAATCGTTGCGGTTTTTAAAACAGCAAAAACAGTTACCGAATCCCATCTAGACCTCAAAACGTACCTAGGCCGGAAAGCGTAGGGATATTCAAAACATAGTACCAAAGGAATCCCGGTTCTGTAGATATTGATAGAAAAAAATGAAACACTAAATTGTATTTATATTATATGTTATTTGAAATCTAAATCGATTGATTGGAAATCATTGCGGCAGACAAAACGTCCCCTCTCCCTGACGAAACGCTAGGAGGACGCCATCTTGTTTACATTGGATACTGAAAGTAGTCCGCTCACAGGAAATATCGATATATATAAATTATCCGAGATGACGTTATTTAAGTATTTTTATCCAATCAAAGCACTTAATATAAATAAGTTACAACATGAATAGAATTATAGCGAAAAACAATTAATATATTCAAAGAACGTATACACAAAGCCTTAATTTACATGTTGTTATTGAAAAACCCGCAGTTGTTTTTTTTTAAGTTTGAATTGACCAATTAACGATTGTGGAAGTTGTCAAAAGCTTAACAAACAAGTTTTAACCAATAATAGTTGACAGTGTAGAACCAGTTTAATAAAAGCGTTTGGAACAGCTAGCTTCCGGTGCTTTATATTTGATGAATCCATAAAAAAATATATTTCACTGAAACTTGTTAATAACCATTGTCTTCGTAGGCCTAGCACGTGCTATTTGCTATTTTGTATACATAAGTTAAAAAACATACAGCAAACGAGATAGGCACTCTTAAACAGGACATGTTACTTGACTGCAACTTCATAAATAAATCTCGCTTGTTCGAGTATAATTTACGACTTAAAATTTAGACATTAATTGAACAAATGTTAAGAAAGCTTTGGTTTTCGCACTGTAATTTGATTTCAAGCAGACCGATAAACCGTGGTTTCAGATCGATAATAGTGGTTTCAGTTTTTCTTTCGACTTTAAAGAATAAAAAGGGCCTATGTAATAACTTGCCATTGTCCAAGACGAAAACGGAGAAAAGTTCCAGCCTTCAAAGATGTTCCGGTGATGGTCTTTGAAAGATATGCTCAACAACTCACACAGCAGACCTTTCGTGTTGTAATTAACGCCGTTACACTTCTTGTGATGAGCGCACAACCTTATGCAGTGTTTAGGTCCCTTGTTGTCAAAAACTTTTATGACATGTCCAGTACTCCGTTGATTTTGATAAAATACTCCTCCGCTCAAACAAACTGACAGAGGGAAGATGACAGAAAATAGAAAGAATGTTAAAAATTCCATATTTTAAATATAAGGCTTATTCGGTAACTTCTGTACCGGAAAACAAACATCCGAACCGATAGCCAATTCTAGAACTCAAGTTGAATCGCGGAACCTATTTTCGAGTATATATCGGCATTCGAATACACTAAAAATGTTTTTAATTCTACCATTTAAAAAATACAATAATATTCTTTCAAATGAAAAGTTTAGTTAAACCAAACTTATATACATGCATAATAACACTGTCCAATTTTTTTAGAAGAGTATTAAAAGCTCGATTACGATTATGACCGGTAAAAAATCAGTCTAGTTAAATATATCAGAGCTTGCGCATGACGAAACTGGACAATGTTAATTCAATCAATACTTTCCAGGAAAATGGCGCCTTAACATTTCGACATTAATCGCTAGCTTTAATTATCGTTACTGAATACACAATTAAACGGTACTGGTGTGTGCCGACAAATACATCAACTTTTTTGTAAATATTTAATTTTAAATGAGTCAATAGGGAATATTTTAAATTATAATGAAAACGAAGCTAAAGTACTTCTATGAATTAATTTTGGACGGGTCGTGAGAATTATGTTACACACGCATAATAAAGTCAAACAATACATCAAATTCGTGATTTCTCAAGTTTACACGTGATATCAAAGTGCCCTAGAGAAAGTGGATATTGATAGGCAACGTCAATACATTAAATAATGCATGTGCTATTATATTAACTGATTAAAGACCAAAAGCTATAGAATGATGGAAGATTTGTTTGTTTGTTTGTTTGAAAAGTGTTTTTACGCCACTTTCAGCAATTTTTCAGCTATTTCATGGCGTCCAGTTTTTATTGGGCGAGGAAGCCGGAGTACCCGGAGAGAACCCCCGACCTGCGGTAGGAAAACAGGCAATCCTTGTCAATTAAAATTGGAGTCGAGTGCACCCTGCCTGCAGTGAGAATCGAACCCGCAATCTCATTGTTGACAGACCACGTGATCAACAGTAGACGAACTACCTTGACCACTCGGCCACCAAGGCCCCCTGAATGATGGAAGAAGATATATGTTTAATGTATTACATTATGTTCATAGATAACAAAACAGCAGAAAGTTTCCGAGTTTAATTGGTACTGATGATATGTTGGTTGATTTGTGCACGATAGCGTCAACACCAAGGTAACGAGTTTGAGTCGTGGGACAATGTTTGCTCTGATCCAACTGTAATTGATTGTTTGTTTGTTTGTTTGTTTGTTTGTTTGTTTGTTTAAATTGTGTTTAACATCGCTTTCAGGAATTTTCAGCTGTATTATGGCGTCTTGCATTTATTGGGAGAATAAGCCGTAGTACCCGACCTTCAGTGGGAAAACTGGCAATCCTTGTCAATCAGGGCTGGAGTCGAACGCACCCTGCCACCGTGAGGCTCGAACCTCAGTGTTGAGACCACGTGATCAATAGTAGACGTATTACCTTGACAACGTGCCCACTGAGGTCACAAATGTAATTGACAACTTATCAATAAAAAAAAATAATAATAAAATAAGAATTCTCTGAAGTTAACTTGTGTAATTTTCATCTGATGAGTTCTCTTATAAACAGGCTGATATGTTTTACAAAGTATATTCGATAAAAAAGGTGGACTATTTACAAAAAAGTTTTCCGTGTTTTATTATTTGTCACAAGTACCAAGTTGCACTCGAGATCGTAACGGTTGCTGTTTTATATTGACAGTTTAAAAAAAAATTATGTTGAACGGAGTATATGAAATGAAATTCTATCAATTTTTATTTTAATTTACAAAAAAGCTGGTGCGGTTTGTAGTACCAGCAATGTAAAGTGATACGGTTGGAACCGTACCGGCCATACCGCTTGCTACGCCTATGTTATATGAATAATTTACTGACATTTTAATAGCACTCTTGTTCTTTTCGTCATGTTTTCTACTGGCATTTGTTGTTGATATATGAAAACACATGTATTGAAATCTCTAAACCAAGATGTAACAGACAGCTGGAAAAAAATTGACAAAAAAGTAGTGAGAATATCGACGGGTAATCACTGTAAAATAAATAACAAAATCGATCAAAGGCAAAAATGGTCGGATTTCGTTAAACACTCTGTGAAATCCGGCCAAAAATGGTATAAATTTATACCTTTATGTCTCTTAACAGCTAAATAAAGATTAATAATTGTGTAGACGCCTTGTAGTCTGGCCTTTTGTGTGTGTGTCTGTGTGTGTCTTTCTTTAGGTTCATTTCAACTATCGCTGATGTTAGTTCTGTGGCCATCAACAGTGAAGTTGCGAGAGGAGTATCACGCGTCATGGTGTGCTCGACTCCAATTTATCTGGAGAGGGATTGCCAGTTTGCCTACCAAAGATCGGGAGTCTGCGGTTTCCCACCTCAATAAAACCTAGACGCCACAATATAGCTGAAAAAACGTTGGGAATTAGCATCATCCAACATTCAAACAATTTGTTAATTCTATAGTGTATACACAGGGGGGGGGGTAACTTGGTAATTAGGGAGGGGATGTACCATTTTTGATTTGAATTCAATACCCACATTTATATAAAAATTCCAATTTTCATGACCCATATTTATATAAAATTTCAATTTTAATGACCCATATTTATATAAAATGAGCAATTTTCACTACCCATATTTATATTCAGTAAACTTAAAAGAAGGTCATATTTATATACCCAAAATGATAACATAGTGAAGAAGAAAACACAATGTCATTATTAAAATTACACTTTATTATATTATATATTATATTATCATTTATATATTATATTTATATATTATATTATCATTTATTAAATTATATAATATTTGATATTTTTCAATTAAGATTAAAGGCATACCCATTTTTATATAAGATTGTTTTACTAAACCGTACCCATTTTTACATAAAAGTTCAAAAAACCTACCCATATTTTTGGCACATAGACGTGTACCTTTATGTAGGAAGTTACCTCCCCCCGGGAGTGTATAGGTGGGTAGTTTTTTGTTTTAGTTGTGCTGGTGCACCACTTTTCTACATATCTGTGTCGTTAGGTTATTACAGTGAATGTAGAGTTGGGAGTCACTTAACCAGACAACAACCGTTCTAAGCCAGTGGTTTCTACCCACCTATTTTTCTTGTCTCCTATTTGTTCATTCTTACATTTTAGGCTTTCTTTCGTTTCTTTCAATGATCACATGAAATTGAATTTGGTTGTTTTCTAGTATTTCAAAAAAATGCAGTGTTGGATTTTCTTAGTGCTACTGAATGAACAAACCCTAGTCACTGAGACCCGGAAACCCTCAATCTTTCGTATGTCTTATGACTGGTCTGATGGGGTATCGAAGCCATATACTATCTGCAGACCAAACCTCTACACAGTAAGAATGGTAAGTAAGAAACCCTAAACGAGAAAACGTATACTCCTCAAGATAACTTTACAATTTAAACTCACCAACACTGCTCGTTTTTTAGGCAATCAATCACTTTAAAAATTACAGCAAAGACAAACTATTTACAAGATGAATGAAAAAAAAATTCTGTCACATAGGCTTTCTTTTCTTACCTCTGATCACTGTATATGTTTTGCTTATGCCAGTTTCAGCGACGTTTCAGCATTACCAAGTTCAACACACCGGTAACCACAAGTTTGTTAGCTTGTTTGAATGAGGTTTTACGCCAATTTTAGATTTTTTAAAAACTATATCGTGGTGCCTCGTTTTCATTGTGGAAAGCAGCCGAAGTAGCCGTAGAAAAGCCTGACCTTTAGTAGGAAAACTGGTAATGTATGTCAATTGAGACGCGATTCGAGCAAACCCTGCCCGCTTTAACTTAAACACGCAACCTCAGTGTTGACAGGAAGTAGATGGCTAACAACTAAGAGCACAAGCATCTAAAAGGCATTAAATTGTCATAATTTAAAATATACAATGCATGGTTACAGAGGACAGAATAACTGACCCAATACAAATACGTATTCACTGGACCATAAAATTAAGGTCAAGGTCAGGTGACACCTAACGGACAGTCATGTACTATTCATCAGCCACCTATATACCAAATATGATCATCCTACCATGCATGGTTACAGAGGAACTGGTCTTAACCAAAAACTTAAAAGCAGTCACTGAACCATAAAATTAAGGTCAAGGTCAGGTGACACCTACCAGAAAGTCATCAACTATTCATAAGCAACCCATATACAATATATTGCCATCCAAACAGTCATGGATGTGGAGAAACTTTCCTAATCCAAAAACTTTAATGTAGTCACTGGACCGTGAAATTGAGGTCATAGTCGGGTGAAACCTATCGGACATTCATGTACTATTCATCAGCAACCTATATACTAAATATTGTCACACTACAATTCATGGTTATAGAAGAATTGCCCTAATCCAAAAACTTTTTCATAGTCAATGGACCGTGAAATTGAGGCCAAGGTCAGGTGACACCTAATGGACAGTCATGTACTATTCATCAGCCAAATATGATCATCCTACCATGCATGGTTACAGAGGAACTGGTCTTAACCAAAAACTTAAAAGCAGTCACTGAACCTTGAAATTGAGGCCAAGGTCAGGTGACAACTAACGGACAGTCATGTACTATTCATCAGCCACCTATATACCAAATATGATCATCCTACCATGCAAGGTTACAGAGGAACTGGTCTTAAAAAAAAAACTTAAAAGCAGTCACTGAACCTTGAAATTGAGGTCAAGGTCAGGTGTCACCTACCAGAAAGTCATGTACTATTCATCAGCAACCAATATACCAAATATTGTCATCCTACCAAGCATGGTTACAGAGGAACTGCCCTTATTGAAAAAACTTAGTGATTGGTCATTAAATGAAGGTCAGCTGGCTGACTGGAAAGTGGTCATCATAAGAAACAACTGGACCAAATTTGATGACTCTAGCGCTTGAGCTTATTAGGATATAAATCAAAGTGTCAAGTGGATTCCCACACATATGTCTCGCCTCCAGCAACTTACGCCACAGGGGAGACAATAAAACAAAAACCTATTTGTTTGATTTTTAATACAAAACATTTATACAGTATGCTTTTTAAGCAACAAAAATTATATATAAATATGATGCAATCTCCTAAATATAAATCTGAATGAAAACATATTTCACATTTAAACAATAACAAAAATAAACAATAAAACATAAGCACAATGTAATAGAAACAAGCATATATATCATATAATTTATTCTCTCACGACTTAATGAATAAACACAATATTGCAACCCAACAATTTTTTTTATCAGCAACAATCTGTCCTTTCAAACAAATTTTGTAAAAAAACCCACAAGCATTCATTGAAATCTAACTTGTTACTTGGGACAGCTATAAGGATCCCTCAATCAAACAACACTTTGAAAAACAAAAATCCCTGGTCATCATAACAAAAATAACAGTTTGATAAAATGATGGCTCGCATTACAGCAAATGTGTTTGAAAATTGTAATGTGGCTAGTGAGGGTACAGTGGAGACTTGCAAAGCAATTTTAGATACACAAAAATTTAACTCTACTGCTGAAAAATAATATTAGATATTATATCCATTTTATTGGTTTGTTGTAACAATGACACCGCAATATAAATAAGTTTATACCGTTTATACCGCTATAAAATAATACAAGATATTATCTTCGTTTAATTGTTTAGTTGTAACCATAACAACTATACATTTAAAACTTATTAAGTTCACTGAACAATTAGGATTATGAAGATGAAAATTTAGTTATATTACTAAACATCATTACAGTTGATATTTGTTCTGCGTAATACTACATTTACTAGCTCTCTATATGGCTCTTATTTCTTATTTTACAAAAATTACTGACATTATGACAATTTTCTGACAGGCATTCGCTACAGCCTGGGCAGACTTTTCTGCCTATTGAAGGTGGGCAGCTCACCTATGTGTTCTATAATTTTACCTCTTAGTTTGTAAAAATTGTCAATATACAGCCTTACCAAATTCTTTTTTGGATTAAACTTTCAAGTTTATTACTTATCAAAAGAAACAGCACATAAACTTCAAAGTTGGGCGGGTGTGGCTGCAGAACTGCAGCTCTTAAGGTCCTTTGATATTTTTTTGTCCACCAAATCAAAAATAGCCAAAGGACCTAAAGAGCTACGGTTCCACAGCTAGGCAGGGTGGCCAAGTAAAAAGTTTTGCCAACACAGGGTGGAAAAAGCCAAATAAGTGAACTGTGCCACATATATCACAGACATGTTTGTATCAAATCAGATTTATTAGAACGGTTGAATTTTTCTTATTTAAGGTATCCGACCCATAATTTAAGGTTAGAGATTTGACCTTACAGAGATGCTGTATTAGAATGTAACATATCCTATAATGTAACACAGATGTCAACCACATCAAATTTACTGTTTTGTAAGCCGTTTCTTAATTTCAATTACTTTTCTTTAATTATTACTTGTTTAGATGCCATTCACATATCTGACTGTAGGAGTTAAGGTATCTGACCCATAATTGAAGTCACCGTTTAATTTTATTTTTCGACCAAGAAATACAGCTTTACTACATCAAGGTATTGCTAATTAATGATAAAAATTAAATAGATTGGTTTACTTTTAGTCAATGTTAACAGTTTTGACCAAAAAAAATGTGTTGCTCAAATAGTATTTCCGATGTTTGCCGAACATTACCGAGGTCTGCTCCATTGAAAAACAATGGACATCCGGGACACCAAATATGATCACGTGGTCAATTGTGATCTTGATATCTTAAACTACATCTAAAAATGAATATTTGATTGATTGGTTGATTGATTAATTAATGCCTGGTTCATTCAATAAAAACTAATATTTTAATACTATACTTCTTGATCTATAGGCAGAATATTTATAAAATTCTACACAAAAGTATTTGCATCAACAACTTTCTTATTTGGAGTGCAGGGTTGGGGTTGGGAATTTTTGTTTCTGGTCCAATATTTCCACTGCTAATCCCCCACTACAGTTTTCTATAGGCTGGGAGTTGATTTAAAAAAACTTCTACTAACCCCCTCCCCCACCAACCCCCCCCCAACCCTTCAAAAAAAAAAAGTTAAGAACATGTCAATGAAACATATGCACAGGTTCATTGATAATTGATTATCAGCACAAATATCACTTCATAACGCATTAGAACTAATATTTTTATTAATATTATAATGTTGTTAAACAAGAAAAGCTGAATAATAGAAGACAATTTTCCCCAGAAATACCCAAATGTTCAAATAAATCACTATAGTACTGTGACAGTGGTTTGTTAAATTCTGGTGGAGTGGAGAAAATTCCTGCACAGTTATCCACCCTTCTGGTTAAACTTTTATCTAACATTTACTAACAATTTAATTTCCCTAAATAGGCATAATTATGAAAAAATTATAAATATATATCCAAGAACTTGTTCCAGAATTTTTTTCTGAAAAAATGAAAGCAGTCTATCAGTCAACCACCACAATAAATTGCTGTAGGATCAACTACATGCCAAGATGCACAAATAATAAAAAAATGGATTTAAGATAATATTAGGGTAATTGTGCAGAAAGCATTTAGTGCCATGAAACAGTGGAGTCCCGATGCAAGTAGACAGAGTTGAGGGCAGTTTAATCTCCTAATAGAAATAGTTGAGGAAAACAAATTTCACAGTTCTGTAGGTACATGTAATAAGTAAATAATGAGGTTAAATAGCAAACTAACTAATGTACGATTGAAATTCTCAAAATGTTAAAAAAATAAACAGAAAACAACTTCAAAGTGGAAAAGCCACCTTATTGTTAACTTGGAATGCTGGGAAAATGGTCAAAAGCTACTATTTTTCTATGCTAACAAAAATACTTTGGATTTTTTATGATTCCATCTTTAATTGAACAAGCTTCAAGGCAATTTTCAGCATTAACAAAAAATTATCTCAGGGTTTTTCATCTCTACATGAGGAGAAGCCCAAAATAATCTATGAAAAATTAAGATCACTGTCAGTAAACTATAAATTTTTGTCAATTTATGATGAGTCAATAACGCCTAGCTGTAAGTTGTACTAGGAATTGCAATATAAGCGTGGACTCCAATCAGTAGACAGGACCAACTATACAGACCAATTACGAGATAATTGTATTGTAATTGAAGATGTGCCGGCATCAATTGTCGATTAGATGGTCTGAAATTGATCAGAGCCAGTAAACGGATATTTCCGACCATCAAATCACCCACTGATGCTGGCAAATCTTCAAATACATTACACTTATCTCCTTTCTAATGCTACCGAATAAAAAAGTAAATTAACTGATTAAAATGGGAATATTTTATTTACTGGAAATAACGTCTGCACTTGCGTAAAATTCTGACGGCATTAATTGTGGATTGATGCCATGAAATTATTGACGTTGTCCAATCATAATTGAAGTTACATCAAGAATTGCATTAGAATAGGCTACATAGGCTCCAATATTTGTTATAGGTAGCATGCAGACCAATGGGCAACAGAGGCTCCGATATTCGTTAGGGGTAACAGATTTAACCGATTAAATCTCTTTGTAAATGATAGACCACATAAACAACAGACAGAAAGACAACATTACACTTACTGACTGCATAATTCAATTTTACCGATAAATATAAACAAACATAAAAGTTAACAAGGAAAATATATATACTAAAGGCATATCCAGAAATCATTGAAAAGCGAAGTGTTAAAAGTCACAATGCGTTTTTTGAACAACCAGTCCCCACCCATACAGATTTCAAAAGAAGTTGTTTCCTTCGCATGCCACCTAAACAAATTTTTTGAGTAAACAAGTTTTGGTCTAAAACTGCAACTTGGGGTAATAAAGTAAGTGCAATTAGAAATGTCACTCCACTTTATTCTAATGCTACTGACTTTAAGAAACTATCAAACACATAAATGACAGACACTTAAGCAATTTTATTGAAATACATGTATTTAACACTTTTGTGAAAGACAATTTAAAAACTTGATCCATCTGGATAGTAGTTAAAAAATACTAAATGTCTTTTGGTTGGTCTGCTTTGACCTTGACCTTACATCAGACCCACAATGCCAACTCCTGCAGTCTAGGCTAGAAACCGATTATCACCCGAGAAGAATAAAATTATAAAATTGACACAGATATTGTAGACTTATCCAAAACAATTAGATTTGCATGTGTAATTAGTGTTTTAACATTAAATGAGAATTTTGTATGCAAAGAGTAAAAAAAAAAACTTACAATAAGAAATTTATTTGTGTATACAAGTCAGTGGTTCGAACAACTTTGAAAAGTCTTGATGAATGAAAAGCTGTAAAAATTTTAGTAGAATGCTTACATGGTCCATTTACAAACTTTAGTACTTAAAGTCCAATGTATATTAAATATGGAAACATCGTGACCAATTGGAAATGCGAAACAAAAGTAAAATGGCTACTATTGTTTGTCACCCTATTTTAAAAGTAATTATCCAGGCTACCTTGTACATGTATGTTTCAAGGAAACAGCCGTAACTTTGGCAATGATGATAGTGATATATATTTCCAAGCAAAAACAAACAGACTCGACATTTGCATAAAAATATATTAAACAAAAATTACAATTTAAATTAAACAACTGCATTGGTAAACTTCAATATAATATAGAAAATATCACATAAAAGGCAACTGTACTACGGTACATATCACATCTGGCTATCAGCCTCTCCTGATGGAGAGATTCTTCCATTCTCCAGTGCCAGTTCACAGCTTCTGTGACGGACCCGCCCAGCTTTAGACTTGTCCGACAAGGCACAGTCTTCTTGACTTTTACTCTTACAAAGATTTTTATGGCTTATGTTAAATTGGGATAAAGGCAGGGCTGAAGTCGAGACAGCCTTTCTTGCGTTCTCTGACTCTTTTAAGGAAGGTCTATCAACCTCAACTTCTGGCAATGAGGATGCAGTGGAATCTTGGAAGCGTGATTGACAGGGTGGAATTCCGGACTTTAATTCAGAACACCGTGATGTAAAAAATTTTCCTTCTGAGGAGTCCGAAGTCAGAGGGAGATAATCCAAAAATTTGTCCGAGTCTTCACTTATACTGTGTGAGACAATGTCATCGCAGGTGTAGTTCTGTAGACTAACTTGATCGGCAAAGTGCACACTAGACTGTTCACAGGACCTGTCGTTAGAACTGTTATTGTGACGTTTGCATTTTCTACATCTTGCAGAAAGTGATTTACTATCCTCTGCCCCTGATAAATAGGCACTACAACCAGAAGTAGGTGAACTTTGACCTGATACAGTTCTCTGTTTATCTTTAGTATGTAAAGATATACTAGCGCTTTCAACACTGTTGTGTCTACCTCTTGAAGAATTGGACATCATATCTACCTGTACTTCATAGGGAGATGTGGCAGTTATGGATGAACTATCCTTATCCCTGAAATTTGAAGAGAATATTGTAAAGGAAGAAATACTGTATAAGTGTTTTTATCATGGTGATTTAATTTTGCTATGTTGGCTGTAAAACTTTGAGTTATTTAATCTGATTTTGGACTGCAAAAATTACATTAGGACAAAATAAACTCGCACAGCTTTTTAACAAAAACGCAAAATTTTCCCCACATGAAAAAATTTAAAAAACCACTTATATGGTCCCCCCCCCCACCACCCCCCCCCATGCCACCCAAAAAAAAAACAAAACAAAACAAAACTATTATGACAACACCAATATTTAAGTCTGAATATCCCACTATTGTAACAATATACTATTCCTTTTAAAAGACTATTGTTATTATATTGACTTTTATATCAAAGAAATATGATATATTTGGACATCAGTTTGGGTGTGTTGTTCATCATGATCTATTTATAGAACGGACCATTACCTAAAATTACTGTTGGTTCACCATTATAATTACTTAATTATAGTCAATTAGATAAAGAAAAAATCCTACGAGTGTTAATTCTGGGTCTTATTTTATCCTGCCCTTCCGTATACTTTCCATGGAACATCTAAGTCTGCAATGCAGTAAAAAGAACTAAAGCTCTAACAATAAATTTAGAGGGGGCTGCAAACACTGATCACCACAGGGAGTGTGTCACTCAGTGGTGGGGCCCTAAATATCCAACATACTTTCATTCAATGACAGATACAGCTGAAGCGGATCACTACAGGGCGCACGTAACTCAGTGGCGGGGCCCTAATTTTCCAACATATTTGTATCCAATAATTGATTCAGATAAGGTGGATTACTTAAATAGAGAGTGCACCACCAAAAGGGGGGGGGGTCTTAATTATCCGACATACTTGTATCCAATAATAGATCCAGCTAAAGCTTTAGTACTGGCATCATCACCAAAAGATACTGTTGCTGATTTCTCTCCGATGCTTAAGTTAGCAGACTCACTGCTAAAGCTAGCTCTTTTCACCATCATAACGTTAGAAGCTACATCTGCCTGAACTTCTAGTCTGCAATGAGTAAAAAAAGAATTATAAGATAGTTAATTGTGCAGAGTTAATATTTGAAATATGATCATGAGTGCCGCAGAACGCATCAGATTAAACAAGTGTGCGGAACCTGATTATCATGTGTATTACATGACGAATGTTTAAGATATATAGTTGAAAATGTAGAGGAACATTGTTTTGAATGTTCATGCACGTTAATGTTTGTTAGCGACGTCGTCAGGGACATACATTGTGACCTGACTATCTGGAAGTGAAGGAATTTATTTCTTAAGTAATTAACCATAATTTATTTCACTGGGAAATCTTGGTATTTCAGTGCTATCAAAACAATGTTATTGATAGTCGTTTATCAATGTATTATCAGGAAATACTGTCCACAAATCACAAATAAGTTCTTTCCTTTCATTATCAGTAGATATTTTGAATAACAAAAATTATTCCCTTATTCCAAACAAACATTATTGCAACACAAAGCCATTATGATGAACAGGCAAAAAATATTTGACATAATATTTAAACACTTATTTTTTTTTTTTTTAATGGATCAAAGACACAAATGGCCGGATTTCGTTCAACAGGAAGTAGGTGAGCGACAGACCTGAAATCGAATCCCACTTTATAGGAGGCCATGCTGATGCTGCATACCAAATTTCAAGAGAATTTTATTAGTAGTTGCTGAGAAAACTGTTATGAAAATTATTTCCCCGCCCAATATTCACCATTTTAATAACCAGATTTTCACTCCGTGAAATCCCACCAAAATAGAAGTACATGCTGCTCCATTAAGGCAGCTGAAATCAGGTTAACCATCCAGAGAAAAAAGTTATGAATTGCTATGTCAGTATCTAGTCAAGAAACTAACACCCACATCTAACAATCAGAAAGTTCTTTCCCAATATACTTTTGAACATGGCACGACGTTTTAGAATTTTTATCATAAAACCTACCTAAATTATATAAATTATTTTGTTTGTGCAGCAATGAAAACACTTGATTAAACAATACATGTGTCTGGCATAGTAAATTGGTTCATATGTCTTAGATAACATTTATTTTTAATTGGAAAGCTATAATTAACCATGATGAAAATCTGATCATTTTAATGTCAAGCAACACAAAGTTCAAACTTTAACCATCTTTGTATTTTTTTTTAAATATTTCAACAAGTTAAAATTATAAAGTAATATTGTAAAAATTACATAACATAAAATACATATATTTTTATTTCAGAACAGGTGACACTGTATAACCTGTTTGTTTACACCATTCATAAAGCACTTTGCAGTAACAGACACAAACCAGGAAATATAATTCATTCCTTCAATAATTCCATTTCTGTCATTATTCTGACACTATATATATACCTCCTATTCAAAGATACGTGTATACGAGTGCAAGATTTGTAATTCCAAGTAAGCAATTTTTCAGCAATGTACATGTCTGAAAAATAGATATGCTTACCTTCCAGAAAACCTGACACCACCCATTGTTTATAGCATTTTGTGTTGCTTAAACCTAACAAAAATGTAAATCAGTTCATCAAACCCTTTTTACACTTTGTATCTTACTTATGCGGATAGTAGGTTCCACCACAAAGACTTCCATTCAAACTGAATCCCCCGATCGCTCTGTTGCTAGCCGAGTCACGGTCACTGATCTCATCCCTTATGATTCCGACACGATCTATATGACTGCCACTAGCGCTCAGACTGTTGGTCATGCCTAAGGAGGCGTCACCAATACTTGGAGCAATACTTGGGTTGGCCACGTTATGACCTGTGCCTACGCTCTGTGTATCTAAAATAATAAGACAAAGATGAATGGATTTTGAAAGCTAAATACCTCCTTTATTAATGAAAGGGGGCCTCTGTGGCCGAGTGGTCAAAGTAGCTCGTCTACTATTGATCACGTGGTCTGTCAACACTGAGATTGCGGGTATGATTCTCACTGCAGGCAGTGTGTTCTCAACTCCAATCTTAACTGACAAGGATTGCCAGGTTTCCTACCGCAGGTCGGGGGTTTTCTCCGGGTACTCTGGCTTCCACTGGATGCCATGATATAGCTGAAAAATTGCTGAAAGTGGTGTTAAAACACCATCAAACAAACAAACAAACATATTAATGAAAGAACATTCTTAGGCTTTGAACTTTTTGGGTTATCAACCAACCAACCAAATTTGCCTGTCAGTTTTTGTTGAAGTTAGGCCTTTATATATTTGTTTGTTCTGGTGTTGAAATTCACTGTAAAACATACAATTTGAGTTAAGATCTAAGAATCTGAATGGTTTAGCTCCAGGTTTTAAGATATCAAAGTTAGCATTTAATTTTGTTTTTTTACCAAGAAATACAGCTGTATTAATTAATTGATTGCTCATTTATGATACAAAATATACTGTTTTACAATGACGTTACCAAAAAATGTTGTTTAGAGTTAAAAAGCTAGTTACTCATAATAGCATATCCGATGTTTGCTGAAAATTACCAAGGTCTGCTCCATTAAACAAGCACCCTGGTACTCACGTCGGCTATGATTCCGTAGTCAATAATGGTCCAGATACCTCAAATTGCTGTGAACATGTGTTGTCGTGTCAAAGACAATTCTATAGCATATCTAGATATTTTTCAATTTACCTGGCCCAGATGGTCCAACCGTTTCATTTTCTTCATCAAACTCAAAGCGAACCCCTCCTTTATTGGTTGCTGTCACTCCACATCCACCGCTACGACATAAAGATATAGGTACCACGCCATACACATAGGCCAGCAAAATAGGTACTCCGATACCTGGTAAACAAAATACATTTTTTAAAGTACAACTTGTATACTAAATCAGCGAAAAATCAGAAAAAAAAACACTTTTGGCAACATGGGGCTGAATTCTGTGATACATTAACTTTAAAAAATGCAGCTCTGTTCTGCTGTTTTACTAAAAAGATGATTATATTACAAGTGGTGTAACTGTTACAAAAGATATCCAGATTCATAAAACATTCAGCTTTCTATATGAATTAACTGATTCAATTGACAATGATTTATACTTGGACTTAACTTAAAAATAAACAAGTGAGTTTGATACACAAAAGAAAAAAAAACAATACAATTTGTTCTGGCTACACATGTTTAATGGAGGTTGAAGATGTTTTAAATTAACTCATGAGGTCTATTCAAGAAAATCAGAGACATGCCAAGTCGCCAATGCTTTTTTTGTGTAATCCCTACTGTCAATGCATATAAATATGTTAATATAACATGTCTTACATATGAACATTTCCCAATCTATAAAAACACCTCACTAGTATCAATATAATAAACACTATACAGTGGTTCACTCATGTAAGGCTCCTTTCATTTCACATTGCATTTGTATAATACCCAAAACAGAAGCCATTGTTTTATGTGCAAATGTTGTTCTCGTAAAAGAAACAGAGAACTACTCTCCTGAGTAAAGGAATAAAATACACACCCACAGCTAGTCCAGCAACCACTGGTGACACCAAGATAGAAGTCGCTACTGCCCCAGTAATGGCTAAGTTTCGCCTATGCTTTGAGCTTGTTTTATACTTGGAATGAACCTGCAATATAAAAAAAGTCTGTTTGAACATAAGAAACTTCAATTAAATGAAAATGAAGCATAAACAAAAATGTACCTTTCAATCAAACAGTTAATTAGGGTGTTGGTGGCCATGTGGTATAGGTGGGAAGTCATATAGATTATTGATCTCTGGCATGTCATTACATATAATAACTTGTAATTCAAGAATTCAACTCTCACTTCAGGCAAGATGTACTAGATATATAAGACACTGAGTTGAATGACTTCCATTTGCTGAAAGTTCTAGTTTTTTATCGGGTAGTATGGTTTCCTCACTTAGTAATAACCGGACACCATATGTAAGATACGTGTAGCTGAAAAATTGCTGAATGAGGCATAAAACCTCCACAAAAATAAAAAATAAATAAAAGACTGTTAAAAAAATTTTTAGTATGCAAACCAACTCCGATCGATTTTTTCGCCCCTACCTGTTAACAGTATGTAGCCCACTATATGGAGCTACATTATTACCTGCATCTTTCCCATATCCTAAATTATATATATTAGAATCAGAACTGAATTTTGTATGTTCTACCGACAACATGTAAGATTCAGTACAGATTAAGTGGATTTCAGGTTTTTTCACCCATCCACGGTGGTGAGACCACCAAATTCCACTGTATTTTCACCTGTGTGTCCACTGTGGACAGGTGGATAAATCTAAATCCACCAGTGCTGTAAAGTTTATATTTATGATGAAATTTATTTAACCCTTTCCAGGCGAACGATGCCTGGAGGCATCGCCTGTTACGCGCCGGACGATGCCTTGAGGCATCGCCTGTCATGCGCCGGACGATGCCTGCAGGCATCGTGACAATGAAAAAACTACGTGACGACTTGGAGGTTACAAATGTAATTCTTCGCAGCAGAATCATGATCATTGTTACAACAGATGTTACCCTTGTGTGCTCTAGTTTAGTTGTGTGTTGTATTTAACGGTTTCTAATGTGTCGGCGTTCCATAATGGACACATTTCATCAACTTTCACTTTCGCGAGTTATTGAGCCGCCATTTTGTGACATGTGTAAAAATAAAATAAAAACAAATCAATAATTATAACAAACAAATAAATAATATCAGTAACAGAATTAAAAATATCAAATTTAAGGGATACACTGATTTTGACTTATAAATCTTTTTATTAAAATAATCGCGTTGAAAATTTAAATGTAATAGCAAACTCGTATAGCCTCTTTCAGTCCGGTTTTTCTTCGTTGGCGTATTTTTGCTTTCGTAATTCTCCGAAACAAGACCTGCAGTAAACGAAGAAATTTTTTCCCATGAACTTTTGGGTCAACTTCCTTAAAAGGTGTAGATAAATTTAAACCACCAATAAAAATCATTGCCGCTTTAACTGGGTCACTTACGTCAGAGTTGTAGTAAAAATAGTAAAATGTCGTCTGTCAATTTGTAAAATGTCCGAAAGTTCTGACGATGAATTCGAAGGGTTTTCAATTGATGAAATTAATCAAGCTAGTGAACGGTATCGCCAAATATTAGCCCAAAATGGAATAGGTGACGATATTGAGATCAGCAATGTAGAAAGTGAACTTTCAAATGAAAATACCGACGACCCCGACATCTCAATGTAAACAATGCCGGTGACGCCCCCAACAACGATGGGTGGCACGAACATTTTAGTTACTTCGAGAGAGGTCTCCCCCATATCTTTACACCTAGGCAAAATACAGGACCACAAACAATTATAGCTCCAGAGAAAGAACCTGTTGACTTTTTTCAGCTCTTTCTAACAGACAATTTATTACAATATATCATAGATCAAACAGACAGTTATGCTCAGAAACAAATCAGGGATTATCCTGATCAGAACAAATCTGCTTGGTCATGCCCTTCTATGGTAGAAATGAAGGCATTTCTTGGACTGACATTTTTAATGGGAATTGATGTCAAGCCTGACATAAAGTCATACTGGTCTACCGATTGCCTTGCTACCCCATATTTTGCAACTATAATGACAAGGGATCGTTTCCAACAAATAATGAGGTACTTACACTTCTCTGACCCTAACCGACAAATTCCACAACCAGGAGAACCTAACTATGACTGTCTGTACAAAGTAAGACACATAATGAGTTCTTTTAATGACAAAATGTGCAAAGAATACATTCCTAAACGCCAAGTTTGTGTTGATGAGTCGATGATTCCTTTTAAAGGCAAAGTTGCCTTTAAGCAGTACAAAACCATCAAAATGGGGTATTAAACTGTGGGCTTTGGCTGAATCAGACAGTGGGCATATTTCTTTTTGTGAAATTTATAGTGGGAAGAAAGACCGCCCAGTGCAAGGACTTGCAAGCTCTGTGGTAAAATCATGTATTGAAGGTGCAAATTTGATTGGTCAGGGCTATCATGTCTACATGGATAATTTTTTCACCAGCCCTACATTATTTGGTGACTTATTTCAAAATTTTGCAACCGGTGCATGTGGAACAGTTCGTATGAACAGACATGGTCTACCTAAAGATATAATGAGAAAAAAACCCATAGGCATAAATGACAGAGGTGATAGCCTTTTTCGTCAAAAAGGGGCAAATTGTGCTGTGGTTTGGAAAAATAAAAAAATTGTCTCAGTGATATCGACCATTCATGACAACACTGTGACAGAAGTCAATAGACTAGTTCAAGTTGAAGGTCAGTTCATACGGCAACCAATACCATGTCCCCAAATGGTATCAGATTACACCTCATACATGGGAGGAGTAGATAAATGTGACCAGTACACTCAATATTATGTGTTTAATCATAAAACATTAAAATGGCCAAAACGTGTCTTCTTCAAAATGCTTGAAATTATTAAATTCAATGCATTCCGACTATTTCTTTTGTCTCAAATTCATCAACCTGGTCCTTCTGAGTCACCACTTACATTTCTTCAATTCTCCAAGATTGTTTCTACAGGCCTTATTGCTGGACACACCACTAGGGACATCCGAAGGGGGAGACCATCAATTCTTCCTGTAGAAATCAGACTTACCCATAGACATCTCCCAGCAGACTTAGAGAATAAGACATGGTGTCATGTTTGCTGGGCACGCGTTGCGAAGGGGACACAAGAGAAAAGGTCCCAAACCAGATATGGCTGCATGGAGTGTGCCAAGCATTTGTGTTTGCCAAAATGCTTCACTATATATCACTCAGTCAAGAATTATAGCGCTTAACTGTTAACTGTTCTTTTCAACCATTGTTGTTATTGTTTGCTGTTCTTTTACATAGTTGTCACAAAATTCTTTCATTGTTGTTTTATATGAACAATATTTAAATGATCAAGCATTCAGTTACAAACATGGACATTGATAAAAGCATTTGGATACAAGTCATGGATGATTATTTATGGTGTAAGTTTTAACAATCTGCTAAGTTAATTATTGAAGCTTTATTTTAACTCAGCTTTTTTGTTTTAAAATAGTCCATATGGTATTTTTTTTTAAATTAAGAAAAAATCAACAAGATATATACATTAATAAATATGACTAAGCTTACATGTTTATAATTTATTTGAGTCATAAAAAAAAAGAATTTTGAATACTGAACTTTTTATTAATTCAGTCCTCATAGTGTGATGTAACAATTAAAGTTTGCCAAATTAAAAAAAAATTTAGCACCCATTTCAAAAAATTTTCTATTGTTTTTACTCGCATGATGCGTCATTATCCATTTGATCCACTTAATGAACGTGTCTTGTACTAAGAAAGACAACTCTAACATCAATTGAACATCAACAATAACAATGGCGGCAACGATATCTTCGGTGTCATTTTTGGTACGAAAATTGAATATTTTCATCAGAAAATTGACCCTACATATTTTTTTTCGTTATATTAAACATGAAAGAGCTCTCAATGACCGATTAAACATTTGTGAACGGCGAATTATAGTACACAACGGCGTAAATGCACATGGGTCACAAAGATCGTAATTTAGTTTCAAAACATTGGGAAAAAGCGCAAGAAATTTACTAATTCTTCCAGTACTATAAACCAATTCATTAAATAAAGTATGCTGATTTAAAACATGAATCAAAACTCGCATTTCTGTAAAATTTGAGACCAATATCTGCATAAACTACCGAGATACGGACATTTGTTTACAAACCTGTATTTTTTTGCGCACATGTCAAATTAATTCAGGTCAGGCAAACAGCGCGCGGAAATTTAAATGGGCGCTATAAAGTCGCGGCAAAAAAAATCCAGTAATGAAAGTGTTAAGACAGAAAAATTCCACTAATGCAATATTACCTTACGACCAACCCACACAGGTATACCAATAATCATGGCCGGCACAGCAATCCCAGCAATCAATGTTATACCAACTGGTGCCCCAACCAGGGTACCTAGCTGCCATAAAATCTTCTTCTTTCGACTCCATGGCTTTTTACCCCAAAATGTACAACCTGAAGGACTGAAAAAAGGAAGCAAATATTGTATAACATAGCAACTTACAAAGTACAATAAACACTTGTGTATAATACTCATCTTTTTGCTCACCTGATCAGCCTGGGCAAGTATTACACATGTTAACAGGATGTCTCGCAGGTTCAATTTAAACAGTGTTCAATCTAGAATTTGGCCTAAGGGGGTCATTATGGCCCTAATAACTTGCCATAGGGGGCCAGAATTTATAGCTAGGGGTCAATAAAACCAATATAGAGACATGACAACCGGACAAAAAGTGAAGGCTTATGATTCAGTTTGCTACAACATGATGATTGATTGATTGATTGGTTGTTGTTTAACGTCCAGCAAGCAATAGCTACAACATGAAGAAATATGCTTCATCTTGAAGCATGAACAACACGTTATAAAAAAATTGATACTATATTGTCTTCGTGATTTAGATGCTTGCTAAATTGTAATTGTACATGATAAAAAACGCACTTGGGACCGAGAATACAGTTAAATTTCCCGTATATTTTAAAGGGACTTTCTCAAAGCTGTTGACCATGGGGGAATTTCTCAAAGCAATGAAAAATTATGTTGCGCCAGTAATGCCCAAGGAGGTTTTTTAAGCGTGTCAATTCAACAAAAAATGCGGGAATGGCGCAATGGCCCACTCTAGATTGAACACTGGTTAAATAATATGCTTTAAATTTGTAAGCTGAAATCTGATTGGCTAATTCAAATCGAGAAACTCATATTATACGATATAACTTGTGTTCATATCATGACCTATGTTTACGCTGTTAAAATTCAAATAGTCAAATGACGTCATGGAAGTTTTCCTGCTAGAATCTTTAAGATTTTATAGTTAAAAATAAAATTTTATAAAAATATTTCAAATTTCTGAATAGGCTATACTATAACCTGGTTTGGGTCTTTTTATGCCATGAAATTTATTAGGTGTAAACAGACCCTCTCCAATTACATGTATATTGTATAACTTATTCAGAAATTTTAAATATTCCTTAAATAACTAAATAAGCTGTTGTATGAACATTGGTTTCTTGGTGCTCAGCCCAGTAGATATCAGTGAGATGGTATACAACTCTGTGGGGCCTGCTGACCTTGAATCAAAGTTCAATTTCAAAGGTTACTTGACACATTGTCATGATATTATCTACATGTACCCACATACCAGATATCAAAAACATACATCAAAAGATCAAAAAGAGATATACCCCTGATACAATTAGTTTCGGACGGACAGGGCGTCCCCCACTAAGTGTAGGGGCCCAAATTATGGTAAATACAAACAATAGACAAACATGGCTTTCATAAAAGAAAAACCAGAATGCGTTAATTGTAGAAATATTCAATGATCAGTATAAACCAGTTGTGTAACATTGGTTGATTGAAATCCAGGAAATGTCCATCTTTAAAACACCATTAAAGTTCAGATGAAACTATTGAAAACAGTTTGATGACAATAAATTTTGTTTTGATTTATTGTTTTGGTACATTCAGTTCTGGTCTCTCATCCTTCTGATAAGTACAGATTATTAGATGCGTTTTCTTGTCCAAAGGGCTCATCTATACTGGATCATCTGTACCTATTCGAGTATAATTACGGAAGATTGATTGATTGATTGATTGGATGTCTGCTTTATGTCCAGCGAGCAGTATTTCAGCTATATTCAGGACGGGAACAAATTAACAAACAATAAATCAACGGAAAATGGGGTGGGATGGGTCACAGGGAATACAATTTTGACTGCCATTGGAAAAGTATGGAGTTTTGGGTAGGGGCAGTAAAGTTAGCCTTTTGTAGCGGCTACAATAAGCCTACTCTTCTTCAAAATCTACAAAAGGGGTTTTTATCGTGCAAGGAGCGTGGCACTCTCCAAACATGTTACCCACTACGGTCCACCTGACAACCCCCAACGAGAGGGTCTCCCCTATCCGCCACCCGGGGACACGCTGGGCTGCTCTGTGGGTCAGGCACTGGGAACCCTCCCAGTATGGTCCCAGCAATTACGGAAGAAAGATGTATATATTGTACCAACCTTAAGTAATGTAGATCTGATATCTCCTTCATACAGAGCCAACAAAACTCTGCTCCACATACAGGACAAGCCATGTGGTTACATGACCCATCGTTCATCTTCATTATAAAGGCGCCACACCTAGGACATGGCTTTATATCGTCTTCTGAAAAAAAAAAAAGTTTTTCCTATTTAGTATGATGTATCCACACCTAGGACATGGCTTTATATCGTCTTCTGAAAAAAAAAAAAAGTTTTTCCTATTTAGTATGATGTATCCACACCTAGGACATGGCTTTATATCGTCTTCTGAAAAAAAAAAAAAGTTTTTCCTATTTAGTATGATGTATCCACACCTAGGACATGGCTTTATATCGTCTTCTGAAAAAAAAAAGTTTTTCCTATTTAGTATGATGTATCCACACCTAGGACATGGCTTTATATCGTCTTCTGAAAAAAAAAGTTTTTCCTATTTAGTATGATGTATCCACACCTAGGACATGGCTTTATATCGTCTTCTGAAACAAAAAAGTTTTTCCTATTTAGTATGATGTATTGATTAACTTCTTGTTGTGTATGCTACAATTTTCGCTCAGAAGCAGAAGTCTACCAAATATGCTTTAATCTTCTAAATAACTATATAACCTTTTGACAAAAAAATTGTCTTACAGGCAATATACTGTTTATAAGTAAAAAATTACTATATACATTGCTTCCTGTTATTATTATTATATAACAATGTAAGGGTTGGGTTGTATTATTTTTGGGTCCCCATAAATAAACACTTTTTTGGGGTCCTAACAAAAAAACCTTTAAAGCGTTTTTTTGCCCTGTAAAAAAATTATAGCACAAAAACCCATTATCATGGTTCCAAATAGCACAAAATCCATTGTTATCATGGTTCCAATATTAACTAATTCAGGCCCAACATAGAACCCTTAAAATGGCATTAAAAAATTCAATAGGTTCTAAATCTGTTTTATTTCAAAATTTCTTCAACAAAAGAGGATTTTTTTCATTTCTTTAGCATCTAACACTGATTGTGAATATAGGGTGGTCATAACACCTAACTTGTCTAATCTGTCTACCCACAGAAAGGGAAATACTTTATCATTTGACATGACTGTATTATCCAATCATCCAATCAAATACTGGGATTAAATTCCCTATTTTTACACAAATTAAAAGGTTTATGAAGATTGGATGCTTACAGCTGCCAATTATTAACTTATAGTAAAAAATTTTTCAAACGAAGTAATTTCGGATGTTTTTTTCCAAAATGACGTCAGTGTGTAACAGTTAACTGTTTCACTCCTTCCGGAACGACTGTTCCATTCCCAAGAATGATTAAAAGGAAGCTGTTAAAAAACATTATTTTTTCATACAAATCAATGTTTCATCTCAGAAATAATAGTAATGCACTAAGTCTAAGTTAATGTAATAAAGCCCTCAACAGATTCTGAATATTAGGTATCACTTATAACCACGGAGCAACTAAGCTAACCAACTAACGAAAATTCTACAAGCCTGTTATGCATTTGAATAACAAAATTTGACATGTACATGTAGGTGGCTGATTCAAATGGCTGACTGTCAGACTTCCTGCTAAATTGGAAGGTTGTATGGTAGTTGAGTAAAAACTAAATGTACATGCAAGTCTAACGTTTGTTAAAAAAATATTAAGGCCTGCAGTTTATAATCTTACTCTGTGAATCATTGTCATGACTATAACTGACAGAAGGAGACCTCATATTTGACGCAGCTCTCTCTGCTCGGGCGGCATCACATGTTTTGTTTGGATGCCAATACTGTTTACAGTGGTAACAGAAGTCCGTTTCACATCCTGGTCTTTCACATCTGATTTTGGGACAACCAGCACATTCCTTTGCAATCACTGCAAAACTGAAAGCAATAAAATATCAATTACTGATAATGTACATTGATATATATGTATACAGAGTATTTAGGCAACTGGTAGTGGCTTTCTAGTAGGGTATCTGAGGGGAGCACATTAAGCTGAGCCTGAGATATCCCATTGAAAAAGATATTTAAAACCAACAATGAATTACCTAATATTTTGTTCATGAGTAATTTATAGCAAACATTATAATTATATTTTATATTAAAATATTTTAAAATGTTTAATAAAAAAAATCAAAATCAATCTTTTTTAACCACAATTACAAAGAAACTATTTTGTTGGAGTGATTCTGACCCAATTAAACTTAAATGCATGGTAATAAACTGACCTGTTATTTTTTTGTTTCAGAGTTAGTATGCTGAGACAGGCATAACAGATCAGCAAATATCAAAGACAAATGCTGCAATTACTGATAAATTACACTGGTAAACCTAAACGACTAAAATGCCCGACTTTTGGTAAATATTAGAGCAAAAAGGCTAAAAACTCTATTTTTAACCATTTTTCTATATTTTAACCGATATTCTCCAAAATTAGACACAAACTTTATTTTTCGGCAAAAGACTCCAATTTTAGCCTTTTCGACCGTAACTTTATAAAGTGCTCAACTGATCGCGCTTTTCTGATAACGTGATCGATAATCAACAGCCATTATATTAGATATAAAGAAAGCCGCCAACATAACCGTTTAAATGTCAAAGTTGTCACTAGTTATGGTAACTATTTCAAGTCTGTAGTTTAAATATTATGGAACGTAAAGGCTTCCAAAATTTACTACAGACTATGGTAAATTAATATAATAAATTAAAAATTAAATATTTCATTGTTTATTTGTTTTGTATTTTATTACACAGAGATATTTTGATTTCCTTAAAAGCAATTCCATTCAATTAACTTAAACTATTTAACATTTTGTGTATAATACTTATCCCGACTGATTAGGGGTGCTATAGAAACAAGAGGCTCTTAAGAGCCTGTATCGCTCACCTGATTTTATAGGCAATGAACATGATGAAGATGACATTTCCCTGATGTTAAGTAAGTCCTGTAATTTTCAATAAACTTTAAATAGGACCATCCAAACAATATTACTAGAAAGCTTTGTTTCATTGGTTAACCGGTTGTATAAAGAAGAATTTTTTTATTTGCCCAAAGGGTCCTATGTTAAATTAAGTCCTGCGGCGGTGGCGGCCATTTTGAATTTCCAATTGCCATAAAAAACATAAACTTTATAGAGGACCATCCAAACAATATTGCTAGTAAGTTTTTGTTTCCATTGATTAACCGGTTTCAGAGAAGAAGCCTTTAAAAACTTTTTCCCATAGGGTCCTATGTTAAACTAAGTCCTTCGGTAGTGGCCATTTTGACTTTCCAATTGCCATAAAAAACATAAACTTTATAGAGGACCATCCAAACAATATTGCTAGTAAGTTTTTGTTTCCATTGATTAACCGGTTTCAGAGAAGAAGCCTTTTAAAACTTTTTCCCATAGGGTTCTATGTTAAACTAAGTCCTGCGGTGGTGGCCATTTTGAATTTCCAATTCTCATCAAAAACACAAACTTTATAGAGGACCATCCAAACAATATTGCTAGTAAGTTTTGTTTTGATTGGTTAAGCGGTTTCAGAGTATGTTAAACTAAGTCTTGAGGTGGCGGCCATATTGGTTTACCAATCAAAATAAAAAACACAAACTTTGTAAAGGTCCATCCAATGAACATTATGGCCAAGTTTGGTCATGTTGGTTTCAATTGGCCAAGTGGTTTCAGAGAAGATTAAAATGTAAAAAGTTTACAGACGCCGCCGCCGACAGACGCAAAGTGATAACAATAGCTCACATGACCCTTTGGGTCAGGTGAGCTAATAATTGACCAGGTTAAGAGCCTGTATTGCTCACCTGATTTTATAGGCAATGAAGATGGCATTTCCCTGATGTTAAAGTAAGTCCTGTAATTTTCAATAAACTTTAAATAGGACCATCCAAACAATATTACTAGAAAGCTTTGTTTCATTGGTTAACCAGTTGTATAGAGATTTTTTTTATTTGCCCATAGGGTCCTATGTTAAACTAAGTCCTGCTGGGGAGGTGGCCATTTTGAATTTCCAATTGCCATAAAAAACATAAACTTTATAGAGGACCATCCAAACAATATTGCTAGCAAGTTTTTGTTTCCATTGATTAACCGGTTTCGGAGAAGAAGCCTTTAAAAACTTTTTCCCATAGGGTCGTATGTTAAACAAAGTCCTGCGGTAGTGGCCATTTTGAATTTCCAATTGCCATAAAAAACATAAACTTTATAGAGGACCATCCAAACAATATTGCTAGTAAGTTCTGGTTTCCATTGATTGACCGGTTTCAGAGAAGAAGCCTTTAGAAACTTTTTCCCATAGGGTCCCATGTTAAACTAAGTCCTACGGTAGCGGCCATTTTGAATTTCCAGTTGGCATAAAAATCATAAACTTTATAAATGACCACCCAAACAATATTGCTAGTAAGTTTTGTTTTGATTGGTTAACCGGTTTCAGAGAAGAAGCCCTTTTTAACCTTTTTCCCATAGGGTCCAATGTTAAATTAAGTCCTGCGGTGGTGGCCATTTTGAATATCAGATTGGGATAAAAACATTAACTTTATAGAGGACCATCCAAACAATATTGCTAGTAAGTTTTGTGTCCATTGGTTGGCCGGTTTCAGAAAAGAAGCCTTTCAAACTTTTTCCCATAGGGTCCTATGTTAAATTAAGTCCTGCGGTGGCAGCCATTTTGAATTTCCAATTGCCATAAAAAACACAAACTTTATAGAGGACCATCCAAACAATATTGCTAGTAAGTTTTGTTTTGATTGGTTAACCGGTTTCAGGGAAGAAGCCCTTTTTAACATTTTTCCCATAGGGTCCAATGTTAAACTAAGTCCTGCGGTGGCGGCCATTTTGAATATCAGATTGGGATAAAAAACATTAACTTTATAGAGGACCATCCAAACAATATTGCTAGTAAGTTTTGTTTCCATTGGTTGGCCGGTTTCAGAAAAGAAGCCTTTCAAACTTTTTCCCATAGGGTCCTATGTTAAATTAAGTCCTGCGGTGGCAGCCATTTTGAATTTCCAATTGCCATAAAAAACACTAACTTTATAGAGAACCATCCAAACAATATTGCTAGTAAGTTTTTGTTTCCATTGATTAACCGGTTTCAGAGAAGAAGCCTTTTAAAACTTTTTCCCATAGGGTTCTATGTTAAACTAAGTCCTGCAGTGGCGGCCATTTTGAATTTCCAATTCCCATCTAAAACACAAACTTTATAGAGGACCATCTAAACAATATTGCTAGTAAGTTTTGTTTTGATTGGTTAAACGGTTTCAGAGAAGAAGCCCTTTTAAACTTTTTTCCCATAGGGTCCTATGTTAAACTAAGTCTTGAGGTGGCGGCCATATTGGTTTACCAATCAAAATAAAAAACACAAACTTTGTAAAGGTCCATCCAATGAACATTATGGCCAAGTTTGGTTTCAATTGGCCAAGTGGTTCCAGAGAAGAAGATTAAAATGTAAAAAGTTTACAGACGCCGACGCCGACGACGACGGACGCAAAGTGATAACAATAGCTCACATGACCCTTTGGGTCAGATGAGCTAAAAAGTGAGCCCACGTACATGCACCAACAAATTTACATACAAATAACAAAAATCTGAAATGGCCGTGTTGTGAAGAATTTGCCCTAATAGATAGGAAATTGTTTACAATTTTTTGGAAGAAAGTTTGTGGTCTGTGACTGTGTAAAAAAAGTAAGAGGAGTTGGTTACACAAAAATAAACAGTGCCATCATCTACAAAGTTCCAATATCTAGAAAAATGGGAAAACATTCCTTTTACCATGCTTACTAAACAGCTAAAACTTACCCACAATCTGGGGCAGGACACCATCTTGCATCAGGATCAGCCACCAGAACACGGCGAACCATAAAATCCTCATATTTCTTCATTAAGGTATCGTTTTGTAATATTAATTGAATATCGTTTGGATGGTACTTCTCCGTACATTCTGGACAGGAAATGTTAATCCTACTCTCTGTGATTTCTATTTGTAAGTATGTCTGTAGACATGTCAGACAAGATCGGTGGTGGCATGTCATGATATCTGGAAAATCTTCTGGTGGACGTGAATTTAGACAAAGCGGACATTCCCTGCTTGTAAAACTTCCTTTCTTTTGTAATGGTTGCTGTGTGTCAATGCTGGCAGATAGTTTTGGTAAAATTTCTCTGTCAGGTGGAGCAAGTACACTAGCATCTGACCTACCAGAATCCGAATCTAAACTAACATGTGACCTAGTTCTACGATTAGCTGTGGTCCCTTGAGTTACATAAAATAGTCTCCTGAGTGAAAACCTATTTTTCCTCCTTTCTGAGCCCTTAGAAGTACCAGATGACACGGATGTCACCTCAGAGTCTCGTTTCCTCATACTGGAATGTCACTTCTCCGAGATCAAACCTGGTATCTGTACATGTATATGACAACTGTGTCGAATTTTGAAAAATTGAAGGAACACCTGAAATATACAATACATGTTTATAGATCTATATATTTTAACTTGAAGAGACAGTGATTTTCATTTTATCAAAGAAAATTACCTACTTCATGTATTTTGTAAATCAATCAGACGCACATTTAATAATGTACAATACTTTTTAACCAACAATTTAACATTCTGTCTTAACCAGACGTCAATGTTCCGATTTCTAATTAAGACTGTGGATCCATGTGCCAGATGGTCCTAGGTGTTGTATTCCTGTTTTAACTAGTACAAGCACACCAATATAGACATTCATTACACTGAAAAACCTGTCAACAACTCACAGACTGTTTTCAAGAAATAATTAGCACCTGCTTTTCATTCACATGAAATTAATTAAATGAACATCAGGCCCTACAACTTCATGACTCGTGAGTGATACAGGTACACCATAGGTTCATTTCTAAAGGGGGTGGAGGATGGGAAAAAACTTGTGGAACCTACATTTTACTAATTGTACATGAATGTATATTTTATTTAAAAAGTCACACGTTCATTTACATTCCTTTTTACAAAATAAATGGCCAAAACACTGAGTGGACATAAACATGATAAATGTGTGAATACTCTGATACCAACAGTGGACAAATGGAAAAAAGAGATAAATTTTACAGTAATTATAAGTGCTACCCAGATCTGTATTCATTTCAGCAATTTTTTATCTTTTCATGGTGTCCAGTTTATATTGGAGGAGGAGGCCAAAGAATATCGAATTGTACTATATATATATTTTTTTTGTAATATGGAAGTACTAGTACATGTAAGAGAAATCAAAAATGTCACCAATTTTTGGAATTACATGTACCAGTGACAGTACACTAGTTGGATTAGAATAGGTTCAACATAGAAAAATTAATGTATTCTATTTGTTTTAACTTTCAATTACCAGTACATGCTACTAGAATTGTGACAACCATCTATATATTAGAGTTTTGAAGCATCAGAAATACAGGGTAAACACCAAATATTTATAGCAGATTTGGCCAGGTGGTCTACATGTAGACAACTGGACATAATGCTGGCGAATGTGTGCCACAGCATCACAAAAGTATGAATTCACACCGGCTGAGGGAAGGCAAAAATTTGACAGTGTAAATATCTTATTCTAACAGTGTTGGGTTTATATATCAATAACCATCGTACTTGGACCTATACAGACTTAATTAAGGCTAATGATAAAGGTTAAATAATTACATGTTCACTAGAACATGGTAGAGATTGTGGCCACATTTGTCCAATTCTACTGTGGCAGGGTGGCAAAATGCAGTAGTGTACATGAATCAAGTATACATGCAGGGATCACCACTGTGCAAAGCTCAAAATCCAAGGGTGGTGCAAGTCGGAAGATGATCCATTTCCTTACTCATAAAAATTTTAGAGTGACATTTATTTATTCATAATAGTGTTATCAGTCTTTGTTTTTGTTTTCCCACTTGTGTTTTTGCTACCAGTCACAATATACATGTATTTTTGTATTTAAAAACTTCATTTTTTTAAGAATAAAGTCAAACTTTTAGTATGAAGCTCAAAATTCAAGGGTGGAGGAAACAAATTCAAGAGAGGAGGAGCACCGCCCTTGAATAGCCTGTGGTGAACCCTGACATGTATGCACATGTATTGATATACAGGCTTGGCACTAGCGACGATAATATTGCTCCTTTGATAAATTGTTTTCCACTGTGATAAATTTTTTTTGGAAGCTTCATTTGTGTAGCTAGCTTGACACAATATACTTTTTCAGAATTAGTACAAGCTATTGAAATCAGATTCTACATTTTGATTGTCTTCTACATGTACGTGTAGAAACCTTATTCTTTAATCTTTCATAAATATCACCTTCAGCATAGAATTTTAAAAAAAATCAAAACTAAATATAATTTTGTAATTATATGTACATGGCCATGTAATTAAGGCCTAAATGTGAATACACATCAACTACATGTAAAGTGTAGGTTTGTTTACATCTGACAGACATCAGCCTGGACATGTCACAAGACATTACATGTACACAGTCATGTACACTGAAAGTTGTCAAATACACAAGAACATGTAAACAACAACAATATTGTGTACTATTAAACCTTGACATTCAAATCAATTATTAACAAATTGTTTTTCAAGCTATCAATCAATTTAATAGTGTCTACCTGATGAAAGACACAATTTCCAGAAAAGAAACTAACAAGTGTGGACACAGAAAAACGTCTCGCCTGTATTCCGCATCAGTAACGAAAATAAATTTCGTCATAAGCATTACGTAAATAGCATTTAATATCAGCAGCGGCCTGTATACAAAATATTGTCACCATACCCTGCATAGTTACAGGGGAACCGCCGGAACCCAAAAACTTTAACGTAGTTGCTGGACCGTGAAATTGAGGTCAAGGTCAGGTGGAACCTACCAGACAGTCATGTACTATTCATCAGCAACCTATATACCAAATATTGTCATCCTACCATGCGTAGTTACAGAGAAACTATCGTAACCCAAAAACTTTAACGTAGTCGCTGGACCGTGAAATTGAGGTCAAGGTCAGGTGACAACTACCAGACAGTCATGTACTAGTCATCAGCAACCTATACACCAAATATTGTCATCCTACCATGTGTAGTTACAGAGGAACTGTCGTAACCCAAAAACTTTAACGTAGTCGCTGGACTGTGAAATTGAGGTCAAGGTCAGGTGACACCTACCAGACAGTCATGTACTAGTCATCAGCAACCTATACACCAAATATTGTCATCCTACCATGCGTAGTTACAGAGGAACTGTCGTAACCCAAAAACTTTAACGTAGTCGCTGGACCGTGAAATTGAGGTCAAGGTCAGGTGACACCTACCAGACAGTCATGTACTAGTCATCAGCAACCTATACACCAAATATTGTCATCCTACCATGCGTAGTTACAGAGGAACTGTCGTAACCCAAAAACTTTAACGTAGTCGCTGGACCGTGAAATTGAGGTCAAGGTCAGGTGACACCTACCAGACAGTCATGTACTAGTCATCAGCAACCTATACACCAAATATTGTCATCCTACCATGCGTAGTTACAGAGGAACTGTCGTAACCCAAAAACTTTAACGTAGTCGCTGGACCGTGAAATTGAGGTCAAGGTCAGGTGACACCTACCAGACAGTCATGTACTAGTCATCAGCAACCTATACACCAAATATTGTCATCCTACCATGCGTAGTTACAGAGGAACTGTCGTAACCCTAAAACTTTAACGTAGTCGCTGGACCGTGAAATTGAGGTCAAGGTCAGGTGACAGGTGACTGACTGGCAAGTACTCATCATAAGCTACCTCTGGACCAAATTTGATGGACCTAGGGCTTGGGCTTACAAAGATATGAAGCAAGATGTCAAGTGTTTACGCCGCCGCCGCCGCCGCCGCCGGATTCCCATACATATGTCTCGCCTCCAGCGACTTTCGTCGCAGGCGAGACAAAAACTGATCATGCTGATGTGTCAAAAATCTCAATCTCATTCATAATTATGTAATGATATTACAACTTCATGATGACTCAGATAACAATGGTCATGACTGGCTTTAATTTAATTGATTGATTGATCGGATGTCTGCTTTATGTCCAAGGAGCAGTATTTCAGCTATATTCAGGATGGGAACAAGTTAACAAACAATAAATCAACGGAAAATGGGGATGGGATGGGTAAGAGGGAATACAATTTTGACTGCCACTGGAAAAGTATGGAGTTTTGGGTAGGGGCGGAAAATTTAGCCTTTTGTAGTGGCTACAATGAGCCTACTCTTTTTCGAAATCTACAAAAGGGCCTATATCGTGCAAGGAGCGTGGCACTCCCCAAACACGTTACCCACTACGGTCCGCGGTCAGGCTTTCCGTATTATGACCTGACAACCCCCAACCCCTGGGACGTGCTGGGCTGCTCTGTGGGTCGAGCACTGGGAACCCTCCCAGTATGGTCCCAGCTTGTTATAAGTATAAGAACAATTCTAATATGGCCTGCCTATAAGGTTGAGTCCACACCAGGTGTAAAAAGTTATCATTAACCATTGACTTATTTTTTTTTAAATTAAAAATAAAGAAAGAATCTGAGTACTTTCTGGGCATATATTATCTATGGTCAGCATTGACATTGTTAATAACCATTACATATTATGGAGACAAAATTTTGTTGCAGTGTACTGGGGATATTTAATATCATTTTCAGATCATGTGGTAAGCTCATTGCACATAATACAAATTAACCAATCTCTAAATGTAACTGGTCCTGATTGCATAAAAGTCACAAATAAAGTTCTGTTAACTTACATGTAGACCATATTTGGACTTTTTTTCTAAACAAAATTAATTCGCCTTATACTAGTATATCCCACTGAGGTAGCAAAATGTTGGTAATTATTGATGCACACTTATTCTACATACAAATTTTTGCCCCTGGGGTATTTCACCTCAGAAAATGTAGATGTTTATTAGACTTAGGGATGTATTGAATTAATTAGGATTACTTAAATTCTTTCATGAGCAAATGAATGTAAGGTACAGATAAAAATAAACATTATGAAAGAAAAAAATATTTTTTGAATAAAAAAGAATATAGTTATAAATTATTAATCTCTGTATTACATCAATATACTTGTAAAAATATTAAAGTAAAAAAGCAAGACACCTTGACTGAATACATTGTTTTAATACAAGACAGCTGATTTTTGACTGGATATATTGTTTTAATACAAGATGAAAGAACAGGGTTTTTAAAATTAAAAATAATTGTACACCGTAAGATAAATTAAATTATATTAAACAGGTCTCAATAATATTTTTAAAAATCCTAAGAATTTAACTTTCAACAAATGAACATTTAAAACACTGGCAAATCTGTGACCTAGTGCTCACTAGTGATACCCCAGCTTTTACAAAAAGTATTTGGTAAACAGCAAGTAGATGACCAAGCCGCATAAAATCGCTACAAACCATATGGTACTACAGTAGTCCCCCTCTTATAAGACCACCCCATCTGAGTCATGAAAGTGGTCTTATAATGGGGGTGGTCTTTCTTGAGGGGATACAATTTATACAGGTTTATAGAGCTTGGTCGGTTGATTGGCAGCAAAAGCTGTGAAGTAATCAAGAATCACACAAGATAAGTATTTGTATTTTATTATTCAGTATAAATAAAAATAAAAAGAATTCATGCAGTTTTTATCTGTTAAAAATGTGTAATGAATATAACAATTCCAAGTCTTCTTAACAGTGAATGTTTCTGTTCCTGTTTCATCTACATTCGTTGTTTTTATCACTTTTATTGTCTGCCCAGGTTCTACTTCGTAGTTTATTAAGGTTCCGTCTAATTTGGAAAAATCCAGGTTTTTCTCTGTTTCCAGTTTCCCAAGTTTTGGACATTGTTTTGTAGTAAATTTTGATAAATGTTTATGTTGGTACATTATACTATTATCTCCTTGTTGAATATTTCAGTATTCTTGTAATAAACCCGATTTCCGTTATGCCGAAATCAAACTGATCTACAATATCCTACTTGTTTTCCCCTTTAATCCAGCTTAAAACCTTTCTTTTACACGATTTCGACATTTTGGTTTGTTGACCGGTTGTTGAACTGTTTCCGAACTGGTTTACGATAAAAAAAAACCAAATCTCGTTCTATTCGAGACTTCCAAAATAAACATCCGGTCAGTGAAAATGGTCGTTCGTGAGGGGAATTTACGTCGTTGTGTAAAAAAAATGTGGTCGCTGGTCGCGTTTGAGGGGTGGTCGTTCGCTAGAGGTAGTTTTACGTTAGAAACACTTAATGCAGGGTTTTGGCCGGATAAAGCGGGTGGTCGCTGACGAAGGGATCGTATAAACGGGGGACTACTGTATAAGATAAAGCAATATGCAAATATCAGGCTTCTGCATCCTATAGTTGCTTAGAAAACAGCAAGATATTTTTGTTACAGACAGACAAACGGACGGACAAGGGGCTGCGCTGGGCTTCGCCAATGTCGCCAATTGCGATTTTTTTTTCATTTGGCGACAAAATATTGCGTCTGGCGATTTTTTTGGTGCCAAGGTTTTATAGTGTTAAACGATGCATGCACGTTTAAAATTTATCGGTTATCGGTGATTGCATCATTAAAGATCCTTTGTCGGCTTCTATGGTCGTAAATACACGTGTATTGTGTAGTATCCAGTGACATGTGTGTTATTTGGAGTTATTAAATGGAAATCGGCAATAAATGAATCAACAAAGTTGTCTGATGAAAAGCAGCTTTACCCTGCATCACATTTGAGTAGACGTGTAATAAAACAATTGATGCTGTTTATTAATTTATAAAAATAACAAAACATTCATATTTTTGTAGTAATAATTTTTTATAATGTTATTAATAAAATACAGGTATGAAAAACTGACGTCGTTGTTGAGTGATTTCCGTACCGGATGTCCGTCTTAATTTCATAATTAGAAAACTCTTGCACATGCGTAGTTCTATTTTCAGTATTTTCGGTTTTATGTTCAACTTCATTCACGGGAATAGATGTTTCTAATAAATTTCTGTAAAATTTTGGTTTTCTGCCAACAAGAAATCACTCACACATCTTTTCATGATTAAAATACAATTAGTGTACGGGCTGCTCGAGACCAAACTTCTGAAAAATTTAATTAAGAATCCGGCAAACTTGTATTTCGTCCGACGTTACAGAATATGTCACACAATGTTAAACAATTTTGCCATGTCATATAGTGATCTTGCGATTTCTAATATGGCGACACTTTTACAAAACTGGCGACGGAAAATTGCAGTTGGCGATTTTTTTGGCGCCAGCTTTTTAGAAGCCAGAGCAGCCCCTGCAAGTATACCCCCCTCTTGTTCGAAGCGGGGGTATAAAAAATCTGTATTACCAAATGTGTACCAATATATACCATACCAGTAATAAACCAACTAAGAAATTTATGTATCTTGGATTTTTTGCTTTTTGTTGAACATTTTAATGCAAATTTATTTTAAAATAAAATACAATTATTTAATTTGATAAATGTACCCTGAAAACAAATTGTGCAACACTGGCTATACCATATATAATCTGTGTTTGTCGTACTGTCAAGTGACATTTTCTTACTACCTTAGAATTCAAATAGTTTCATGACAATGTTTTTAGCATTGAAAATGACAAGTCTTAGTTATCACTAAAATAAATTATAAGAAATTGGACGTAAACAGACACAAACCAGGTTTAACTGTATAACCTGTTCAGAAATTTGAAATATTCATTTAACAACTAAAGTTGTCCGCCACTCATACTGGTAAATTGCTTTCACTCAAGATAACAATTAAGCTAATCTAATCTGATTAGATATGGCATACTGTAAACTTAAATATATAGCTGTAATAAACTTTATTAAAGAAAACCTAGGAACTATAATCTCACTCAAACATATAGTCAGAGAATCTAAAGAAGCGAATTACATATAGTTTAATTGGATGAAAATGTATGTTAACATCTGGACACGATAAAATTTGCCATCTCAGACCCATGTCGCAAAATCCGCTGTTTTGCTTATGGACAGCTCTCCGACATCCCACGTGAAAAAAAAGAAAAAAGCGTTGGACGGCAGAGGATTCTCGGACTATCAAACATAGAGGATTAATAGGTTCTTAGTTATGTTTTGTGGAATGACAGGAAGAGCTTTTACGAGTTGAGGGAAAAGACCTGAAAAAATCTCTATCACGATTGGATGATCCCACTGGCCTTTCCAAAATGGCATAGAAGAACATATTTCTTTGATAAACCAACAATTTTTATATGAAGGTATCCTATATACTCTATATTGTAATGTTTATATCCAACATTCAATCAGAACGCCGAAACAAGTATTGTTATGTTCCCATAACAACGTTCTTGTTTCCGACATTTTGATTGGATGATGCAACTGGTACAGATGAATTCACATGAGCTTATCTGTACTGTGTCATCTTTACTAGAAATCAGGCATTTGTGCCAGCAGAAGAATAGTGAAATGATCTAGCCATACAACTCATAAGGACTTATTAAGTAATTGCAGACTTATGTCAATTCAGCCTTAAAACCTATGGTTGTATCCAAAACTGTTCTGAAATGTTTCCGATTACCTGTAATTAACAGAAATCAGTTTGGAAAATGGATTACATGAGCCAGTGATCCATGAAGTCCTTAAACAGTTTGCTAGGCATCTAGTAGCCAAAATAATTGTTTTTTACAATTAGCAGAGATGCCAACTCCTGCTGATGACAAATAGGATTTAAATGACCTCATGTTCTTTGTGGCGCAGGGGGTCTGAGGGCCACTAAAGGCCCCTAGAAGCTCTGGGGTAAATGAAGCAAAATCCTGCATTTTAGTGTTCTTATGGCACAATATTCTTACCTATAATTATCTATTTTTTAACTGTGTATTTCACCAAAAATTTGTTCCGAATACAAATATATTAGACTCAGAAATATTCCAAGTTTTACAAAATTCCTTCTAGACAAACCTTCTGATGAATCAAAAACAGTAAATGCCAACTCAGATTTTATTACAGACCTGTCAATGTCAAAGGTGAAAATCTCCCTTACAAGCGTGGGCCACAGATATATCTATGAATCACACTATTTTTACATACAGCATAATGTTCCCTTCTTGCAGAGGCAGTGAAACATGGATATAATGACGTATATTCGTCTTTAAATCGTTGATTATGTCCGATTTTTTGTTTTTCTGCAACTGGACTGGCCATTGCAACCATTTTTTTAAATTTGATATAGCATTATCAGATAAAAATTTTCCCAATACAAAGTTCAAAGAGCCAAAATGATCAAAATACAAAAAACACCCCGGTACATCGAAAGTGTAAAAACAACCCGAAAAGTGTAAAAACAACGTGGAATAGTGTAAAAACAACCATATCTGTGGTGAAAACAACTCAAAAATGATAGATATTACCATATATTATGATAATAATCCAATATTTGTGAAAAAATAATTACGCTTTATCCCACAGAATCGATTTTTGTAACCGCCCGATACGTCCTATATTAGGTCAAATAGCTAGGGGAGAGCACTCTAATTCATTTTGCAATAAAAGTACTAAAAGTGCTGTCAGTATGAATTATATTGAAAATGGTAATACAGACAAATGATTTATTATTGTTTTTATTTAATTTTTAATTTCAGAATGGACATTTCAACAAAGTTTCATCAATTTAAAAAAAGAAAAACTGGTTATTATCACAAAAAGACAAAATAGAAGACTGCAGAGGCATATTTCTTATTATCAAACAACTGTAATAAATTTTCAGTCTATGTACATTGAAAGAGTTGCAATTTTTTGTTTATGAAATATGCAAACAAAGAGCAATAAAATTTAATGACCTGTTGTCTGTGTTGGGATCTCTGTGTATACTGTGTTATGAAATAAAAATGTTCTGGGATGCTACATCTAAATAAGGAACAATTGAAAAATCTGGAGATAATACATACTAGAACAAAAACACAAGACACAGTAGAGTGTGTCTCTAAACTGTTGACACTGGACATATTTTATCTTTAAGATTTCTGCCATAATTGTTGGCTTTACGTCTTCCCAAGACTGACTTGGCCGAATCATCTTGCCTAATGCTTTCGCCGTCTTGGCATCCTTCGCCTGTATTATTTCAGATGCAAGGACTGTTTGCATGTAGTAGAGTGTCAGGTAAGATGTTGAACGTTTTGATACGTGGGCATAGCTTTGTAGAGAACGTGAGAATGTTGTGAGACAGCAATGGGAAACCCCACAAATGGCAGGATCCCAACAACTGTCGTGGAAAGGTCTCGGTTCACTTTAATGGCTACCCTGGTGGTGTTGTCAGTAAGTTGACTACTGCAGTGGAAGCAGCCTTTTTCTGCATTATTTGCCTGATGTGGTAATATGTCAGATAGGCGGCAACGACTGCAAGCAAATTATTTGACAGTAAAACGTTTGAGAATGAACAGGATCGCATCATTGCAATATGCCACAAATGGAATGTTGCAATGATATTCATGTCAGTTCTCAAACGTTCAAAGCGGCGTCATTGTACGGCCGATGTATACAGTAAACGGCGAGACGAAGTAAATGAAATGTATAAGAGAAAAGGCTCTCAGTATAATTTTGTTTACTTTTTCAAACCTATTAATGTATATAGGCCGGACCATGAAGCGACAGACGGTGTCCATTTCAATGAAACTGGATATCTTGCTTTTCTCGTTGCCTTGAGAAAGGCACTTAGTTGGTTTATTAATAAAATTAAAAAACCAATTAAGAGCTAATTTCATAGCAACGCATTCATAAGGACGTCAATTTTCCGGCAGTGTAAAGAATAATTCTTTTACTTTTCGGTTATTTAAAGAGTGTATTTCACACAAATTATTTATTGACTTTTTTTTTTGTTTCATGTTGTACATTTGCTAATATCAGAGCAACGCATAAATAAGGACGCAATAATTGGCCGGCGGTGTAAAGAATAATTCAACATTTTACTTTTCGGTTATTTAAAGAGTGTATTTCACACAAATTATGTATTAATTTTTCTTTTTTTATTTCAGGTTTTACATGGGATAATTTCAAAGCACTGCATTCATAAGATTGGCCGGCAGTGTAAAGAATAATTCAAAATTTTACTTTTCGGTTATTACAAATTCTCTAAACATTTTGTTGTAACATTTTTTCTTTAATCATGATAATGAAATTTTTACTTTAGTGGTGAATAAGACAGCAAGCGGTGACACGAATTACCGGAATCCACCGTTTTTACCAGAATCCACTTTGATTTACTGGAATCCACTTCAAAAATTGTTATTCATGTGATATTTAAGTGTTAAATCACTTCAATTTGTTATTATTCATGGTTCTCACTGTTTGTCATAAAAAGTAAAGAGATATACGTTCAAATTAAGAAATTAAATCGAAGAAAGTCGCTCTATACAGGGACAGAGAAGAACGGAGATTATCTATTTAAATACAACAATGACATAAATGGTCGTATGAGGACATACATAAATGAAGGAGATATTAATATTTACTAGCGTATATAATATTATATTTTAAAAATGAAAAATAAAGACGCTATCGATTAATTTGTCAGCACGTGCCAGAAGTTTGGCTACCAGTTGTTAATTGACACCCCGCAAGGCCAATAACAAGTGTTATCAACATAAACAATTACGATTAATGCAGCGAGAGTTAATTCTTGAATTAACACAATGATTGAGCTGTAATAAGGTGTAATAAAGATTTTGATTACAATTGTTGATGTATTAATTGTTGAACACTGAGTAATTTATGTTTTATAACTACCAGACAATAGTTTGTATTAACCCACGACCGACAGAAAAAAAAATTGTTTTTGCAAAACAATAAATGGTTAGAGCGTTACTGTCAGTAAAAACGGCATCTTTTGAAGAAAGTTACAACAAGAAACCATACAATTTTCTCAAATCAAGATTGTTTTAATAACCGTTAAAGAAAGTAATATAAGCTAGATTTTTTCAAAGTCTTATAACATATATCTCCACAGTCTCGTTCTGTCAAATAATAAAAGACGAGAAAGAACTAGACAATTGTGTTGATCTATGATAAACCAAAGGTAAAAAACAATGTCAGAGGAAACGTAATCCGAAGACAACTAAAATTTCAATTAAAAAACCAAGGACCACAGATATATCCTTATATTTTTAGCGGGTGACAGTATTTTTCCGACAGTAATTTTTTTTTGACAGTACTTATATGTCACGGTGGCCTATGGAAGATTAACATTGTAAATAAAATTGAGGTATAATAATATAACTTGAAAAATAAAACAGCAGATTGATATAGTAAATTGCAAAAATGATCAGCAAGACAATGCAAATCACTATGTTGGTCTAAATTGAATAACAATTTATGAAATATCAGTTTTCTACTTTTAAATAAAAAATCATGAATTAATTTTAAACTAATCAAAATTTTACTCTAAACAGGGGCATAGCTGCCTATACGCGAGTACGCGGCTGAATCCACATGATTTTGACAAAAAACCTGCAACCTATCAATGCAATCAATAAACTGTCCATTTTAGGTACTAAATAAAGCACATTAGAACTCTCCAAAATGCACCATTGTTTTCAAGATTTTCTTAGGGGCATACCGACGGACCCCTTTGTTATTTTGTGAATCCACAATGTAACTAGTCTAGCTACGCTCCTGCTAAATGTAAAACTATTAAATGCCGACTGTAAAATAAAGTGTAGAATAATGTTAATCTTTCATGATAGTGAACACAGTTTTCTAAAAGTTTAAAAATACAAGATTGTCCTATTGTTAAAGAATTTCTATTGTGTTTCTTATTCAAACTACACCGAGACAGTTAACAAGGGACCATAAAAACAACGATTAATTGTAGTTATGAACAGAGAAATGTTATGAGAAAGGAGTTAGGGGAGGGAGAAATGAGCTGTAGGGAGGGAGAAAGGAGAAAGGTACCCCCTGTCCACCCCCTCATTCTTTACAAAATCGTCCAGGTCATTTAAGCATTTAAGAAGTGGGGATAGATTTACCCCTTGACAAACTCCAGAAGACAACAATCGAAAGTTGAACTATATGTTATTAATGATTTTTTTAAAGTGTTATCAGAGAAGTTGTTTAATATATCGATTTCATAAAATTAGTAAGATAATCGTAATGTTGAAGATTTCAAGTGCGAATGTGGTTAATAATTGAATTCTTGGATCTATGTGATTCGGCTTGCATTTTACTCCATTTACTCTTGGAATTAAGAACAGCAGCTGGTGTTGCGAAACCCATGAAAAGATTGTGCTTTCAGTTACACAAAAGTATGCAATTTATGTTTAAAAATATCAAAAACGATAAATGCAACTCAAATTGACTATTTCTTATATAGTGTCCCTGTCAAATGGCAACTTGTTTTCTAATAAGTTATAAGTAATTCCTCAAATTAAAAATGTTTCAGCATAACCGTTGTGTTTTTTTCCTTATTATCAACAATGAAAAGAAAAGTGCGACACTATGGAACAAAGGACACAGACATGATCTACGAAATTTCACAGGTATTTCATTAACAAATTAAAACCAACTTTGATTGAACATCGGAAAACAGTTGATAACATTGGTAACTTTGACAAAAGTTGGACAAATAATAACATTGAATCCCTAAATCATGTTTTGAAGCGAGCCATCGACTGGAAATCACAACCGTTATTGGATTTAGTACAGATTATAAGAGATATTGTGGACACCCAATATAAGGATTTACTCAGATCATTGGTTTCAATTGGACAGTACCAACTAGCGTACAGCCATAAACAGTTCCAGGTGTCGAAATCGCTATGGATGACAAAAACAGTTGACGAAAGCGAACGTTTCTTTATAAGATTCCGCAACCATTTGCCGCCAGACCAAAAGACCGTTACTTCGAAAGACGGACTCGTGACTGTCATTAAACCGAGAACCCGTGGAAGGAAGAAAGGTCAACTGAAGAGGAAAATCAACGAACGGACGACGACTATTAAGAAGACAAAGAATTGCGATTTAGATTTTGAGTGATATTTCAGTGTTTTGTTTAATGTTTATTCTCTTTTTTTTTCAAGGGCGAGACACGTAGTACGTTAGCGGACAACGAAAATTGACCCGAGACGTATGCAGGTATCTTAGTAGTTTTAAAATTGAAAAATAAACATTTAGCTAATTGTTACGTGAACTACGACGGATGTCCCGAGCGTTGTGCAGGATGTCTTAGTACTTTTAAATTTGAACATTAAAACTTAACTAATTGTTACGCGGACTACGACGGATGTCCCGAGCCTTGTGCAAGATGTCTTAGTAGTTTTAAATTTGAACATTAAAATTTAACTAATTGTTACGCGGACTACGACGGATGTCCCGAGCCTTGTGCAGGATGTCTTAGTAGTTTTAAATTTGAACAACAAAACTTAACTAATTGTTACGCGGACTACGACAAATGTCCCGAGTCTTGTGCAGGATTTCTTAGTAGTTTAACTTAAAAAAAAACAAAAAAACCTATACCTTGGTCTACTTCTTTGCAATATTATAAGCAATACCAAGCTAATAATAATAATAATAATTTGTATTTTTCTAGAAATAAATTATAACTCATATAGTTATAAAACAAACAGATTTAAATGAATAAATATATAAACACCCCTGACCCTCCCCCACATGCTCATAGCCTTGACATATTGTGGGGGCTCTTAATTATTTACAATTATAATTTCAATTGTGTTGACTGAAAGGTCAATTAACAATTCATTGTAATTGTAACTAATTTTGTCTAATATGAGCTACTAACAAGGATGACATATTTTAAATATTTTAATAACAACAGAGACATATAATTACATGTAATACCAAGAATGCAAAGCTTTGAATGAAAATATATATATTTAAAGGTATATATATATATATTTAAAAAATATCATTATAAAACTATAGACATTATTTTTATTTCACACATTAAATCATTTGTCTCTATTACCATTTTCAATATAATTCCTACTGACAGCACTTTTAGTACTTTTATTGCTGAATTGGAGTGCTCTCCCCTAGCTATTTGACCTAATATGGGACGTATCGAGCGGTTACAAAAATCGATTCTGTGGGATAAAGCGTAATTATTTTTTCACAAATATTGGATTATTATCATAATATATGGTAATATCTATCATTTCTGAGTTGTTTTCACCACAGATATGGTTGTTTTTACACTATTCCACGTTGTTTTTACACTTTTCGGGTTGTTTTTACACTTTCGAAGTACCCAAAACACCCATTAATACAGAGCAACAAAGAAAACTTTCTGACTTAAAAAAAAAAACTTGGAACTTTCCGTAGTCAAAAAAGAACATCATGAGCCTAAATTATTGTAATTGAGTTCGATCAATAAATAAATTGAATTGAAATTGTAAACAAACGATTTCCTTGGGCTTGGACTTGGTACCATGCCTACCAGAAACTTTATGAATATTGCAATTAATTAGAACATGTAATAATAACATGGATGAATTGTTATTATGCGTGAGGAGATATATATCCCACAATATATGACTTCTACTTTTTCTTTTAACTTGCAATTCTAGAAAAGGAGTGCGATTTTATAAAGACGGGGAACCCCCTGACAATGCGACATTTATATGTTTACAGTAATAACAAGTGTATAAAAGACGCTATTTGACTCATTAAACTTATTATTCCATAATATAGTTAATAATTTTCCTACCATCTTAGTTTCTAACTGATAGGCGCTGCAAGACAAAGAAAAACAAGGCTTTGTTTTGACAATTTTCCATTTTGACAGGAAAGATGGCAACTCCCGCAGGAAGTGATCTCATACTTGTTTTTTTTCTCTGCATATTTTTTTAAACTGAGAATTTACACTTTAAGACCTTATTACAAATACGTATTATGAAATCAGTATACAAAGCATAAGATAAAAGGAGTTTTTAAAACAAAAACAAAAAAACAACAGATCACGTGATGTTTAAAATGGCGTCGCCCATATAACTCTTTTCCGGTTTCACGTGTAAATAACTAATTCGAATATGAAAACATCAGTTAACTGTTAAACTGTCTCAAAGTCATCTATAGTTGTACGTTAACAGTTAAAACTTATATCTGCGTAACACTGTTAAAAATTAAGCGGAAATGTCTGTCAGGTTGCAGACAAATTGACAAAAGTGGAACTGGAAGTGTACATGTATCACACTCGGGTACTTGGAGAGGGTGTCGTTTCGCCCCAATTAACTGTTCGCCCTGGGTCGATTCGCCCCGGGTCATTTCGCACCTTTAAAGTGAGTCATTTCGCTCTGGGTAGTTTCGCTCCTATAAATAAAATAAATGTGTCGAAGCTGATTATCTTTAAATGATTACATGACGTTTCATCCCATAATCAAAACGGACCACATACCAAATCGGACTATACCAAAAACGGACCATAACCAAAACGGACAACCAGAAAACAGAAATAAATTAATTAATATGTAATTATATGTTTGCTTAGTTTCTCTCTATAATGTGTTTCAACATTTGAATTTGTACATATTAAAAAGACAACAATTAACTAATTAAAAAACCTTTAAAACAATTGTTAAACAGTACAGTATACATTATACAGTAATAAGTTCCCTTAATTTTAGTCACTGCTTGGTCCATAGATGCCACCGCATTCCGAGGAGTTGTGATACTGTAATTTCGTCTGCCGTGTAGCTCGACCACATACTGTGGAGGCGACCTTCTACATGTTCTAAGTCTTTGCTTTTGTTGCGATGTATTCTGAGCACTTGTTCTTGTGACACCAATCTAATAGTGAGGTCTACCAGTTTTGCTTCCAATTGTAGTGCAGGGATTAGTATATAGAATGATGACACCTTTGCTTTTCCAATGTCTGCATTAATACCGGTGTGCCAATTAAAAGATCAAAGGCATTTCATTGTTTTTATAAAAAATTTCTCATTTTTACGGTTTCTGTAATCAAACCTCGTTTGGTCAACCCAATCCAAGCCTGTATTACTTTGGTAAAACTACGATCAATTTTAAGCATTAAATCTTAATTATGTTAGAACACATTCTTATAATCATTTAATATTAATTATTAGTTTATAATGAATCATCATTGTAAACGTTTATCAATGGTAATTATTTTTCTTAATTAATTGTAATTAAAATACATTAAGTAATTATTTGTCTATTATAATATTTTTTAATATAAAATAATTATTTGTTGATAAAAGTTGTATATACTATTATATATTTTTTGGTGGTCCGTTTTGGTTATGGTCCGATTTGGTAATGGTCCATTTTGTTTATGGTCCGTTTGGGTTATGGGATGAAACATCCTGCACCCTCTTTAAATAATAAAGCGTATTTTTACAAAAATAAGCTTATATTCGAACTTTCGTATAAAAATTATAACAATTAGAAAAAGGGCGTAATTTATTAAACTTGGAATAAAAATTCTTGTCACTATCACATCCTCTGAGTCCCTGACATTGGAACATTTCGAAATTATTCTGATATAAAAAGGAATATATAAAAAAATATATGCACGAACAGATGAAAAATATTTTTAAACACAAATAGTTAATAATGTCATTTGTTAATTTCTCCATCAAAATAATTAAATTAATTTGTTAATCACTGTCAAATACCAATAATAACTTTTTAATGTGATGATTAAAAGAAATTAAATTATGTTATGATTAAATAAAATTTCAATCAAAATTAAAAAACACCTTTAATCTATAGAGCTTTACAGCTTGTTCCACCATGTCGGTTAATTAAAGTTCAAAGTTGTTCTATACTACATTAAACCTAATGTATATTATCTAAAAGTGGGGGCGAAACAACCCAGGGCAAAGGGAATTCGAGGCAAAACAACCCGGATTCCTTGGAGAGGGACCTTCCCTTACTTGGTACCCTAAAATGTGCCCCCCACCCCAAACTTATGTTTCAAGAAGTTTTTGTTAATCTTGCCTTTCCTTTATGTCGTACTTATGACATAAAACACATTTTAATGAAAATGCAAGTTTAGTGATATATGCGATCTCGACAGACAAGGGCCAAGGGTAATGTAACGCTTCCCCCCACATACGTACAAGAAGGTTGCATATATATTAAATTAATACTTCAAATTTTTAAGTTTGCATGTATGTAATTGCAGGGTGTTTTAATTTGCGGTGAATCTCTTGAGATTAAAGTGATCTCGTGTTCACTTCTTATGGCTTACATTGATTAAAATTTAACCGATGTAGTTAATATCACAATTATTTGTCTTTAATAGAATGTTTGTTTGGTTATTAATTGTTTATTTCAAAAGATTCACCGCAAATTAAAACATCTGGAAATTAAATATGCATCTCCATCTGTTCAAAACTTTTTAAATGAAGTTCTGTATCATTAGTACATGTAAGTAAAGTTTGAATAACCAGAACATTATAAGTAACAATTGTATAGGCTTCAAAGATAAATGTTGCACAGCTGACCATATTTTCACCCTTAAAATCATAATTGATCAATATACACATAAAACAAAATAACAGAGATGTTTGTGATGCTTTCATGGACATGAAAAAGCATTTAATACAGTATGAAGAACTGGATTATTAAAAAAAAAATTTAAATCAACTTTCCTCAACAATTTTTTAATGTCATTTATTCAATGTATAATGATCATGATAATACTACATGCAGATTTAAATTTACTTATTGACCGAGTCCCTATTTCACATAGGGAAAGAGGTGGTGTTTCGCTTCTTTTCTTTTTAGTTTGTTTGTTTGTTTGATGGTGTTTAACGCCACTTTCAGCAATTTTGCAGCTATAACATAGTGTCCAGTTTTTATTGGGGGAGGAAGCCGGAGTACCCGGAGAAACCCCCGACCTGCGGTAGGAAATCTGGCAATCCTTGTCAATTAAGATTGGAGTCGAGTCCACCCTGCCTGCAGTGAGAATCGAACCCGCAATCTCAGTGTTGACAGACCACATGATCAATAGTAGACGAACTACCTTGACCACTCGGCCACCGAGGCCCCCTTTTCTTTTTAGCTATTTTATTAATGATTTAGTAAGTGATCAATCAGATTCATTGGCCATATTTGTGATACATGTATCTCATTGAATATTCTATTACATGCTGACAATATTTATCAAATATGGACTTTTTACGAGGTCAATACGTAGTTATATGGACCGTGGAGGAAAATATTGACTGAGGACGAAGTCTGAGGTCAATATTTTTCTACAGGTCCATATAACTACGTATTGACAGAGTAAAAAGTCCTTAATTGTTATATTACATATGAATTTTTCTCTATTTATTTAAATTTAGAATAATTAGTCGGAAGAGTATATCCGGATCTATTTTTAGAAACAAGCCTTAAATATGCTTTATAAATAGTAACATATCCGGATCTATTTTTAGAAACAAGCCTTAAATATGCTTTATACATAGTAACATGCCTTAAATATGCTTTAAAAATAGTAACAAGCCTTAAATATGCTTCAAATAGAATATATACACAGAATATTTTGGGGGACCACATGACTAAATAATCCAATGAAAATGTAAGAATCATAAACCATATGTAATATTGTTTTATATTACATATGGTTTATGATTCTTAAATTTTCATAAGATTATTTAGTCACGTGGTTTTAAGGATATTCACTGTATTTTTTTACTCTGAAATCAAAGCCTTGCCTTGTTTGGTATATTGACGCTATGTTTCTATTTTTACCTATATTGACGCTATGTTTCTATTTTTACCTATATTTACGCTATGTTACTAAATTTAGATCCGGATATATGTACATAACAAAATCGTGAAAAAAAATAACTCAACCCTTGCACCAACCCTAAAAATGACTATAATATGTCTACATATGTAATAAATAAATGATGGACTTTTGACTCTGTCAATACATTATAAATGGACCTGTTAGGAATATATTGACCTCGGACTTCGTCGTCGGTCAATATAGGCCTAACAGGTCCATATATAATGTATTGACCTCGTCAAAAGTCCATAATTGATAAATATTCTGAGAGCAGAGAAGGTCTTCAATAATGTCTTAATATTTTTTATTATTATTGCTCTTCATGGAAGCTGCAAGTTAATACAGATCCTTTTGAAAAATTACATACATGTATCACATTAATTAAAGAATTTCTAGGTGTCGACTTCAAGACATCAGATGATGCAGTTCTTGCTTGGCTCAGTTGAAGTAGAAAAAGACCCAAAATCATGCAAAACTAAGAGATATTTCACAAAAAACTGTCAAATTTACCATGTTTATTATTGAACATGTTTAACAGAAGTGTTAAACACCATTCAAACAAACACTGTTTTTTTGTTTGGTGCACTAGAGCTTTAAAGGACTTATAATTTTCCTATTGAATGTCTGGGTTTACTCCTGGTACTCTGGTTTCCTCCCCAATAAAAACTGGATGCCATGATATAGCTGAAAAATTACTGTGAGGAGTGTTAAACACCATTCAAACAAACAAACAAACACTGTTTTTTTGTTTGGTGCACTAGAGCTTTAAAGGACTTATAATTTATTATTAAATAACAATTCATATACATTTCTAAAGTTGACGTTCTCGTTCATATCTGACAATTCTCAGACTGGTTATATATCTGGTATTATTGTATTTATTCGCATGTATATTTCATACAACTTCACATCAATTTTGTTCTTAACCATTTATATGTGGATGAGTTTGTGTCAATAAAATTACTTATTTTTCTATTTCTATCATAATAAAAAAAAAATCAAATAATAAACGACAGAATAATTTTCCACTTTGTTTAAACTGACTGTGGAGGGGAGGCGGTGGCAGTGGCTGAATGGTTAAGGGTCTGTCAACACTTAGATTGTGGGTTCTAAGTCTCACTTCAGGCAGGGTGCGCGCTTGACTCTAATTGTAAATGACAGGAATTGTCAGTTTTCCTACTGAATGTCTGGGTTTACTCCTGGTACTGTTAAACACCATTCAAACAAACAAACAAATATAACTTCACAACTATTTGGGTTTTTTCTATTTCTATTATAATAAAAAAATAATAAATCATAGAGTAATTTTCCCCTTATTATAAACTGAGCTGTGAAATAATTGTTTTTTAATGTTTTGCAGTGATGGTAATGGTGTATGTTAATGATAGAAGAAGAGGTAAAATGTAGCCTCAAGTAAACAGAAAATGGAAATCTGATTGGAAATGCCTGAAGAAAAATGCCAAAATATCTCAGGAATTCCAGATATAACAGAGTCTTTCTTTTGATTGGCGTTGGTGCCGTGATATTTATATCTTTTCAATTGTTATCATTACGAGCACTAAGTTCGTCTGCCAGAGCGAGAGCAAAAGATTTGATTGAAGTAAAAGATCAGGATGACGACGACAATAATGATGATCTCGATAATGACCATGGGGACAAAATGTTAATGGATGACAATAAAAAGTCGGATCCAAATCAACAACCCCAAAAACATGTTAAACCTCTAATTAGAGGTGTTAATCCTGAAGAAGCAAATCTGTATGTTGCTAATGAAAACCAGACATTTACATGCATACATTCCAAGGTAACCTTACATATCAAGGTATCACTAACTTAAACCTATAAAAAAATATGAGCAATCTGGGCACTAATTCCCTATGTCACAAAATGGTGCAGTCCTTGTTTTGCTCATGTCACACTATGATCAAAATATCAGGTGCACAATGGGACTATTAGACAGATTCTGTTAAAGTTTCATTGAATTCAGTTTAGTGGCATATTTGGTGTTGCAGATTAGAGATGGATAGTCCATTGTTGTCAACCCCAAATATCATTCTTAGCAAAATATCAAATATCAGGTGCACAATTGCACTATGTGACAAATAGTCTTCAAAAGTTTAATCGATTTGCATTCAGGTGTGTAGGAGGAGTAGTGAATAAGAAATAGTTTAATCCCCCTTCACTCTATACCCCTACATTTAAGTGGGTAATATAGTGATGGGAATGAAGGCTGCCTAGTGCCATTCATAAGAAAAGTGTTGGTTCAATCTCCTGACTGACCCAACCAGCTCTGCTATAAATTTTTGAGGAGTTTAACATTTTTTTTATACTAACAGTAAAGATTGTGTATTTCCACTTTTGGAAACCATGTGGTAAGGCCAAATATAAGCCGACATACATTACCGTAACCTGCTGTGTATAAGGCTCACTGTGTCTGCTTGAATTATAATCTGGTCACACTGGGTGGGTATTACACACGAACAGTCTTAAATTTGTTTGTTTGAGTGGTGTTTAACTCTACTTAAGCAATTTTTCAGCTTTGTCATGGTGTCAAGTTTTCATTGGGGAGGAAGCCTAAGAGAGAAAACTCCCGACCTTCAGTAGGAAAACTGGCAATCCTGGTCAGTTAAGATTGGAGTCAAGCACACCCTGCCAGCAATGAGAATCAGACCTGCAACCTCAGTCTATATTGCAAGACCATGGGATCAAAAGAAGATGATTAACTACATTGACCACTCGGCCACCGAGGCCCCAGTCTAATACGTTGTAGTAATTAAATTACTTTCTGAAAGAACATCAGATTGGCTATGTGCAGCCAATGACAGTATTTAGTAGACCCCAGACTGGGTGTGTTTGAGGACTGGTATTTTATCCTGAGCACTTTTTGTTTGTTTGTAAACTAACTGCATGCTAGACCAGTTAATTAACTACAGTGGACTTTTTAAGAAAATTGTAACTTAAATGAAATATTGTTGACTGGTACCTAAATGTACATTTCTTTTGATATAAATCCATAGTATGAACCAGTATCTCAGTTCATCAATAAATTATTGACAATTTAACAGCATATATATGTCACTTAAAAAAAATATGATGTGGAGTTCATTCACTCTTGGTTTAAATGCTGGCAATTAACTGTTTTCACTAGTGAACAAGTTATGGATCTATTAATTAAATTCCCATTTTCATGGAAACAGATGTTTTGTTAGATTCTTATTTTAGAAACGTAGTGTTTTGGTGGTTTGTTTCAAAATATCTCTGATCATGCTGATTACACGTTCGAATCTAACAGCCTTGTGGAATATTTATCACTACTTTGTTTAATTTTCTTTTGTACGTGCAAGTTGAGAAAATCCTTTGTCATTCTTCTATTGTGATATGGATATATTATTGTCAGTGATGTCACAATGCTACAAAACAGCGATAAACAGATTACTGTTTGTTTTATTTTCACTATTTCATTATCTATCTTGCTTCAAGAAACTCTATTAATACACTCGATCTTAAACCAACATTACTCTGCATCATCTAATTTAATTTTTGTAAATGATGATAATTCAGAAATGGAATACAGGTATGAGATAGATACTCTCTATCATTCTTCTATTAGTGTTTTGTGAGTGTACATGAGTGTGTAACCTATACACATCCAATTATTTTAAACAAAACTTGCGTTTAAACTTATTTTTTTATAGACTGTCTAAGACAATATTTTCATGTTTTCAGAAACAGATACCATTTTTAAATGTCAATGATGATTACTGCGACTGTGATGATAACACTGACGAGCCTGGAACTTCCGCATGTGAGGGAAAGTAAGACTATTTTACACCCCTTAGCCATAATAAATATTTTGTTCCCCTCCTATGTACCCCCAATAACCTCTTGATTAAAATTCATATTCAAAAAGGCCTTTTTTGTATTAATTTTATTATATTTGGAAATTTGGTTAACTATGAATGTTATTAAGCAGATAGAGAAGTAAAGATTTCAAGCTTGACTGTATATATAGTAAATAAAAGTTACACAATTCAGAAATGTACTATGGGATTCTGTAAGCCATCTGATACTGATTTTTTTTATTTATTTTAAAACAGTTCCTATTTAATGCTTATACAGTGTGCTTAAATAAAAATGTACACTTCAGAAATGCTTAATCTTTTACAGATTTTATTGTACAAAACAGTTTCCTAATCAAGCACTTGTTGTGTTACCTAGCAATAGAGTGAATGATGGGATTTGTGATTGTTGTGATGGTAGTGATGAATGGAAGAATACAGGTCCACCAGAGGGAGCTGTTCCTGGTAATTCTCAGTTTAAAATCTTTACTGATAGTAAATGTAATTCATTAGTCTATACAATGATTAAGGTATCAGGACCATAACTGACCACATGATCATATTTGGTGTCCGGATGTCCATTGTTTTTCAATGGAGCAGACCTTGGTAATGTTCAGCAAACATCGGAAATGCTATTTGAGTAACTAAATATTTTTGCTAAAAACTTTTAACATCAACTCGAAGTAAAACAATATATTAAATTTGTATCATCAATTAGCAATACCTTGATGTAATAAAGCTGTATCTATTGGTAAAAAAATTAATGAAACGGTGACTTCAATTATGGGTCGGATACCTTAATGCAATAAAATTGTCGGTGCATACATGTTTTGGTATTAAAATTCATGGACATGTGTAGCAAATTAAAGATATGGACATGTGTAGCAAATTAAAGATATGGACATGTGTAGCAAATTAAAGATATGGACATGTGTAGCAAAAAAATACATGGACATGTGTAGAAAATCAAATACATGTATATGTGAGTCATATGTGTAGCTTATTTAATACACAGACATGTTTAGCAAATTAAATACATGTACATGTGTAGCAAATTAAATACATGGACATGTGTAGCAAATTAAATACATAGAAATTTGTAGCAAATTAAATACATGGACATGTGTAGCAAATCAAATACACAGACATTTGTAGCAAATTAAATACATGTACATGTGTAGCAAATAAAATACATGGACATGTGTAGCTAATTAAATACATGTACATGTGTAGCAAATTAAATACATGGACATGTGTAGCAAATTAAATACATAGAAATTTGTAGCAAATTAAATACATGGACATGTGTAGCAAATCAAATACACAGACATTTGTAGCAAATTAAATACATGTACATGTGTAGCAAGTTAAATGCATGTACATATGTAGAAAATTTAATACATGAACATGTGTAGTTAATTAAATTCATGGACATGTGTAGCAAATTAACACACATGTACATGTGTAGCAAATGGAGAGATGTAACAGAAATATATGTGGTGTTTAAAAATAAGAAAGATATTTGTAAAACATATTAAACAACTAAAACAACCAGCATGTGTTTCCAACAATTTACATTACTAAACTGTAATGAGCACAGTAGAAATATATTCCTTATTTTCTATCCTGTAATCATAGCATTCACTGTACCAGTAAGGTTTAAATACCATTGAGTCTTGACCTTACTTCCAATGTAACTTAGTAGGGGTGTAAATATATCATTTTGTGAGGATCTGATTCCCATCACTACTCTTGTCCAACAATTTGATTCATAGCACGATACTCAATCATGTTGTTATTATAATAATGAACAAAAATGTCTTCTGTTGATGATATCAACATCTTTGTTGACAATATCAACATCTTTGTTGACAATATCAACATCTTTGTTGACAATATCAAAATCTTTGTTGACAATATCAACATCTTTGTTGACAATATCAACATCTTTGTTGACAATATCAACATCTTTTATTACAGATCTAACACCATCCTTAAAGGTTATTTACGTTTTTTGAAACGAGATGCGTTTTCTCGTTCATATCTCATTGAAGGGCGACAGCCCTGAGATGAGATGACGAGAAAATGCATCGAGTTTCATAAAACGTAAATAATCTGTTTATCGCTGTTTTGTAACATTGTGACGTCAAAGTGTTACTTAACGACGTCTTGACAGCGAGCTGAGATAGGCCCATCTCAAGCTAGTAGAGTGAGATGGAATAATATCACAAACAAAGATCAAAGGAAAATACTGCAAAATAGCGATAATTTTAAATTTCTTGAAAAGCAGTTGTTACTGCCGTCACACTTTATTTTTATAAACTTCTGAATGTTGCACCCCTGATATTTAGACTCAGTTCTGGCTGATGACATGTTATAGAATGTAATAGAAGATTTTGATGTAGATTTTGTTACTAAAAATTTTATGGCGAACCCAGAAATCGGCACATATATATATTTTAGTTATAACTAATTGCTTTGTTGATTAAATCAAACAATTGAATTTCTTTCTCAAGGTTTTTTAAATAAGTTATTGCTGTGAATTGTGCATTAGAGGGTAACAAATGAATGAAATTTTCTGGTAACACATTGCAGACTGAGTAACACTAGTGATTGGGATTGTGACCCACTGTCTGGCACATAGAACATAACTGGTTCCCAGATATAACTTTCGCTATACGTCACTCCCCATTTACTGCGTGACTACAGTTGTCATCTGCTTGTAACGTTTGTAAACAAAGAATGATGTTTGTAAAATAATACACATGTTTTTTTTATATTTTATACACATTTGATTGAGGTTTACATTGCAATTACATGCGTTTGTACATGAAGCTTATCCACTATGAGAGATATCTCTCACAATGTCAACCAATGGTATGGCAGAGGTGATTGTGGTTGATGTAGGATACCCAGAATCCTTTGCGTGGAGATTGATTGTGACCATCACATTCCAATGCACACTACCAACATGTTACTGTAATACATGTACTTCTAAAATGTTCAAATTAAGTCATTTGAAATTTTCCCAAAAGACATCAGGATAATAGTACAATGTATATATTCTGATTAATGTTATTTATTGAAATTTGGGTTCCCTCCATTTGCAAAATTTGTGTTTGGCCTTCAGAATTAGACTTATGCTCCTATAAATAATTATTACATGTGGTCATAGGTACATGTAGGTGTCAATGATTTTATAACTGCATTTAAACAGATAGAACAGGACATTAAACAGCTAAAAGGATTTGTATACTGCAATTAAATATTTCTCCACTGGCCCTTCACTAAATACATGTAAATGCTTATCTTCATATTTGAATTGACTGTTTCTGCAAATCTCCTGTAAGAAATGATAAAGCTGTTGGAACATCATGCCTGTCTGAGAGAGTAAGAAAGGTAGGCTAGCTGGAAGTGTTGCTTGTCCTATGCTCGCTGCCACTGTGAACCCAAAGGTTAGGAAAGGTAGGCTAGCTGGAAGTTTTGCCTGCTCTGTGCCCTGTGTCACTGTGAACCAAAAGGGTAGGAAAGGTAGACTAGCTGGAAGTTTTGTCTGCTCTGTGCCCACTGCCACTGTGAACCCAAAGGTTAGGAAAGGTAGGCTAGCTGGAAGTTTTGCCTGCTCTGTGCCCAGTGTCACTGTGAACCAAAAGGGTAGGAAAGGTAGGCTAGCTGGAAGTTTTGCCTGCTCTGTGCCCACTGCCACTGTGAACCCAAAGGTTAGGAAAGGTAGGCTAGCTGGAAGTTTTGCCTGCTCTGTGCCCAGTGCCACTGTGAACCCAAAGGTTAGGAAAGGTAGGCTAGCTGGAAGTTTTGCCTGCTCTGTGCCCTGTGTCACTGTGAACCAAAAGGGTAGGAAAGGTAGACTAGCTGGAAGTTTTGCCTGCTCTGTGCCCACTGCCACTGTGAACCCAAAGGTTAGGAAAGGTAGGCTAGCTGGAAGTGTTGCTTGTCCTATGCTCACTGCCACTGTGAACCCAAAGGTTAGGAAAGGTAGGCTAGCTGGAAGTTTTGCCTGCTCTGTGCCCTGTGTCACTGTGAACCAAAAGGGTAGGAAAGGTAGACTAGCTGGAAGTTTTGCCTGCTCTGTGCCCACTGCCACTGTGAACCCAAAGGTTAGGAAAGGTAGGCTAGTTGGAAGTTTTGCCTGCTCTGTGCCCAGTGTCCCTGTGAACCAAAAGGGTAGGAAAGGTAGACTAGCTGGAAGTTTTGCCTGCTCTGTGCCCACTGCCACTGTGAACCCAAAGGTTATGAAAGGTAGGCTAGCTGGAAGTTTTTCCTGCTCTGTGCCCACTGCCACTGTGAACCCAAAGGTTAGGAAAGGTAGGCTAGCTGGAAGTTTTGCCTGCTCTGTGCCCAGTGCCACTGTGAACCCAAAGGTTAGGAAAGATAGGCTAGCTGGAAGTTTTGCCTGCTCTGTGCCCAGTGTCACTGTGAACCAAAAGGGTAGGAAAGGTAGACTAGCTGGAAGTTTTGCCTGCTCTGTGCCCACTGCCACTGTGAACCGAAAGGTTAGGAAAGGTAGGCTAGCTGGAAGTTTTGCCTGCTCTGTGCCCAGTGCCACTGTGAACCCAAAGGTTAGGAAAGGTAGGCTAGCTGGAAGTTTTGCCTGCTCTGTGCCCAGTGTCACTGTGAACCAAAAGGGTAGGAAAGGTAGAGTAGCTGGAAGTTGTGCCTGCTCTGTGCCCACTGCCACTGTGAACCAAAGGTTAGGAAAGGTAGGCTAGATGGAAGTTTTGCCTGCTCTGTGCCCACTGCCACTGTGAACCCAAAGGGTAGGAAAGGTAGGCTAGCTGGAAGTTTTGCCTGCTCTGTGCCCAGTGTCACTGTGAACCAAAAGGGTAGGAAAGGTAGACTAGCTGGAAGTTTTGCCTGCTCTGTGCCCACTGCCACTGTGAACCCAAAGGTTAGGAAAGATAGGCTAGCTGGAAGTTTTGCCTGCTCTGTGCCCACTGCCACTGTGAACCCAAAGGTTAGGAAAGGTAGACTAGCTGGAAGTTTTGCCTGCTCTGTGCCCACTGCCACTGTGAACCCAAAGGTTAGGAAAGGTAGGCTAGCTGGAAGTTTTGCCTGCTCTGTGCCCACTGCCACTGTGAACCCAAAGGTTAGGAAAGGTAGGCTAGCTGGAAGTTTTGCCTGCTCTGTGCCCAGTGTCACTGTGAACCAAAAGGGTAGGAAAGGTAGACTAGCTGGAAGTTTTGCCTGCTCTGTGCCCACTGCCACTGTGAACCCAAAGGTTAGGAAAGGTAGGCTAGCTGGAAGTTTTGCCTGCTCTGTGCCCAGTGTCCCTGTGAACCCAAAGGTTAGGAAAGGTAGACTAGCTGGAAGTTTTGTCTGCTCTGTGCCCACTGCCACTGTGAACCCAAAGGTTAGGAAAGGTAGGCTAGCTGGAAGTTTTGCCTGCTCTGTGCCCACTGCCACTGTGAACCCAAAGGTTAGGAAAGGTAGGCTAGCTGGAAGTTTTGCCTGCTCTGTGCCCAGTGTCACTGTGAACCAAAGGGGTAGGAAAGGTAGACTAGCTGGAAGTTTTGCCTGCTCTGTGCCCACTGCCACTGTGAACCCAAAGGTTAGGAAAGGTATGCTAGCTGGAAGTTTTGCCTGCTCTGTGCCCAGTGTCACTGTGAACCCAAAGGTTAGGAAAGGTAGGCTAGCTGGAAGTTTTGCCTGCTCTGTGCCCAGTGTCACTGTGAACCAAAAGGGTAGGAAAGGTAGACTAGCTGGAAGTTTTGCCTGCTCTGTGCCCACTGCCACTGTGAACCCAAAGGTTAGGAAAGGTAGGCTAGCTGGAAGTTTTGCCTGCTCTGTGCCCACTGCCACTGTGAACCCAAAGGTTAGGAAAGATAGGCTAGCTGGAAGTTTTGCCTGCTCTGTGCCCACTGCCACGGTGAACCCAAAGGTTAGGAAAGGTAGGCTAGCTGGAAGTTTTGCCTGCTCTGTGCTCACTGGCATTGTGAACCCAAAGGTTAGGAAAGGTAGGCTAGCTGGAAGTTTTGCCTGCTCTGTGCCCACTGCCACTGTGAACCCAAAGGTTAGGAAAGGTAGGCTAGCTGGAAGTTTTGCCTGATCTGTGCCCAGTGTCACTGTGAACCCAAAGGTTAGGAAAGGTAGGCTAGCTGGAAGTTTTGCCTGCTCTGTGCTCACTGGCATTGTGAACCCAAAGGTTAGGAAAGGTAGGCTAGCTGGAAGTTTTGCCTGCTCTGTGCCCACTGCCACTGTGAAACCAAAGGTTAGGAAAGGTAGGCTAGCTGGAAGTTTTGCCTGCTCTGTGCCCAGTGTCACTGTGAACCCAAAGGTTAGGAAAGGTAGGCTAGCTGGAAGTTTTGCCTGCTCTGTGCCCACTGCCACTGTGAACCCAAAGGTTAGGAAAGGTAGGCTAGCTGGAAGTTTTGCCTGCTCTGTGCTCACTGGCATTGTGAACCCAAAGGTTAGGAAAGGTAGGCTAGCTGGAAGTTTTGCCTGCTCTGTGCCCACTGCCACTGTGAACCCAAAGGTTAGGAAAGGTAGGCTAGCTGGAAGTTTTGCCTGCTCTGTGCCCAGTGTCACTGTGAACCCAAAGGTTAGGAAAGGTAGGCTAGCTGGAAGTTTTGCCTGCTCTGTGCCCACTGCCACTGTGAACCCAAAGGTTAGGAAAGGTAGGCTAGCTGGAAGTTTTGCCTGCTCTGTGCTCACTGGCATTGTGAACCCAAAGGTTAGGAAAGGTAGGCTAGCTGGAAGTTTTGCCTGCTCTCTGCCCACTGCCACTGTGAACCCAAAGGGTAGGAAAGGTATGCTAGCTGGAAGTTTTGCCTGCTCTGTGCCCAGTGCCACTGTGAACCCAAAGGGTAGGAAAGGTATGCTAGCTGGAAGTTTTGCCTGCTCTGTGCCCACTGCCACTGTGAACCCAAAGGGTAGGAAAGGTAGGCTAGCTGGAAGTTTTGCCTGCTCTGTGCTCACTGGCATTGTGAACCCAAAGGTTAGGAAAGGTAGGCTAGCTGGAAGTTTTGCCTGCTCTCTGCCCACTGCCACTGTGAACCCAAAGGGTAGGAAAGGTATGCTAGCTGGAAGTTTTGCCTGCTCTCTGCCCACTGCCACTGTGAACCCAAAGGGTAGGAAAGGTAGGATAGCTGGAAGTTTTGCCTGCTCTCTGCCCACTGCCACTGTGAACCCAAAGGTTAGGAAAGGTAGGCTAGCTGGAAGTTTTGCCTGCTCTGTGCCCAGTGTCACTGTGAACCCAAAGGTTAGGAAAGGTAGGCTAGCTGGAAGTTTTGCCTGCTCTGTGCCCACTGCCACTGTGAACCCAAAGGTTAGGAAAGGTAGGCTAGCTGGAAGTTTTGCCTGCTCTGTGCTCACTGGCATTGTGAACCCAAAGGTTAGGAAAGGTAGGCTAGCTGGAAGTTTTGCCTGCTCTCTGCCCACTGCCACTGTGAACCCAAAGGGTAGGAAAGGTATGCTAGCTGGAAGTTTTGCCTGCTCTGTGCCCAGTGCCACTGTGAACCCAAAGGGTAGGAAAGGTATGCTAGCTGGAAGTTTTGCCTGCTCTCTGCCCACTGCCACTGTGAACCCAAAGGGTAGGAAAGGTAGGCTAGCTGGAAGTTTTGCCTGCTCTGTGCTCACTGGCATTGTGAACCCAAAGGTTAGGAAAGGTAGGCTAGCTGGAAGTTTTGCCTGCTCTCTGCCCACTGCCACTGTGAACCCAAAGGGTAGGAAAGGTATGCTAGCTGGAAGTTTTGCCTGCTCTCTGCCCACTGCCACTGTGAACCCAAAGGGTAGGAAAGGTAGGATAGCTGGAAGTTTTGCCTGCTCTCTGCCCACTGCCACTGTGAACCCAAAGGTTAGGAAAGGTAGGCTAGCTGGAAGTTTTGCCTGCTCTGTGCCCAGTGTCACTGTGAACCCAAAGGTTAGGAAAGGTAGGCTAGCTGGAAGTTTTGCCTGCTCTCTGCCCACTGCCACTGTGAACCCAAAGGGTAGGAAAGGTAGGCTAGCTGGAAGTTTTGCCTGCTCTGTGCCCTGTGTCACTGTGAACCAAAAGGGTAGGAAAGGTAGACTAGCTGGAAGTTTTGCCTGCTCTGTGCTCACTGGCATTGTGAACCCAAAGGTTAGGAAAGGTAGGCTAGCTGGAAGTTTTGCCTGCTCTCTGCCCACTGCCACTGTGAACCCAAAGGGTAGGAAAGGTATGCTAGCTGGAAGTTTTGCCTGCTCTGTGCCCAGTGCCACTGTGAACCCAAAGGGTAGGAAAGGTATGCTAGCTGGAAGTTTTGCCTGCTCTCTGCCCACTGCCACTGTGAACCCAAAGGGTAGGAAAGGTAGGATAGCTGGAAGTTTTGCCTGCTCTGTGCTCACTGGCATTGTGAACACAAAGGGTAGGAAAGGTAGGCTAGTTGTAAGTTTTGCCTGCTCTGTGCCCACTGCCACTGTGAACCCAAAGGGTAGGAAAGGTAGGATAGCTGGAAGTTTTGCCTGCTCTCTGCCCACTGCCACTGTGAACCCAAAGGGTAGGAAAGGTAGGATAGCTGGAAGTTTTGCCTGCTCTGTGCTCACTGGCATTGTGAACCCAAAGGGTAGGAAAGGTAGGCTAGCTGGAAGTTTTGCCTGCTCTGTGCCCTGTGTCACTGTGAACCAAAAGGGTAGGAAAGGTAGACTAGCTGGAAGTTTTGCCTGCTCTGTGCTCACTGGCATTGTGAACCCAAAGGTTAGGAAAGGTAGGCTAGCTGGAAGTTTTGCCTGCTCTCTGCCCACTGCCACTGTGAACCCAAAGGGTAGGAAAGGTATGCTAGCTGGAAGTTTTGCCTGCTCTGTGCCCAGTGCCACTGTGAACCCAAAGGGTAGGAAAGGTATGCTAGCTGGAAGTTTTGCCTGCTCTCTGCCCACTGCCACTGTGAACCCAAAGGGTAGGAAAGGTAGGATAGCTGGAAGTTTTGCCTGCTCTGTGCTCACTGGCATTGTGAACCCAAAGGTTAGGAAAGGTAGGCTAGCTGGAAGTTTTGCCTGCTCTCTGCCCACTGCCACTGTGAACCCAAAGGGTAGGAAAGGTATGCTAGCTGGAAGTTTTGCCTGCTCTGTGCCCAGTGCCACTGTGAACCCAAAGGGTAGGAAAGGTATGCTAGCTGGAAGTTTTGCCTGCTCTCTGCCCACTGCCACTGTGAACCCAAAGGGTAGGAAAGGTATGCTAGCTGGAAGTTTTGCCTGCTCTGTGCCCAGTGCCACTGTGAACCCAAAGGGTAGGAAAGGTATGCTAGCTGGAAGTTTTGCCTGCTCTCTGCCCACTGCCACTGTGAACACAAAGGGTAGGAAAGGTAGGCTAGCTGGAAGTTTTGCCTGCTCTCTGCCCACTGCCACTGTGAACCCAAAGGGTAGGAAAGGTAGGCTAGTTGTAAGGTTTGCCTCCTGTGTGCCCAGTGTTACTGTGTATGAGTGGAAAACACAAATTATACCTCATCTGTGGTGTGCAGTTTAGTTACAGTTTCTTTTTCAATTTTACATGGCCACACCTTTTAACACCCGTTCGTGTTCAGTGGTGACCATTGTAGGGAAGTTTCATCATATTTTAGATATGGCCATTTTCTTGTGTGGGCGAGCTCTGGGCGGAGTGGGGAGGGGAATTTCTTGTCTGTACAATTTTTTTTTCAAAACTAATTGCATATTAATCAGCTGTGTATTGTCTTAACCTTTTTATAGTCTGGATGAGTATTATACATCACTTTAAAAGGTTTAAATTGATTGAATCACTTGTGGAACAAATATTAAGGTATCTGAACCACAATTTACCACGTGATCAAAGGTGGTGGTCGGCAAACATCAGAAATACTATTAGAATAACTAACTTTCTTTACTCAAAACTGTTAACATTGACTCAAAGCAAAACTGAATATTTAATTTGTATCATTAATTAGAAATAAATTCATTTGATTTAATAAAGCTGTATTTCTTGGTTGGTTTCTAAGCAACATTTTACTTTCAGCTGATAGAAGCAAACTGCCTATTTCATTTGCCCCATGTGTAGATAAATGTGAACAGATTATCCAGACCAAGAAAGATGACGAGGAAATACAACAACTTGGAAAACGTCTAAAAATATCTTACATTAATGCTGCTAGAAATATACCGGATAAAAACGTAAGCTTATGTGATGCAGTAAGTCCATAGTTCAAGCCAACATCTTATAATCAGTGTTGTCTTGAAAGTTTACATGTACAAATAATGTTAAATTTTCAGGGAGAATGTGAAAAATATAACTATATTTACATGTTGGTAGTTTTATACTGCATGTAAATGTGATTTACATTTAAAATCAGTCAAGTGGAACCAAATGTTGCTTTTGTTACCATAAATGATATATAATCTAAGCTTACATGTTGCGGTCTGTCTTATTTTAGATGAGATGCCATACTTGCTAACATATTTTTGGTAGAATTCCTGATAATTTCGCCAAGGGGTATGGGGACCGCTAAAAGTCCCCAGTCGTTCCTAGGAAAAGCCTTGGTGGGGGGCAGAGGGGGGGCCAGGACCCCCGGCCAAAAAAGATTTATAGTATTTCTATGGGATTTGAGAGTGTCTCCAGGGTTTTTTAGCTGACATACGCATGTATTTTGATAATGCAGGATTAGAAAGGCTGTTTTAACACAATTTTATAATTATTCCTGAAAAAAAACAACCTACCCGGCAGCCCGGAAAACAGGTAACAAATTCCGGATGTTTCAGACAAAATCCTGAGCATTGGTAAATATGGTATGGTATGGTAAATATAATGTAATCAGTGTTGGCTTAGAAGTTTACAAATTCTAAACATATTTCAGAAATAATGTGAAAAATATAACTATAATACCATGTGGGTAGTGTTATACTGCTTGTAAATGTGATTTGCATTTGTAACCAGTCAGGGGACTCGATGACCGAGTGGTTAAGGTAGTTTTGTCTACTATTGATAACGCAGTTTGTCAACACTGATATTGCAGGTTCCAGTCTCACTGCAGGCAGGGTGTTCTCAACTCCAATCTTAATTGACAATTATTGCCAGTTTTCCTACCGAAGGTCGGGAGTTTTCTCCTGGTACTCCACCAATAAAAACTGGAAGCCATGATATAGCTGAAAAATTCCTGAAAGTGGGATTAAAACAACATTCAAACAAACAAAAATTTAACCAGTCAAGTTGAACTTATTGTTGCTATAGTTACCATAACTGATATATGATCAACATGGTGCATCAATAGTGTAGAGATATAGGTAGTTAAGCCTTATACTGATGATTACTGACATGTTAACACTGGGGGGATGAGTTTGACTTAATGCAAGTTGTGCACAACTCCAACCTTGATTGACAAGAATCTGGTTTTTTCCTCTGAAGGTTTTAGGGGTTCCCTGCAAGTACTCGGAATTTGACTGAGCTCCACAGTTTATCTGAAATAATGCTGAAGGCCGTGTAAAATCATACTAAACCAACCAAACAAACAAACAAAATATTCTCATATAGGTAATTAAATAAATTGATGTTCTTACATGTCCATGTACATGTATTCAAATTTGTTTTATCAATCACTTGTTGTGTTACCTAGTAACAGATTGAATGATGGGACATGTGCTTTTTGTACCTTTATCTCATTGACCGAACTATTTTTGTTTTAGAATTATGGTCCTGAAGGTGTGTTTTATAAACTCAGTATAGTGTGCTTCACCTACAAATCTAAGGAATATGAGTACCAAATTTGTCCTTTTAAGAGCATTACACAAAAGAACTTCCCTAATCGAGCATTCAACTTAGGAAAAGAGGCTGAATGGGTGCATAAGGCCAAAGGGAGGTACATACTACGTATGGAAGGAGGAGATAGTCATCTGTGCCCCGATGGTCTTGGCAGAATGTCATTGGTGAGTGTGACTAAAGGTAATACTACAGTTGGGTGGATTTCCCCCCCACAGTCTGTCCGTCCATCCATCCAAAACTAATCGTGTCGGGTCTATACCTTTTTTTATCTTTTGAGGTAGGCTTTTGATATTTGTTATGTGGATAGATAATATCAAGGTGATGTGTTACATACCATGGTTGATGACCTTTATCCTTGAACATTCACCGCTAGGTTGGCAGGGGGGAGGGGCCCACAGTATGGAGACCATCTCACTTATCTAGTTTTTCCTTGGGGTAGTGCAAGCACTAGTTGACCAGAGGTGGAATAAAGTGTCCCAAAGGTAAGCATATATCTGTAGTAAATGAGCACTGTTATTCTAGTATGCTGACACTACAAACATCTTGGTCTTATCTGATTATTATATGGCTGGAAAGGTCCCCACATGGTATTAAAAAAGATACACTCACACAAAACGTTGATGCTGTTCTTACCTTTTCCAAGAAATCATTAAAAAATGACTCTCATTTTGTGGTTATTATTGGCTTGTAAAGTAAATTTTGGGTGTTCACAACTTTATAATCAGTAATTATTTTATACTAAGTCTTGCAATTATATATGCCTTTAAAAAAGCCAGGTAATTATAGGATAATTAATTGCGCAGATAGATTGAATATGGAAATTATGATTACAAGTGCAGCAGAATGCATATGATTAAACAAGTGTGTGAATCTTCACACACGAGTTAAATCTGAATACATTCAGCACGAGTGATAATATTCTCAACATTCGCAATGCCCAATTGATTAGCCTGTTTTTTACATTGACAAATATTAAATATATCGTCAAAAACTTATAAGAATTTTCTTTTGAATAATTATCCTTGATTGTCAATGTTTGCGAGCAAAACTGTTAAAAGTATACATTGTAACATCACTTCCAAGGAGTGAAAGAATTGGATTTATTTACTGGAATTCTGTTAACTGGGAAATCTTGGTATTTCATTACTGTCAATGTAATGAGCAATTATGTTAACTATTTTAAAAAATTGTGGGTCATAGTAGAGTGGACATTGGTGGATTGCCCAATGAAGATAGGTGGGAAAAGTATAATCCAATTAAGCTGTACTAAATAAATATGTCAAATAAAAGGAAATTTATATTCTTATTTGCCAGGCTTAAACCAATTTAAGATATTAAAACCATTAAACTTCAAACTATTTATTTAGGAACAGCTCATGATGTGGCATATATCAAATTAACTCATCACAAATGTCTCAAACTCCAAAACTCCCAATTTGTCAATATCTGGACCATCTCAAATGATCCATAAATCACTCATCTATTAACTAATCATATATCCATAAGACAACATATATAATTACAAAATTAAATTAAAATGTTTCAAAAACCAGTGCTTGTCTTCAACATTTAAATGGCTCAACAATCTACAAAATACAAGATTATAATTAATATTCATATTATAATTGAGCGTTGGGTGGGGGGTAGTAACGTGAGGTGCAGTATATGCCACGGAAGAGCCTCGAATGGCCAATACTAAACTAAGCACCTATTTATACTTCATAAACATAAGCTTGCTTTGCATGAAGCGCGGCAAACTTTCTACTTCAATAAGCTTCACTACTACGCATTAAGAATCACAAAAGATAACCATGAATGTATTAATCAAAGATCAAGTATCTAGTTGTTATTTGTTTACAATAATAACAACTCATGCAAATCTGTTAATAGTCCTACCATAACATGTTTTAATATATATGTCAACATTTCACATGATTCTATTTTTAACATGTACATATACTTGCTCTGACATTTACACATCCTGAATATTGCTCAAAATATGAATAATATCCTAACTTCAAATACCAAGGGGGGGGGGGGGCTCTGTGGCTGAATGGTAAAGATAGTTTATCTATTATGGACCACGTGGTTTGTCAACACTGAGATTGTGGGTACGAGTCTCACTGCAGGCAGGGTTCACTCCAATCATAATTTACAAGGATTGCCATTTTTCCTACCTAAGGTTGGGGGTTTTCTCTGGGTACTCTGGCTTCCTTCCCCAATAAAAACTGGATACCATGATTTAGCTGAAAAATTGCTGAAAGTGGTGTTAAATAGCATTCAGACAACAAAAACAATCATTTTGCATGATTCTATTTTTAACATGTAAATATACTTGCTTTGACATTCAAACATCTTGAATATAGCTGAAAATGGGATTAATATCCTTACTTTAAATAACACTGTATCAAACATTCAGTTGACTGAGATTTTATCCTTACTTTAAAGACCCCTGTGCCAAACATTCAGTGGACTGAGATTTCTGAGATTTGTTATGTTTTTTTTTTTTGGTTTCAGATCACATTCTTGTGTGGATTAAATGACCGTGTCATTAGTTTACAAGAGGACGATAAATGTGTATATGGGATCAAGTTTTCTACTCCGGCAGCTTGTTAGCACTACCTGGCTGACTGAACAAATGATCAGTTCATGAAAAAGGTGTTGAGCAGTGTCAGAGACTTAAAGACAGTAGTATCAGAAGAGAATGTAATCAATAAATCAAAGAATAAAGATTTTCTATGTAGCTTTAGCTTGGAATTCTGCTGTGGATTGTTATTATTACTTTTTTGTTAAGGTAACCAGTCAATTTGTCAAGTCTAGAAGTGTTAAACCACTTAATTATTGACTAATCTAGATTCTCAAAATAAATAATCAGGATGTTTTGTGCAAGTCTGTTAATATTTTTATAGAAAAGCATTAGATTTGTTTTGAAATTATATAACATATTTTATCCAATAAATGTACAATTTAAAAAAAATTATAATAGAAGCCATTATTTACTTAAATGTTCTTATATTATAAGATGACTTAGTTGTTTTTGAAAAATTTGCTGTCATTGCAATGTCTGATTAAGGGATAAGATAGTACAAATGCCTATTGGCTGACAGTACTTTTATCCCAGTCTGGACTGAAAATTGCCTGTGAATAGACTTTTACACTGGAAGTCATTTTCTTCTGCTAGTTAGAATAAGTGGTTTACATGCTTGAACAGGTTTTTTAAATGCTTTAAAAGTTGCTTTAATGATTTTTTCTTCATATTTTCTTAAATGTAGTTTTAATACAGTAAAACAGTTATTATCATCAAATGAAGTGAACATTCAAATTGTTAATTGTTAAAAGCTTAGCTTTTTTGAGCTAATGCTATTTACCTCATATGATCTGAATCAATTATTTTTTAGATTTTCCAAGCAACATCATGGTTTAAAATTTACATGCATTTTTTTTATCTGGCCCAACTAAATCGTGCTTAAAGTACTCTAAAGTAACTTGTGGACAGTTTTCTATTCAGCTTCTGAGCGAGTACCATATGCAGTGCAAAAATACAACAGGTAGCCTGATATGATGCTTTTTGTCCAACAAAATGACTGCACTCTACATGTTAGAAGTGATAAATTCAAGAAAAAATGGCAACCCTTGACTCTAGGACTGATGTGAAAAAATGTATAAAATAGAATTGCTGCACCTGCCTGCCCATATGGATGTGGTGTTTACTGCACAAAATGGCTGCCTTTGATTCCTAAACTGACGATGATCACATGTATAAATAAAATGGCTGTACAATCACAGCCAAGGGACATTATAATATCAAATAATATGGCTGTAAATTCCCCACCAAACTGATGGGATTATGTTTACCAGTTACTTAACAAGTGTTTGTAGTCCCTCTTTTTTTCTTGTTTTCCCATCTATTGACAGTTTGAAAATTTATATGAAACTGGAACCTGGCAACTGTTACCTATTTAAACAAATAGCATTTAAACTCATTTATTTCCATTTATCTCCAAAAAAACTGCATTCATTCATTCCAATCTATACCCCAATCATCGTTCTGAACCCCTGTTGTTACACCGTGTCCCAGATACTGAACCCCTGCTGTTACACCGTGTCCCAGATACTGAACCCCTGCTGTTACACCGTGTCCCAGATACTGAACCCCTGTTGTTACACCGTGTCCCAGATACTGAACCCCTGTTGTTACACCGTGTCCCAGATACTGAACCCCTGCTGTTACACCGTGTCCCAGATACTGAACCCCTGTTGTTACACCGTGTCCCAGATACTGAACCCCTGTTGTTACACCGTGTCCCAGATACTGAACCCCTGTTGTTACACCGTGTCCCAGATACTGAACCCCTGCTGTTACACCGTGTCCCAGATACTGAACCCCTGTTGTTACACCGTGTCCCAGATACTGAACCCCTGTTGTTACACCGTGTCCCAGATACTGAACCCCTGTTGTTACACCGTGTCCCAGATACTGAACCCCTGTTGTTACACCGTGTCCCAGATACTGAACCCCTGTTGTTACACCGTGTCCCAGATAAAATTTGAGAATAGATTGGTGAGCAAAAACAGCAAGTTTGTGTATGGCATTAATATGCAATAAAAGGGGCATTTGTCAATGTATATATTACATCGTTGTTATTTCTACATTATTTACTATGCACTAATATAAATAAATGTATTAAAACCTTAAAGGAGATGTGAGTTGTACATATGTGACATATCAGAAAACATTGTAATTATATAATAAGATATCAGACAACATTCATTGATTTTACATGGGACTTGTAAAGTGCATACAACCTTTATAAACTGTTCACTGTGGGCAGCCAACCAATGTCCATTGCAATTTAACCTTGTGTGAAAATAATGGATACAAAATCTGAACTAATTTTTTCCATGGATTATACTTGCCAGACATGATAAACATGTCCACTCCAAAGTGTCTGCAGGACAAAGAAGCTATTTTTTGCCCATTCTGGACAGGTAAAAGAACCACCTACGCTGTATTGTTCTTTTTATACTCCTGTTGAAGATGGGTCATATGGGAACACCTGGGGTGGTTGGTGGCATCCACAGCGATGTCCGTTCTCTAACATTATATCTCGGGCTTGTTCAAAAACCAGCCAAATCACTTCAGCCACTTCAGAGTTATGGCCCTTTATTTATAAAAAGAATGGAAAATTCTCCTTGTCCAGAAGCTCTTTCTCAAACAGATGTAGTCAGATCTTCATGAAACAACATCAAACAAACAAACAAAAAACATTAGAATAGAAAAAGTTCATTGTTGGCACAAATACAATCTGATTTTACCACTGTTTGGTCCTGTAAGCCTATATTTATAAATCATAAAGGGCAAACACATGGTATATTTATCCCAAAATGCATCATTTCTTGATGATATTCTGTGTATCATATAATATCTGTCTCGCTGAGGTTTTTTTACTAGTCTGAATCTTGATGCCATTGTTTATATCAGACAATTGTATTGTAATTAGGCATACTTGTCTTGTTATATGTTGATTTATTTTTACATTATTCAGAATAATACATAATTTTTCTTAAAATGTTATTGTTATTTGCGTATTTATGTGTTGTAGATTAATTGAATGGTTAATTAAGATAGTTTGCTAATAATGATTACACGCCTGTCAACACTGAGGTTGCAAGTTTTTACGACTTCTGGCAGGGCGTGCTCGACTGCAACCTTAATTGACAAGGATAACTGGTTTCCTGCCCAAGATCGGGATTTTACTTTGTACTCTGATTTTCTTCACTGATAAAAACTAGACGCTATTTCATACCTGAAAAAATGTGGAACTCCACACAAATCTATTAACAATGGAGTTTTATGCATTTAAATTTTCTCAGTTAACTCTGTTTGTTTGTTTGTTTGTTTGAATGGAGTTAAATGCCCCTTTTTATCAATTTTTCAGCTATATTATGGCGACCAGTGTTTATTGGGGGAGGAAGCTGTCGGAGTACCCAGAGAAAACTCCCGACCTGCGGTAAAGTAAACTCTGCCCTCCATCTGTCCATAAAATATTGGTTATATGAATTGTTCAAGCAAGTAGTTTATTCACTTGTATTTGTCATTTCTATAATGTTGTTCTATAGTGACTGATTGAATTGTAAGGTTTGTGTTTATATTATCTCCTCTTTATTTGTGTACACTTTTAAAAGCGCTAAATTTATTCAAGTAATACTAAAAAATTGTTTCAATTTTAATTAATTCAATCGGATTAAAATAGAACCTTTGACTTGCTCTCCATTTTGCTATTGGGCAGCAACAAGAGCAAGTAAAAGATTTACTAGTAATTTTAATTCATTTTCAGCTACTTTATTCATATGAAAGACTGTATGATTGTGCTGTAATAGGATTATACAATTAATTATTAAGCAGATTTTTTTTGGTTAATTTTTGACTAGTATCAATAGATGTCGTATTGTAAATTCAACAAATTTCTACAATATGTTTATATAATTACATAACTATGCATAAACAAGGAAAAATCTCTTTCATTAGCTCACCTGGACCAAGTGAGCTTTCTTCCATCACTTGGCATCTGTTGTCTGTCCTCTGTCCTGTCTGTTGTCGATCATAAACTTTGTGAAAAAATCTTCCCCTCTGAAACCCGTTAGCAATTTTTTATCAAACTTGGCCACAATCATCCTTACGGTACCTATTTTCCAATTTATTTATACCCAGGGTGTTGATCAATTGACAAAGATGGCCATGATTACTAAAAGTATAACATGTGTAAACACAAGTGTTTGGTCAATATCTGAAAAATTATAGAGAAAAAGTTACCTCAAATTGATCAGCACATTAAGCTCTACAAAATATCATATTACTTCCTGTAGGAGTTTTTGCCCTTAAATTACTATTTTTGACCATTTTCAGTTTTTACAATATAACAGCTCAAGCTAGATTGAAATTGTAAATTGCCTAAATGATCAGCAAGACAATGCCTAACATTCACATAGTTGGTCTAAAATTGTCTGACCAGGCCTTATAGGAGTTATTGCCCTCGAGGACAATTTTGTATGAAAATTTTAATGTTGCCCTGTAACATATAGACTATAACAGCTAGAGTGAAACTGTGAAATGGTAAAAATGATCAGCAATACAAGTTCCACAATTCACTTCATTGGTCTGAAATTGTCAGATGACTCCTTATAGGCGGTATTGCCCTTTATGATTATTTTAGACAAAATTACTAGTTTTTGTCTTATAAATTTTCAAACTGAAATACCTGGAGTAAAACTGTAAAAAACAAACAAAAAATCAGAAGGACAAAGCCTACCAATCCTTATGTTTGGAAAAAAGCCTACCGATCATTATGTTTGGAAAAAAGCCTATCGATCATTATGTTTAGAAAAAAGCCTATCGATCATTATGTTTGGAAAAAAGCCTATCGATCATTATGTTTAGAAAAAAGCCTACCAATCCTTATGTTTGGAAAAAAGCCTATCGATCATTATGTTTGGAAAAAAGCCTACCAATCCTTATGTTTGGAAAAAAGCCTATCGATCATTATGTTTGGAAAAAAGCCTATCGATCATTATGTTTGGAAAAAAGCCTAACGATCATTATGTTTGGAAAAAAGCCTACCAATCCTTATGTTTGGAAAAAAGCCTACCAATCCTTATGTTTGGAAAAAAGGCCTAAGAAAAATTACTTACTAGTAGTCCAAAATTGTCATGTGACTCGTTACAGGAGTTGCTGCTATTAATGGCAAATACTGACAAAATAGTCAGTTTATGTGTTATAAATTAAAATCTATAACAGCTAGAGTAAAACTGTAAATTACTATATTTACCTAAAGAACAAGTCCTACAAATAAATCACATTTTTATAAATTGTCAGATAACACATTTTAGGAGTTATTGCCCTTTAATCAATTTTTTTTAATGAAATTTTTTAGTTTTTGCAAAGTACCTTACAAGCTAAAACTGTAAAATGCAAACATTTAAAGATAGCTTGAAGTCATTCAAAGAGAGCGATTAGAGGCTCCTGTGAGTTTCTAGTTTTTTTTTTATCATCCATTATGTTTCATTATTACAAATGCTTTGTTAATCAGCGATACATGTATTTTTTTAATATATACATATAAAAAACATTAATGCTGTACAAATACATGAATAGCATGTTTTGTTATTGAAATAAATTTATGTGAACTGTATATATGTTGTTTTATTACCAGATAGAATGTTTGATTGAATTGTTTGATTAATTGATTGATTGAATTTTTAATAATTAAGCAGACCTGTTTACTTTTGTAAATACTTTAAAAAAAACATTTCTGCAAAATATAGGTCACAAAAATACATTTAATATTCCGTAAATTTTCTGTTACTTGCTCAAAAAATAAGTTCTTGAATTGATATAATTTACTGGTGTGGTTTCTTGAGATACCTTTGTGATAGTAATGTTAAACTGCAAAATGAATAAGTAGATCTCTTTCTAATATTCTGTAACTATTTTCATATTCTTTCTTAAATTGCCGATTTCTGGTACAGAAGAGATCATGTGCACACATCTTTACTCATTGCATCATCAAATCAAAATGAGTCAAAAAGGTCTTTCCCCAAAAATGTAAAACCATAATAATCTTTCTCCATTAATCTTCAATAATAACATCACAATAGGTGGAAAGCATCAATTTTGGAAGAAAACTATGCAGCGATTTTGTTTGAATTCAGAAATAGGTATCCCACATCCTACAACATATACAATTAAAAAAATATTCAACACATATATTCTTTAATGATGAGAAAAAATAGTTCGAATCGGAGTTTGATGGAATCATGTGGGGTACTTAATTATTTAGAAAATATTTAAGTAAAAAAAAAATTTTAAACCCTGATTTGACCCCACTATATATGTATAAAGTAGCTGAATTTGGTAAAGTATACTATAATTATGATATTTTTCTGTTTGACAGCAAAGTTTAAACTGATTATTAGTTTATTTGAAATGATGGGCCAATTTTTGCCCTTAATGCACCTCCTACTTTGTTAAGCCATCACAAGTACTAAAAGAACTAAAAAAACCAAAACTATAGTCAAAACCACGTTTCTTTCCTTATATATGCTATATTAAACGTAACTAAATCTTTTTCGTAGTCAGAATATCCAACTTGTGCAGTTTGTCATGTAATGACTAATTTGAACAATGGTTCCTGCCTTGCATGACATAAAATTACAATAAATAAATCAATCGATCAATAAATCCATAAACCAATCAATCAATTTGAGGTTTCATTAATCTACAATCTAAAGGTTTAGGTATGCAAGGACCAGTGTAACTGATGGTTACTGCTTGTCGTCTGCTGACAATGCAGATAATGGTAACAGAGTCACCACAATGATATAGATAAATGTGTGTATGAAGATAGACCCAATTAAATTATTCATCCACTGAGAACATACAGGGAGGGGCCCAACTGCATAGCGTTCCCGGGTGTCACATTGGGAATTTGGTGGTTTTTAGGTCACAATTCGGAAAGCCTGGACGCAGACCGAACTGGATGTTGTTTGGAGAATGCCTCGCTCCTTGCATATTTAAGCATATTAGAAGATTTCGGGAGAAAGTAGGATCATTGTAGCCACTTAAAAGGGGTTACTCTCTGTCCCTACAGAATGTTCCACAATTTTTCAGTGACAGTCAAAATACATTGGTTTAAAATGTTCTCGTCCTGAATGTAGCTTAAATATTGCTTGCTAGACGTTAAGGAACCAATCAGCCAACCTGTCAATCATCCATCCGTCTGCCCACAATACGGTGATGATAACAAACTGAATAGACTGAAATCCATAAAAAAACTTGTTTTTGAAACAAATAAGTACTTATATTAAAGGACTACAATTTATTCTTTTCACACATTTAGATACATCTGCATTCTCCATCAAGGCAGTGCCATGAGCTGTGGTGTCCGTGGCCATGTTCGTGGCATTGTCCAAATTTGTTGCAGTCAGCTACAGTAAAACAGGCTGAAAAAAATAATGAAAGGTTACTGACACACCAGAATTATTTTTGATTATACATTAACAATTTGCAGCTATAAAGGACCAATTTCTGATATAGTGGTTTAGGTAGTTCGTCTTCTGTTGATCACGTGGTCTGTCAACCCTGATGTTAACGAATTCGAGTCTCTCTGCGGGCAGGATGTACTCGACTCCAATCTTCACTGACAAGTTTTGCCAGTTTTCCTACCAAAGGTTGGGTGTTTTCTCTGGTTACTAACCCAATAAAAACTGGACGCCATGATAAAGCAAAAAAAGGGATGAAATTGGCGTTAAACAATTCAAACAAACAAACTGGTAGTATTTCTTACACATCTAAGATCTCCACACTGACAAAAAGTAGTTTCTAGTGCTCCATAATGTAACCTTTACCTCCGGTTAATTAGGGCCCTATAGGGATCAGTCTGTCCGCCCGTCGTCCGTCCGTCCGTCCGTCTGTGCGTGCGTTCGTTCGATCCAGAACTTTTTTGTCTTTTGAGGTAGGCTTTTGAAATTTGGCATGTGGGTAGATAATATCAAGACAATGTGTCGTATACCATGGTTGATGACCTTTGACCTTGAACTTTGACATCAAGGTCAGCGAGGCCCACAGAGATGGATACTATCTTGCTAATATCTATAGTATACACAAATTTCGATAAACAATATAGTTCTACGTGGACTGACAAACTTTACTTGCCTGTACATGTTTACAGTACTACGTGGACAGACAAACTTCTCTTGCCTGTACATGTATATATATTACTACATGGACAGACAAACTTGCCTGTATATAGTCGTTTGTGAACAGTAAAGCTTTATATTTTGCTTTTTAAAAGTGTACTGACAGTCTTCTTTTTATATACTTTGGAAAGTGGTCAAGGGCGCCACTATCCTCAGTTCTCAGTCACGAGAAAGTTTAAACGTCATTAGTTTGACAGTATCAATATCAATTCTAATTAGTCCTGGGTACTACGACTGGTTCCCATAACTTGACCCACATGGCTGCTCATCGAGTCTCCGTGTGTCATATAGTGATGGCCTTCTTGCTCGCGGTTGTCATGTTTAAATACGGAAAGACTGACAGCGGACCATATTAAGTGATATTAAGTGACCCCCTTTTGTAGTTTGAACAATAATACCCATTACAAAAGGCACACTTTTCCGTTCATCTCCAGTTGCAGTCAAAAGTTTCTCTCTTTGGTCTACAACATTTCCCACATCATCATAATTAATGTTTATCCACTTATTCTCCTGGTTAAAGTTAAAATATTGTTCGCAAGACGTTTTGAAAACAATCAATCTACCTGGAATAAGTAACACTTACTCATATCACTTCTGCAGGTACAGAAACCACTGTCACAGGCGATCACCCCATTGTTAGCGCAACTTTCTAGGGTACAATCCGATGTCTGATGGCAAGTCTCGCCATTAACAAAAACTGTAACAGACAAAATAAATGAACGAGTACATTTTATTTACACAGTCCGACATCAGGGACGTATCTCGTGTTATTTGAAGCAGTGATTCGCCGAGCGATCTGTAGCCACTCTATATTGAAGATCAAGAGTCCCAAATCCCTTAATATCTTTTGGAATATTAGCAATTACACAGTACTGGCGTTTCTTTTTGGTTGAAAATGGCGACTTTTGCAATATTTAGCCATAATAGGTAAGTTTATTCCAACGCTTTGGTAATTAAGTGGGGCGCATGGCCGCCACGCCCCTCACCCCACACGAAAACGCCCGACACGTGTCTTATCCTTTGGTTTTATAGTTGTATTTGAAATAAATTTGATACAAAAAAGTACAGACAACAAATATGATTTCTTTCTATGATAAAAATCAACTTGAACATCGTATAATCACTTCGTTTCAGAAAATATATTAGAAGTAGTCGAAAAATAAATGTTTATAAATAAGTAATACATTTAAAAAAGACATACAAGTTATAATAGGTTACCTGCAAATACAGCGACTGTCACAAATAAAAAGAGTGTATATTTCATGTTTAGAATGAATACGGACTGAGAAACACTGAACTTGCGAACTCTTCTTATGAAACTCTTATCTTTTATCTTATCTTTAATTTTCATTCGTGATTCAACGCTTGTACTTATGTATCGGCGAAGTTCTTTTACTGACATATTGGCGAAGGTCTTTTACTTATGCATTCGGTAAAGGTCGTTTAATTGTGCATTCGGTGAAGGTCTTTTTTACTTATGAACTCGGTGAAAGTCTTTTACTTATATATTGGTGAATGTCTTTGTACCTATTTATCGGTGAAGGTCTTTCACTTATTTATCGGTGAAGGTCTTTTACTTATTTATCGGTGAAGGTCTTTTTTGTCCCTATGTATTGGCGAAGGTCTTTCAATTATTTATCGGTGAAGGTCTTTTACTTATTTATCGGTGAAGGTCTTTCACTTATTTATCGGTGATGGTCTTTTACTTATTTATCGGTGAAGGTCTTTTTTGTCCCTATGTATTGGTGAAGGTCTTTCACTTATTTATCAGTGAAGGTAAAGCTGTTTGTATTTATGTATCGATAAGGTCTTTAACTGACGTATTGTCAAAGGTCTTTTACTTATTTATCGGTGAAGGTCTTATTGTACCTATGTATTGGTGAAGGTCTTTTTGTACCTATTTATTGGTGAAGGTCCGGTTAATTTGGTTAAAATTCTTTACTTATTTATCTCTGAAGGTCTTTTACTTATGCATCGGTGAAGGTCTTTTACTTAAATTTGTTTTCAGTGAAAGTCTTTTACTTATTTATCGGTAAGGGCTTTTACTTTTGTATAGGTTAAGTTCTTTTACTTATATATCTGGTGAGGGTCTTACTTATGTATCGGTGAAGGTCTTTGCACCTATGTTTTCGGTAAAGGCCTTTTATTATTGTATCCGGTAAAGGTATTTTACTTGTATATACGGTGAAGGTCTTTTGCTTATATATAGGTAAAGGTCTTTTACTTATGTATTGGTAAAGGTCTTTTACATATGTATTGTGGAAGTATTTTGTAGCTGTGAATTCGGTAAAGGTCTTTTACTTGGTAATCCCGTGAAGGTCTTTTGCATATTTTATATTGGTGATTGTCGTTTACTTATATATCCGTTGAACGTCTTTGTACGTATGTTTCGATGAAGGTCTTTTTTTATGTGTTGGTAAAGGTCTTTTACTTATTTATCGGTGACGGACTGTTACTTAATACATTACTAAATGTCTTTTTCTTCTATATCGCTGAAGATGTATGTACTTATGTATCGGTGAAGGTCTTTTACTTATGTATCGGTGAATGTCTTTTACTTATGTATCGGTGAAGGTTTTTTACTTATATATCCGGTGAAGGTCTTTTACTTATGTATCGGTGAAGGTCTTTTACTTATGTATCAGTGAAGGTCTTTCGGTTATGGTCTTTTACTTATGTATCGGTGAAGGTCTTTTACTTATGCATTCGTTGAAAGTATTTGTCTTATATTTCCGCTGAAGGTATATGTACTTATGTATAAGTAAAGGTCTTTTACTTATGTATCAATGAAGCTCTTTGTACTATTGTATCAGTAAAGGTCTTTTAATTATATATCCGCTGAAGATCTTTGTATCGGTGAAGATCTTTGTACTTATGTATCAGTAAAGATCTTTTACTTATGCATTCTGTGAAGGTCTTATGTTTTCGATGATTTTTATTGACACATAAGTTGCTAAGAAAAATGGAATGTAGATTCACGTTCAAGAACTCGGACGCAAGGGTTTCTGACATCCTGTGCAAAATATTCCAGACTGCTGCCCTGATACGTAATAAATAACAGTATGACGAATGTAATTATTAAATTATTATAAAAAAATAGAATTTTTAAGGGGGAGGGGGGTGCAATGCTTCAACATTTAAAAAACGAAGGAATATAAAAATCTGACAAAATGTCACCCAAAAAGAGACAACGAGGCTTACACGACATAACTGGTGCATAGTCGAAAGTAAAGTGATAACTAGTATAACACGGCCAATAAGATCTACACGGTAAGACATGATTTGTTATAATACAGATATATATAGTACGTAATTTAATCTTTTGTATTGTATTTTTTTAAAAAGAAATAATTAGAGCTGATAAAAATGGTTAGTACACACTAAAGTAAAGTACTAAAATACCACAATAAAAATAAATTTCAGTTCATGTACTATAACTTAAATTGAAATTATTTTTAACAAATAAAACAAATCTGTTGAAAATCAGCTTTGATTCCTTGGTGTCTTAGCAAACGAAACAATTTAGCTTTTCATCAGATTATAAAAACCGCATGCCAGAAAAGAAACAAGCTATGAAACGTTTCGACTAGAAGTGAGAGGTTATAAAAATTTATTCACAAAGTATTGTCCAATGACTTTTCTGAAAGTGTGTTACAATGACAATCAATCGAAATACATTTTAGTACAGGCGATACATGGAAGAGATGGACCCCTTTGTTAAAAATTGAATTCTTTTTTTTGGCCTATACTAAACAGGTGTTTAGCTACACTTTTGTATCTAAACCTTTAATGAATCTATATTATAGTATAATTTCAAATAGTTTTTTTTAATTCTTAAATTACAATTCAAAATATTTAATAATAAAAAATAATTAAAAAAGTTCAATAATTTACATTTAATTCAAAGATTTTGAGATAAAATTCCAAGACACATTCTTCTACACACGGGAGAAATTAACTCAGCTTTGAATATTTTATTTATTTTAAATTATAAGACCTTATCAACAATTCTTTACATTTAAATTTTACTTATATATGATATGTCTGTCATATAATTAATTACGCATAAAATACTGTCAAACAGCCTGTTATTGATATTTAAACGAGTATTTTCACATTATCTGATCGGGTGTGAAGATTATACACTTTATTGTTACCCTTTTTGTTTATGTTTGAAGTGCCGATATACCAACACTTATAATATAGAACATGGATAGAATTTTTAACGTATATTACATCTGAAATGGCCATAAAATTGTATTCTTTGTTTTGGATTTTATCATCGATACTGGGGATAAACTGTTATACATGTAAGTGATAATTTGCAAAATTTAAATTAACATGTTCAACTTAACAAACCGTTTAAAGCCCTGGTAGTGGCCCTTTCTGTTGTTATTTGCCTTCGTCTGTGTGTGTTCTTGTTTGTTTGTTTGTTAATTGTCTTTCAGCAATTATCTCTTCTATTATGATTATTCATTTCTTTTCCGCAATTTAAAAAATATACAGAGAAATCATCAGAGAGCACAACACGATATATTTATATGACACGCCATATTTATTCAACGTCTAAGATATCACATATGCTTAAAAAGATATCATATACAATTATTTATAATATATCTCATATATCTTAAATACAATTGTCTTTTTTGATATTACATAAACCTATAGACTATGTACATTATATATGAAATATCTCATTAAGTATAGCAAGACAATTTCTTTCAAATTGATATGGGATACAAAGAAGTAACAACAAAAAACGTTATTTAATGGTTAAGGACAAACACGTGGTCAAAAATAAACATAATAAATAAACAAAATACAAAGAAAACAAACTCAGATAACAAAACTTGGGGTGCTCCAGAAGGGAAAGCTGTATCTATCCCACATAAGCCACCTGTCTTGTTACAATCAAGAAGAGACTTCGTCAATTGTTCCAGTGACGTCATAACACAATAGATTACGACTGATAGTACACGTAAACGACAGTCAAACTCTTTTTCGTTTTATTTGCTTATTTGAATCTTCCAGAACATCCCAGAACACATTGGGTTTTTTTTTCATTTCAGCCATTTTTTTTCGTTTCCGGATTGTGAGTCTTTGTTTAATTCTTTGAAAAGTTTGTAATTTGAGTTCTTGTCCAATCCACGGGTCAACTTGTTGCTTGTCTCTTCGTTGATTTATAAGTTCTTGTCTAATGCCTCCATGTGCTATGTAGTTGGCCTTCAGATTGTAAGTTATTTTCCATTAGATGAGGTGGGAACAAACAAGGAGGGTTTCCAGTGCTCGACCCACAGATGGTGGAAAGAGAAAGCCCTGTTGGAGGATTGTCAGGCCGTGGACTGTGGATAACGTGTTTTGGAAAGTACCCCGCTCCTTGCACGATTACGTAAATTTTTAAAAGAGTAGGCTCACTGCTGCCGCTACAAAGGCTAAATTCTTCGTCCGACCCGTATCATATTATTCAATATTATTAAATTTTGTTCCCAAATGTCCATCCCATCTTTATCACGTTGATTTATTGTTTGTTAAAATGTCCTGAATATAGATGCAATATTGCTTCAATCAATCAATCAATCAATCAATCAATCAATCAATCAATCAATCAATCAATCAATCAATCAATCAATCAATCAATCAATCAATCACAATCAATCAATCAATCAATCAAGTAAGACAACATGTGTTAAATTACTTGCTGTTTGCTTCAATAGTTTAATGGTCAACAGTTATTTGATATCATTCAATTTTTTGGCCAAATGCAATAGTTTCCATATATACTGACTTATCACACCTTTGTATATTCTTCTTCTTATCATCCATCCATCCATCCATTTGTAATCCACTTTGAGTAATTATAAACATCCATAAGTTAATCATTATTTCATCACTTTTTGGATGGAATGTGGCGTAACAGAGGCCGAGTGGTTAAGCTAGTCTGCTATTGTTCACGTGCACGAAAACACTAATGTTGCTGGTTCGATCCTTAATGCGGGGAGGATGTGCTCGACTCCAACCTTAAATATCAAGGATATTTGACTGTTTTGCAACAGACGTTCGGGGGATTTCACTGTGTACTCCAGATTCTCTCAAAAATAAAAATGATGTCAGTATACACCTGAAAATTGCTAAAGGTGGCGTTAAACCACATTCAAACAAACAGATATGAAATGAGACATTGACATCCAATTTGGAGTAGCTAAAACTGTCTAGGGTTCAGTAAATGGAGTCAGTTACGTCCAATATGGAGTGGTGGGAACAGTCTTGGAGTCAGTTACGTCCAATATATATGGAGTGGTGGAAGAGTCTAGGAGTCAGTAACGTCCAATATGGAGTGTGTGGAAGAGTCTAGGAGTCAGTAACGTCCAATATGGAGTGGTGGGAACAGTCTTGGAGTCAGTTACGTCCAATATGGAGTGGGGTGAACAGTCTAGGAGTCAGTAACGTCCAATATGGAGTGGGTTGAACAGTCTAGGAGTCAGTAACGTCCAATATGGAGTGGGTGGAAGAGTCTAGAGTCAGTAACGTCCAATATGGAGTGGGTTGAACAGTCTAGGAGTCGGTTAATGGAGTAGGTGGAAGAGTCCAGGAGTCAGTTACGTCCTATATGGAGTGGGTTGAACAGTCTAGGAGTCAGTAACGTCCAATATGGAGTGGGTGGAAGAGTCTAGGAGTCAGTAACGTCCAATACGGAGTGGGTGGAAGAGTCTAGAGTCAGTAACGAATAATATGGAGTGGGTTGAACAGTTTGGAGTCGGTTAATGGAGTAGGTGGAAGAGTCCAGGAGTCAGTTACGTCCTATATGGGTGGAAGAGTCTTGAGTCAGTAACGTCCAATATGGAGTGAGTTGAACAGTCTAGGAGTCTGTAACGTCCAATACGGAGTGGGTGGAAGAGTCTAGAGTCAGTAACGTCCAATATGGAGTGGGTTGAACAGTTTGGAGTCGGTTAATGGAGTAGGTGGAAGAGTCCAGGAGTTAGTTACGTCCTATATGGAGTGGGTTAAACAGTCTAGGAGTCAGTAACGTCAAATATGGAGTGGGTGGAAGAGTCTAGGAGTCAGTAACGTCCAATTGGAGTGGGTTGAACAGTCTAGGAGTCAGTAACGTCCAATATGGAGTGGGTGGAAGAGTCTAGGAGTCAGTGACGTCCAATATGGAGTGGGTTGAACAGTCTAGGAGTCAGTAACGTGCAATATGGAGTGGGTTGAACAGTCTAGGAGTCAGTAACGTACAATATGGAGTGGGCGGAAGAGTCTAGGAGTCAGTAACGTCCAATATGGAGTGTGTGGAAGAGTCTAGGAGTGAGTAACGTCCAATATGGAGTGGGTGGAAGAGTCTAGGAGTCAGTAACGTCCAATATGGAGTGGGTTGAACAGTCTAGGAGTCAGTAACGTCCAATATGGAGTGGGTTGAACAGTCTAGGAGTCAGTTACGTCCAATATGGAGTAGGTGGAAGAGTCTAGGAGTCAGTAACGTCCAATATGGAGTGTGTGGAAGAGTCTAGGAGTCAGTAACGTCCAATATGGAGTGGGTGGAAGAGTCTAGGAGTCAGTAACGTCCAATATTGAGTGGGTTGAACAGTCTAGGAGTCAGTTACGTCCAATATGGAGTAGGTGGAAGAGTCTAGGAGTCAGTAACGTCCAATATGGAGTGATGGGAACAGTCTAGGAGTCAGTTACGTCCAATATGGAGTGGGTTGAACAGTCTAGGAGTCAGTAACGTCCAATATGGAGTGGGTGGAACATTCTATAGATATTTATTATTGTAGGACAATTTAATACAAGTAAGCACATTTCTGTTTATTCATCAGAAGATTTTATCAGGACGATTTAGCAAATATGCAAGATGTCCTCTAGATGAGTATACCTACGTAAGACAACCCCGTATGATATATACTATCTTGAAGGTTCTATCAAAAACGACTTATCACATATTAGATATTCCATATATCACCCAGAATATTCTACTAAGTCGAATCAGCATATATTTCGTATACACTTTACAAGATTTTACCATCACGAATTATCACATAGAATTATCACAGACGTCGCTTATCCAGTAGATAGTACTATGATTTAACACTTGTTCCGTATATCGAAGCAAGTTCTAATAAGACGAATTAGCACATTCAATAAACGATTCAATTGGCCAGACAAACATTGTCAATAAACTGTAACATTATCATTATATGTTCAATCAAATGTCACGGTGTAGAATGGTAACGGACTTATCGCGTTTTTTTCTGCTGTACCGGACTATTCGGGTTAAGCAACGGACTGTTCATGCCAATAAACATGAAGTAACTCAGAAAAATGAGTTCAAATGATAACAAGAAGGGGCAAGTTTGATTAAAAACCATACTTACGGAATAAGTATTTGATCTATGATAACTCCTACAAAAATGTTACGTCGATGTACCTCGTGGTTATTTCACAAAGTTAAAAACAAATCGAAAAAAAGGGAAACAACATGAACAAGCAAACATGAATTGCTATCATTCATCGTCAAATTGATATAAACAATGACTTTTTATGTTCAGAGATGTCCTGTTATGAGTTAAAAATACATTCAACAAAGCTCTAGCAATTAAAATTGAACAATAATACTGATATGTCACTAAAATTAAAATGTGAAGCAACGGACTTTTTGTGTGCGATGGATATTGTGGAAATTTCGGGCACCGGACTAATAGCGGTACTTAGCCACAGACATATTGTGCTCAATTATATTTTTCAGAGCAAAAAGAAGAAAAAACTTTTATTGTTAAATAAGCCAAAGAATATGAAAAAAGAAAATATGATGAAATTTCTCGTGGTAATATTTTTGAATGATTAAGACAAATGTATTACGTAGGGCCTATTCCTGAAATTCATTTTGAATAGATGACTTCTTATATAAGTATTATTATCGTTATTGTCATATAAATCAATACTACATTGATCAGTGACATATAACAGAAGTAACAAACAACTAAATTGCAATCGAAAAAATCGACAAAATATTCAAGTCTACGAGACCCCTGTCCTCAGTTCCAGAGACACTTTAATGAAAGACTCTGAATTTGTCGAAAATTTTCCGGGTTTAAAATAGCTTTAAGCGAATCGAGATATGGATTAACATTAGAGATATTGAAGTCATATAAGAGATTAGACCGAAACAGTTTATTGTGATCACATTTTAAAAAGAAGTGAACCTCATCGTCCACTTCATTTAGATTATAGAAGGAGCAAAGACGTTGTTCACAGGGACTTTTTTTATATCTTCCATGTTCTATTTCAAGACTGTGGTCGGCTATTCGAAATTTTGAGATGAATTTGCGATTTTCATAGTTCGAATCGGACGAATAAAATTCTTTTCCTAAGTTGTTTTTCAAAAATTTATATAGAAAGATTTTATTTTGATCTTTTAAATTTGAAACTTTGTCAGCATACATGTTCATATAAAACTTTAACAACTCATCTTTAATATATGGTTTTATTACTCTAAACTATAAATCAAGTTATACTAGTCCCAGCATTAAAGAATGAAATATATTGATCCATCATGTAAATCTCAACATTGTATGATAAAATTGGCCTTATTAGTGCATCAAACATGTTCAGGGCAACTTGAACTGGGACATTTCCAATTGAAGAAAAAAATACTGCAAGCATAGATCAATGTATGAGGGTCGGTATAACTTTTTACGGAACAGCGGGAAAGGCTAATTTATTCACCGGGAATTCGGGATTTAACCAATAAAACTTCGGGAATTCGGGATTTTTACGTTTCTTTTTATCCAGTACGTATTTCACCGGGAAACCAGGATCTGGTATTTATTTTTACGGGAGTGCGGGATGGGACCCCCTCCCATTCCCCATGTATGTCAGAATAATTCTTATTTGTTTCTATGATAAGTATATTGTACGAAAGCCCAGAAGGCTCATTCGATATTCGAAATTCGAGATTCAAGATTCGAAATTCGAGATTCGAGATTCGAGATTCGAGATTCGAAATTCGAAATTCAATATAGTTATAACCAATCAAATTGTGTGTAACATAATCGTCTACCAATCAGAATAATTCTTATATAAACGTAGCCACGTGCTTTTATGTTTATTTGGTGTTTTAACAGTCGACATATTTGTCAACGAATGACTTGTTCAACATGGTTTTGTTAAAAAATCAAATTTATAAGCTTTATTTGTTATTTTATCAAATGAATTCAGTTTACAATAACATCTTGATTTTACAAATCAAGAAACAAACATGTACATTTACAACGGAATTTTTTGTGGGGGGGGGGGCTATCAGGGGTGGATCCAGAGGGGGCCCTCCCTATTGACGGAAAAATTTGGTTGGATATATAGGAAATCATTGAAGCATGACCAAAGTGGCCCCCCTTGGCCAGTCAGTGCCCCCCTTTTCGAAATTTTGGATCCGCCACTGGCTTATTTTGGCCCTTTGAACTTAGAAATGTGCTGAAAATACCCATTAATTATCTTGTCAGCACAAATTCTCTGAAACTACTCAGTACTATACAAAATTTTATGAAACTTGGTATGTAACTAGTACACCATATATGTAGTGCATATTATCAGGAATTGTTGATTCCTAAATTTATATGGTAGTTATGGCTCTTTGAACTTAGGAATTTTCAGTAATCCTCAATAATCATGGTTTTCGTATTAATTCCCCTAAAACTACTCAACCAAATTTTATGTAGTTTCGATATAACCAAGGAATTCTGATTGGTAGAGATTATGTCACACGCAATCTGATTGGCTAAAACTATATTGAATTTCGAATTTCGAATCTCGAATTTCGAATTTCGAATATATAAGAACTATTCTGATTGGTAGACGATTATGTCACACGCAATCTGATTGGTTATAACTATATTGAATTTCGAATTTCGAATTTAGAATCTCGAATTTCGAATGAGCCTTCTGGGCTTTCGTAATATTGAACGATTTTTGTTTCATTTGCATGTCAAGTCCGTAATTTTATATTCCTGCATTTGCAAATAAATTTTAAATAAATCCGAGTGCCTATACATTTTATACTCGCAATATACAACTGTCTAACGAAATACTTGTAAAAAAACAGAGGCAAAATATTTATTTAAACATAGTGTATAGCGCTTATGTGCCAATTTCTTTTCACTTTCTAAAAACTAGCTCTCAACATAGATCCATTCAACACAACAGCCGACGCCGAAAGTCCGGTGCCACACACGACAAAAGTCCGGTGCAATGGCCTTCCATGAAAATCGATAATTTCTTCCAGATTTGAACAAATATAAATATATTTATCCTTTGTGTGATTAACATTGATGGCATTAAAGAGAAAATAACAAAAAATAATATGCTAAATGAGGACAATTAGCTCGTTATATATTCTCATGTCACATATTCATAAACAAACTACACCGGGTATCGAGTTCTTTTAAACGATTTCAAATTATATACTAATCATATTCTTTAAGTGTTAACTTGTGCAGACAGATAAATAGTTCTATCGTTCCGTGACATAAACATTCTACTAATATTTTTAAAAAATCGCAAAGAAATAAGACAAAATAAGTGACCTACTGTTTCTATTTACATCAACTTTCACGAACAGTCCGTTGCTTAACCCGAATAGTCCGGTACTGCAGAAAAAAAACGCGATAAGTCCGTTACCATTCTACACCGTGAATGTAATAGCGAGCATCGCAGATGCGAGCTATACGGTTACATGCATGTGTGTAAAAAAAGTCACGTGATCCATATGAACAAATCCATTTCAGATGGTAGCTGAGCTATCCGAAGAAAATATTGTAGACGAACGAAAAATTATATAATTTAAAAGTAGACAAAAATAATTTTGACATCGATAAAATAAAAGTGTTTATTTTTTAAATTACTACAAAAATGCCAGACAATTTTTTTTAATCTGAAACGCTGTATTTGAAATTGAGTTTTGTGACGTCACAACACATTACATAAGACGTCACGTCATCAATGGAATGTAGAGGCACTGTTAGGGGGGTCTGGAGTAACGAAATGAACAATGTGCGATGCTCGCATTTAGGCTGCGCCTCCATTCATATTATATTCTACAAACAAGAACACGCATATATTCTCACAATTTTTATTCCAGAGAGATTAAAACCTATTCCACGTAATTGCTATAAGATTTACCAAAACGAATCAAATCAAGTAACCTTCAGATTTTTTCCAAGACCACCATTATTCACTGAAATTCAGTAATGGGGATCAAACTGGTGTCGCCGCTATTTGTATAGGTGTTACGTCATAGATTATTTGGTCTCAAGTATTTTTTAACAAGTATATATGTCCAACTGCTTATGCGCGTAGTGCATACATCGTTGTCGTCCAATTTAATTTTTTTTCAGTACATAAGACACCAACTGGAAATACATACGTTACTGTTTTTACATAAAAATGCATTTGTATTCTACATTACCAAACTACTGCACTCTTATTACGTTTTGCTGGATAGTACTCACTGGCGTAGTACATTTTATAATGTCTTATAAGTTCTAGTATGGAAAATCACTTTTTTATCATCCGAGGAAGCAGGGACGCCATATACTTGATACATACGTAACTGCAGAAAATCATACCCTTAATCTTTATAACTAATCATACTTATGCTGATTTTATTTTGAAATAAAATATTGCCACAGTAAAACTCTATTCATAAAAGGTTGTACCATTTATCTTTTAAGAACGAAAAATCTCTGGTTCTTGTTAAGCCTTACGAAGTTTTCCAGTTGTATTTCTTTTGATAAATACGTTACACCATATGTATATTTTTAAATACTGTTAAAAATCAGTTTTTTCCTCTTATTTCCTTTTTCATGTTGAACAATTTTTACTAGAATCTTATTTAGTAATAAGCATGTATTGTATTTAAACCAATCATAGATTTTGCGTAAAGAAAATACTTACGTTACAAATACATACGTTACCGTCCGTCATAATTTTTTAACTTAAACATCGGTAATTAGCTAAATTATTAGGGAAATGACGTTATTTTAGCGTTTGGAATGTAAACAAGTTGCATGTTTGGGTGTATGGATTGTATATTTTATTCTATATTCCTAGTTTGTGGCGAATCAGGTGAGTAAGTTTAATATGATAATCCACAGAAAGCAGATTAGATGTGCAACGTTTTTTTTTAGAAAAAATGATATCTTAATATTCATACGGATTTATTTTTATACTGACATGACGTTGTTTTCATGTTAGTACAGTACAGGACTGTTACAAACTGCTGATACATACGTTACGTTGGATCACGTATGTATCGATGCTATAATTTAGATTATCGAAATACACAGCGGCATATTTCACACAGAAATTTTGAATGGTGTGTTTTTAAATGTTTATAGAATTTAACAATAATAAAACATCGTGCTTATAGCTGAGTCAATAGAGTTTGCTACGACCTCATTTACTCCAAACTGAAATGGCGGAGTTTGACATTTCTTAGGAACTGTCATTAATATAAATGTGTATGCTTTTTGTTTTCAATTCAAGATTATCACTTCATGTATACTATTTAAACTTCATATAACCAAATACAATTGATTAAACCAGCGTCATTCACTTAACGTTACGGTAACGTATGTATTGATACCTACGTTTAATATGTCTTATATTTGAACATGTGTAACTTTTTTATTGTACATTTGGTGTTGTTTATTTTTTGTGAAATGAGAGTTCTTACATTGTTCGTTTCAATAAAAATCATCATTTTGCTTGCTCTTATAGTTCAGTTTTTTTATCATTTTATTAGACAAAATGGCTCTCATTAATGAATTTCGGTGTATTGCTTTCTTGATTGACATGTAATAATTATATTTTAGCAAACCAACAATCCGATTGAAATGTATCTGTAATAAACCTAATTTTTTGCTTTTTTCCTATTTAAGATCCAGGGTATAGCTGTTCAGCTGGCAGTTATCTTGGTGTCAGCTCTCCGTCAAGCTACAACAACAATAGAAACACCGCTCAAACTGGTATGTACTATTCATAAAGCATATGTATCGAAATTATGTAAATTATTAACATTTAATTTCAAAAGATTCACTTAAACTTGTTTCCTCTGGAGACTGCGGATTGCTCTTACTACTAAACTTTGATTGTTTCAAGACACAAGTATGTTAATTTTTTTTATCAATGACAATACTCAAGTAAACTAATGTGTTTCTGTTTTGTTAACAAAATTGACATCTGAACTTGTAATCTGAAGTTTAAAATAATGCAATTTTGTCCAGAGTCGGTGCCGGACTTTCTAGAAAAGATAATAAGTTTATACTTTTGTGCTCAGCAATAAAGAGGACTTAAAAAATATCGATAGTTTGGTTTTTTTAATTTCCAGATGGGGTCTTCTTCCACCTCCATACATAGACCCACTTCTGTCTTGTTATCCAGAATAATTTAGTTGCATGGCCTTGAAATAAGAATAAAGCAAACTGTTTTCAGTATATTATTATATAGTTCACTAACTTTACGCATAATGGGTTGAATATATATCTGCCAGTATTGTTTTTTATCAGCGTTTTAGTTCAGATTTACAGAATAAATCCTCCACGACGTGACCACGAAAAGTGTGTTCTTCGAGGTCAGACGCAAAACAAAATGTTGTCAAAATATCTCCGCCCCAAAGATCAGACAATGTCTGGTGCCTTTAACTGACGTGTTATTTTTAAGGTCGCTTGTATTTTGTGGAGGATTCTAAGTACCTAAGCTCATGTTGTGGTATCATATCCAGTTGGGAGTTTTATGCAAGTATTACGGGTACAATAGAATTTGTAGTGTGGAGACGAGACTCAGGAACTAAATGGAAGATCACGGGGAAAAACAGAATTTATGTGTCATGTGAGTATTGATGTGTCATGTGAGTATTTAATGCAAATTGCGAAATTTTTGGTCCAAAGAATAGACTGCCAAAATCGAATATTAAAGATAGACTCTCATACAATATCTGAATGGGATTTTCACGTTGACTTTAGGTGGTGCTGATTGATATATATATAAAGCAGTGAAGGATTTGGTTTCTTTGTTAATGCCAATTTCAGCAAGATTTCAGCTATAGCTTGGCGTCCAGTTTTATTTGTGATAGGAGGCCAGAGTACCCAGTGAAACGCCCTGAGGAAAATTGGCAATCCTGGTCAGTTAAGATTGGAATCGAACAAACCTTGCATGTGGATAAAATTTCCGTCGTTTGCGGAAAATTTGCTGTTTCGAAGTTACATGATTTCGATGTGTTAACACTTGCTCATATTTACACATTGTTGCTTGAAAATTGTATTTTGTTACGTTATACAATTTGTGGTTTGCCTGTCGACACTAATTCTACGAAAATGTGTTGCCAGTGAAAATAGTGACCAAACGACAAACAATATACTTTACCCACGTTGCCGTTTCCGAGAGGTTTAAGTAGATATCAACTATTAATCCCGTGCTTATCAAAACAGAGGTTGCGAGTTTGAAGCCAATTGCGGGCAGGATGTACTCGACTATACCTTAACCAGTTTTCCTGCCGAAGGTCAAGGTTTTTTGTTTGCGGTTACCTGGCTTTTTGGGAATCCCCATAATACAGTTGCAATTAAAAAATAGCTAGAAGTGGCGTAAAACGACATTAATACAAATACACAATAGTTCATTTTACACTTTTTGTTTGGAACATGACCCCTTTATCAGGGGCGGATGCAGCCTCAAATGAAAGGGGGGGGTCCAAATTTGTCATGGTGGCCCAAGGCCACCATGCCGACCTCGCAGAGGTCGTATTACGGCAGGGGGTCTGCCCCCAGAAGCTCTGAACGAAATGGTGTAAAATCCTGCATTCTGACGATTTCCTGACACCTAAAACATGTCCGTTAAAATGTCATTTTGTTATGCTAAAACTTTGTAAATATATCCGTCAACGGTATGGCCACGAAAACAAATACGGATTAACGCAGACCGTGGTGGTCTACTTGGAATAGTTAAAAAGACAAGTTCACATGATTTACGATTAGTTATAACTTCTAAGCCGTCGAAAAATAAACATTTATAAAACTGCCAACACAAAAGTAGGGGTCCAGACCCCATGCTTGTCAAAACGAAAGGGGGGTCCGGACCCCCTGGACCCCCCTCTGGATCCGCCACTGTTTATCTTTTAACACTTATGATGTAATCAGCAGTTTACATGCTTGAAAATGACAATGTTTGTTGGAAAAAACGTATCTCAAACTCGAACGAAATCGACAAAATATTTAGTATTCAATTTGACAATTTTTATTTATTATTGTTACAAGCCGAAATGTTATTCCCAAAAAATTGCTCTTTCTGAATTCTGTTAATTGTGTTCGACTTATCTTCTATCATATACATTGTATGTTAAAACGAATTGGAATTCCCGCATTAAAAACAACTTACCAGATATTCATTATCGAAGTTTACTATGCGTAATTCGATATCATAGGTTATACGTAACTATAGGTATAAGAAAAAGTGACTATTATAACGTTTTATTAAAAATGCTTGGTATGAATGTAACAGTGTTTTTTTTACTGTTTTCTTAAACATATCAATCCCTTAAACTTAAACTCAGGCATATGTATTTCAAAACAACATCAACGTATTCTGTCACAAGACTTTTCAAGGACATAACCTGATTTTATTTTAGTATTGCACCATTATTGATAAAAGAAAGGTTACTTGGTTCTGGCCAGAATATAGAATGTTTCAGAATTACATCCGGGGCAAGGCTACTTGGTTCTGGTCAGAATATAGGATATTTCAGAATGACATCCGGTTCAAGGCTGCTTGGTTCTACCAGAATATGGGATGTTTCAAAATGACATCCAGTGTCAGGATACTTGGTTCTGGCCAGAATATCGGATGTTTCAGAATAATATCCTGTTCAAGGCTAGTTGGTTCTGGTTAGAATATAGGATGTTTCAGAATGGCATCCGGTTCAAAGCTGCTTGGTTCTAGCCTGAATATAGGATGTTTCAGAATGACATCCAGTGTCAGGCTACTTGGTTCTGACCATAATACATGATGTTTCAGAATGAAATAAGGCTACAGGATGGTTATCAAATGCCTGCAGGGCCCATTATGAGCACGTTATTAAAAGCACCAGATTGACAATTAAAAAGCTATAAAAATAATAATAGGAATTTCTAAAATTATCCACAAACATATTTGTTGTATGATCTATTACAATATTTTCATATTATTCATGACAGGTCAAATGGACTGTTTGACAACACAATCGACTTTAACGTTCTTGAAACACGGTACATTTTTCTCGAATGAATGTACAAATTTAAAAATTAAATATAGACAAGAAAACTTTTGATGCAAAGCATCAGTTCGCCGCCAATTAATTCTACATTCTGCACACGTTTGTCAAAGTGATTTCTAGAAACAAGGCATTTGGACTTATTCCCCATAAGTTTCTATGTAACGCTAAGCCCTGCTGTTGTGGCTAGTTTCATCAATTGCCAATTTCTAAATTTGTGCACATGTAATCTTTTGTCATATATTAAATCATAAATATAATTGAATTAAAACTAATATTCAAGTGGTTCAATTAAATTATTGACAACATATTTATTTATTGAATCTTACAAATATCGGCATACTCCGGAATTGTCTACGCAAAATAGCATTTTATTCTGGTTTTTTATTTTTCAAAGCTACGCTTGTCGAATGAGCTATCAACGAAAGACTTAGTACCAGGATAAAAATGGTCTCCCTCTATTATTAACTTCCGTAAATAGAATACTAAAAAAAGTTATTATTACGTGAAACTTTGATATCACAAAAGCAATTTTGAAGTCGAACCTCATACACTATCTTTATTTTTCACTCAAGTTAAATGATTAACATCCTTGTAGCAAAATTCTGTTCATTTATGGTAACTAAGCGTACCGTTTAAATATGTTCTCCTTTATCCATCGTTAGCAACGAAAGTGAATACAAATATATCGCCGCCCTATCGCCGCCCTCCTGGGCGGCGATAATGATGTGTCGCTAAAAAGTCTTCGTTTGAACAGCCTACACTTACAATTTAAAGACTTGCATTTTTTTTAACTTGTGTCCGATCCATATTAACCATAAAATAATCATAAACTTAACTACAATTTATATCAATGAGTCTTCATAATCAATACAGAACAAGGATAATCCCATGTTGGAATTTTTTAATAAATAATTTTATTTGATTTGCTTTCAGCTCCTGGGCTAAAAACGTACGATCCATCAACTTCAGCGTTAGGAGATTATCGTTTATCAATAGAACCCGGCGATTACATAGGATGGTATGTTGTTGTTATTTGATTCTCTGAAGTCTTGCACTCACGTCATATTTCTTCAGTTTCAATTATAATAAAGACAAATCTGTTGGCAGACGCTCGCTCTTTGTAAACATACTTTAGTTACTCAAATAGCATTTCCGATGTTTGCCGAACATTACTAAGGTCTGCTCTATTTAAAAACAATGGACATCCGGGACACTAAATGTGATCACGTGGTTAATTGTGGTCCGGACAACCTTAATTGTTCTCGTCATGAATATAATAAATATTACTCTCTTAACGTTAAAAATCGATAAATCAATTTTTAAATTTATCTAATTTGTTTGTTTTACGTACGTTGTTTTAATGCCACTCAGAAATTTTTAGCTATATCATGGCGTCCAGTTTGTATTGGGGAGGAAGCAGGAAACCCTCGACCTTTGGAAGGGAAAATGACAATCATTGTCAATTAAGATAGGAGTGGAGCACCCAGCCCACAATATCAGTGTTGACAGACCACGCGATCAATAGTAGACGAACTACCTTCACCACTCAGCCACCGAGGACCCTAATTTATCAAGCAAAAATCAACAAATACAAAACGGTCGATTAATGGTAAAGACAAAGACAGTTAAAAGAAACAAATCACTGTAAGTACTTGTAGAATTTGTGCGCAATTTTAGTGGATTCGAACCACGGAACCGTGTAGAATCCATTCGCTCCAACTGTATACAGCGTACACGATATAGATAATGTAAACTATTAACCATTATGAAAAAAGGAATATTATTTCCTAGTCAGTGGTCAGTTTCACAAAAAGTCTAAGATTAGTCCTAAGTGTAGGTCTTAACCAATAAAAATCACTGAATCACACTTAGAACTACACTTAGAAATCCACCCAAGATTTATATATTCATTATATATTTAATTTAGGTATTGTTTAGGAAACGATATCATTCCATACACATCATCCACGTCAAAGTTAACCCGAGTTAGGTCATCCGTAAGTGCTGTTACTGTTGGTGACGTCACAGACTGGTCACTGTACCAGGAAGTTGATAGCACATACAGAGATTATGCAATAAAAGCTAATATAGCAACAGGCAAGTGACATGTAATTTATTCTGAAACTATTGTAACATGAATGCGTCATACATATAACCCATTCGTGGTTAGGTAAGTGGTAGAGGAGTTTCAAATATAACGAGTGTTGAAAGCAAGTGATACTAATTGTAATTGTTATTGCTCAATCCTCGAAGCTACATCGAGCGTCCTCAGGTGGCGGATAGGGGAGGCCCTCTCGTTGGGTGGGGTGGGGTTGTCTGGTTATAATACGGAACGCCTGACCGCGGATCATAGTGGGAAACGTGCCCTCCATACAAGATACTCGTTTTTGAAGAATTCGACAAAGAGTAGGCTCATTGTAGCAGCTAAATAAGTCTGAACTTTCTGTCCGTATCTAAATACTATTTTAATAATAGCTTTATACCTTAATACTTTTTCTAGTGGCAGTCGAAATTTTGTTCACGATCACCGTCCCTTGCACGGCCTTGATTTATGGTTTGTTAAGTTGTTTTCGTCCTAAATATGGCTGAAATATTGACTTCTGAATGTTTTAGCAAACATCCAATCAAATCAATCAACCAATTCCATATTATCCGATATTGCTTTATAAAGTCTTTTAATTAACTTGAGAAAAGCAGAAGATACCACGAGGTGTTACACAAATTGTAAAACATCATCTAAAAACTAAGACGTGACCAGAAAACTAAAACAAACAACAAATACTTGGAAACAAGTGAAGAAAACCAAAGACGGGCAACACGAACGCAACTAAAAACTGACGCTAACAGGTGCTCCGTACGAGTAAGCAATTAATGCTCCACATGTAGCACCCTTCCTGTACGCTAACTTAGGTGCTTCGGAAAGGTAAGCAGTCCTGCTTCACATGCAGAATCCGTTATGTACATGAACTTAGGTCATCCGGAAGGGTAAGCAGTTCCTGCTCCACATGTAGCACCCGTCCTGTACGCTAATTTAGTCACTCCGGACGGGTAAGGAGTCCGGCTTCACATGTAGCACCCGTCATGTATGCTTACTGTGGGTGTAATGTCGGTATAAGATTGTAACATCTATAATTAACATTCGATCTTAGCTGATATATTGCTGTGGGCGTTAAGTAATAATCATTCAATCAAGCAACTTGCTATTGTTTTCATCATGTCAATTCTTGTTTTTAGTGAATCGTTAAGATTAACTTATTAAAACCTTTGTTGATTTAAAGGTTCATCGCCAACAATAAATTCAATAGGAACAATAACGATGCCAGACTCTACCGTTGCTGGAACCGTCATTTATTCAGTGACGTACAGTAATGCGGACAAAAACGACGCCATTTATGTTGGAGTGCAGTCACAAAGCTCAGCATACTTTGATTTCGATACTACTACTTGTGAGTAAAATGGGTATACAGTAACCATAAAAATGTTAAAGTCAGTTTAGGACATGCACTATTTTTGGACTGAAATTGAAAGTAGATTTTTAGACCATATGAACTGGCCGAACATAAAATGGTTAAAATTGCGAATTTATTGTTCATTTAAAATCTAGGCAATTTATATACTGAGGTATAAAGAACTATTGTGTTGCTGATATTCATACGCTACACAAGCTGTGAAATATCTCGCACGCTTATGTCATCTTACCAATAACCAGTTATTGGATGATGCATTCATACTATCAAAGTCATTGCATTCCAAGAACACATATACTTGGTATACATTTATAGAAAATGTGTGTTCCTCAAATAACATTTACTTGAATACAGTAGAACAACTTGAATTTAAAAAAAGACATGTTTTCCTATGAAAAGCAAATAAAAAATGATATTAAAACTAATTATGAAACATTATTTTTCCAAAAACTGAACAAACTAACTGAAAATAATAAAATATATCTATACAGCAAAATAAAAACAAGTTATACAAGAGAAGATATGGTTGAACCATATCGGGGAAACTCAATTAAAGTAAATGGAGGATTAAAACAGAGGGAGCGAACGCGGACTCAGAACCCCTGACTTGGGAGGATGAAATTAGTAGGGAAAAGAAATTTCTCAATAATAAAAAGACACAAAAGATATAGATTTTTATTTAGTTCAAGATTAAAAAAATTTTGATGTTAAGATATTTTAACGAAGCAAGTTATATATATAATAATACAACAGAAAAAAATTCAGTTACGTTCGAATAAAGGTCATCAACAGTTTATATTGTTGAAAATAATTGTAGAAGTTAATAATCTCATCAATTGTTTTGCAAAATAAGACTCTTCTTCGAATTGTTTTTTTTATATTTTAAATTCTGAAAATTTTATAAAGTCTTAGCAATTAATGAATGCTAGTTTGACGTTTAAAATACATTTAATTGCAAATCTTTTGAAACAATTTTAATTACTGTAAAATTAAATCAATAAAAATTGTAACTTGTCGGTATGTTTTCTTTGATTTTCCGAGGACGCGATAACTGCCGATCTTACATTCACATTTTCCCCCACAGAACCACTTGACTATGGTCAATGTATTTTTATTGGTAAACATATATATGTCCTTCGAAAACTTTGCTTTTTTTATTACAGTACTCTTCTCAAAGTTGAGATATTATAATCAAGATGATTATTTCTTGCCTTTCACATTCGTCTATATTTGCATCCCTTTACAGCATATGATAAAATTTTAAATAAAACAAATTGAAAAAAAACTATTAAACCAAATGGGATACACCTATAACATATAAATCGAACATCTCTGGATATGGGTTTAACGCATATCTTTTCTTGTTATATAATTAAATTCAGATGAGAGCAGATTTAATGTGCATTTATGATAATAGTACGAAATAGTACGAAATGTTTATTTGTTCAACACATTTACAACACGTGATTTACAATAAATGGTTATGACACATAATCACGTGCACATAATGTAATTAATACAACAACTAGCCAGCTTGATCGCGTACGAATATATGAACAGAATTATATTTTTATTCAAATGCAAAGAACAAAATTATTACATTTCGCACTACATAACATACTGTTTTTCACCTGAAAAATAGTCAAAACAATATTACAGATAAAAAGTACTTACTTCGGTAAATGCAAACATCGAACTATATTATCGCGCAATAGCTCAGTAAACCGTACCTGAAATTAGTTATAACGCCACGTGCGATACAATGCAATGATTTGAGTTATGAAAATTAATGATTATTTATTAAAAACTAACTTTGAAAATAGAAAAAATATTTGTAAAATGAAAATTAGCGATCACTTTCTTGAAATGGAAAGAGGTCTTATAAAAAACTAAAACGAAATGATAGATAATGTCAAATGTGCAGCATGAATGTCATTGAAGATGAAATCCGCTACTGTTTCAATTGCCCTAAATACAACGAAATAAGAAAAGAATTATTCAAAGATATTTGTATAAGAAATGAATTCGAAACATATGTAAAAGGAATGTCCTCTTCAAGTCATTTGCAGTATGTTGCACTATTTATCAAAAAGTCGTTAGTACTGAGGAAAGTGGACTCTGTTACTGCATGATTTGGATTTTATTTAGTTAATAATGTCTTTTAATTTAAAATTTATACCTGTTTATTGTTTGTGTATAATTGTGTAACTGTATTGCCATCAACCCCTTGGGGTATAAATGTGCTAATAAACTAATCATTAATACTGTCAATAAAACGTTATTGGATATATCCTCAAAGATCAAAAAGGAAAATTGTGAAAAGACATTTACTTTTTACTAATTTTGATTTTCTTTAAAATCAATTGCATTAAATTTGTTACTAACATAAAACGACTGTTAGAGTTACTAAAACCGACCAAGAATTATTTACACAAAACAAAAAAATGTCTTCACTGAGCACTACTTAGAAACAACATAATTTATATTATTTTTTATATGAAATTTATATTGTTCCAAATGATTGTTATGTAGATTTAATGTTTACTTACAGACAAAATATCCCCCAAATATTCATATATACCAGAGGGATCATACACTATGACGTTTGTGATTCAAGATCAGTGTGAAAACGAGGCTACTCAAACAGCTACAATCACTATTACGAATGTGGTAAGGTGTCATTGTTCAACCCAGTAAGACAAATATAGTCATTAATGGTAGACGCCATCTTTGTTTGTAGTTTGTTAAATTTTTGGTAATTAAAACCACCGACACAATTATTGGAATGAGCAGGAAATGCACAAACGATCAAGAATTAAAACATTTATACGATACAGAATCAAATTCTCCTCAGTTACCACACGTGCACTTGAAATGTACTTAATATGTAACATTAATTTTCTTTTTTTTTATCTAAGATGCCGCCAAAATGGTCCCACATAGATATAAAAGGCTCAAGAGTCTAGCAATCGCATCAGTATGTGGTCAACTATGAGGGGAGTTTAACATTTTTTTTTTTGACCACCGTGTCGAATAGTGGATGCCCTCTCAGTTTGTCTGATAGTATTATCATAGACCATAGTGGATGACATGTTTGCAAAGTGCTATGCTACTTGTACACTAAAACCCCTTTTAAGCGCACGCACATTGTAACAAAAGTATAAAATTTATATTATTGTGTCCAAATATGTATTAAATCAAATAATTTTTTACATATCTTAGTTTCGTATTTTTTTGCTTTTAATAGAAAGTTACAATTGATAACATGCCAACAGGTACAGGGTCTACTGTAGATGAAGGACTGGACACACAGACAACATTATACAATATCATCACGACCGATAACTCTGCCGAAGATTACACCTACTGTGTTCTCGGAAGTAGTAACGTACCTTTTATAGTAGAACAGAAAAGCAATACAGTTGAAAGTATGTTAAACTAGCTTCTTGAATTAGTTTTGGAATTTTACCATTTATCAGAATGCTTAATTATTAAGGTTCAAAACTGGACAGCGTCATTTTTCATAAAGTACTAATTGATCAGTAACCCATGGCTGATTTATTACGTCCCCTTTTCCATCAATTGTGGATATTTCCTTTGATGAATATTCAGCCTAAGCAATGTAGCAAGTCTTACTCTTTTTTACGTAACAAAATGTCATCAACTATACCTGCGTCGAAGTCAATATTTTTTCAAAATAGAACCATTGCTTTGATTTGTTAAAATGTATCTACACATTTTTTTAAATTTCAACCAATGAAAAATGATTATTTAAGACAATTTTGGTAAAATGAACCCAAGTGCGTTGAGCAAGTGACGGACGTACCAAATCAGCCATAAGTTACCTAAGTTGAAAGTACCGCGCCTTCACTTAAGCGTTTGACATAAATTTATCAAAACGACAGCTGAAGCTATGCATGAAATCTTCTCGTCTGCACAGAAAGACGCATCTGGTTTTACATTAGAATTCAATATAAATACACCTAATTATTAATACATGTAACAATTTTGCAACATTACATTTTCTAAATTATTTCTACAATTCAACAGATTGTTAAGAAAACATATTTATTCATATACAATAATTAACAGGATAATCGAATTTGTCTCAACTTTATTTTAACTATGTAAGCATGCAGTTCTATAATACAGAGCAAAGATCGAGAGATGAGAGATAATACTATGACACTTAGAATGATAGCTTACTATGGATTTCTCTAATCGTGACACCTAATATAATTATCATAGATTCTGAAAGCAGGTTTTTAAGTATAATATTATTTTTATGCATTCGGTCATTTTTTTTCATTTTATGATCTTTTATGCCTAAAACGTTTTCCATTTTCCCCTCTGTAAAAACCTATTTTCATTGGGAAGTTTTTTACTTAAACCTCAAAGTAACCGTAACATGATTAATCAATTTGGACAGTAAACAAATATCGCATACATATGATACGACAACACAATTACTGGCGGCTGTGATGCAAAAATGGAAAGAAATGGTGATATTTTATGTAAGGAGGTGTATTTGGGAAAAATAACTCTTCCAGAAATGATATATCAGCTCACTGTTTGATTGATATGCGCAAGAGGACACTTCTAGAATATAGTCCGGTAAAAAATTACTAAACATAGCTATTACTAAACTGATACATGTTGATTGGAGATAAAATAAAACAAGAAAAACATGAAAAAAATCATTTTCGGAGTAGTATTTTGCTTTCTGAATTTCAGCTTTTAATATAAATGTTCGGGACAGACCACAGTTTGTATACCAAACAAAATCTAAGTACCTATTGGAGGTCAAATGCAACGATGGAACAGACACGGCCACTAGTACCTTTACGGTTAATATACAGAAAAACCGCGTGCCATACTTTACAAATACTTATTGTAAGTTTAATCAAATGAAAATTCCTACTCTGTTGGTACCAGTATGAAACTACAATGGCCATATTTGTTTAAAATTACAAATTTAATACTGTAGTTTTGGCTTTTATTCATTTTGTTATATACAATGTATATTGTCTCCAGGTTTAACATCGACAGCAAATGATAAACACGTCTCATTGAGAACTGACGTCATTGAAACGAAACTTGTATGCAACGCTGTTTACATGGATTCAAGATGCATATGCAGCAAGAGGCCATATACCTATTTGCAAAATTACTTGATAGTTACATTTTTTTATTAGAACATTTTAGTTAACTGCCATAATTAACCAACTATGATGAAGACCTCAATACACGACCTCCCAAAATTTTAAATCTCTTCCTGTCATTCCGTCAAAATTCTAATAGAAAATCATTTGCTGACACAGATGCATTTTAAAATACTTGTATTATTTTTGAGGTGAAAAAACGTAAAACCATTGCTTGAGCGAACCAAAAGGTATCTGCCGTGTCCTGTCCTCATGCACTTTTCAAGAAGACCGCTCGTTTTATGTTTGTCTTCAGTGTTTCAAACCGTCACTAATATTCTGAATTAGCAATTAATCTTCTAGGAAATGCTTTTCTGCTTTTAGTTAAAGAAAAAATAATTAAATGCTTTATTTTCCCAAATTAAGGGTCGGCAGTGATAGATGCAGAACAAGTGGGCATTGGCACGGTAATATTTACACTGACTGCCAGAGATTTCGAAGGCGATGATATTTTTTACTCTATGTCATGTAGTCCATCCGGATGTCCATTTGTTTTATTAGACTGTGAGTATTAAATTTGTATTATACCATAATATGTTGTTTATCAGTGTTAGACGTCAATATAAAATTAGCATTGCTGTAAATTGTGTTGTCCATACGGATGTCCATTTTAATGACTTGACTTGAGTGATGTTTTTTATATCTGTACTATGTAATCCACCAGGGTTTCTATCTGTACTTTTAGAATTTTGTATATGTATAGCTATATATTGTATAGTCTCCATCCGGATGTCTAATTGTATTATTGGACTTGAGTTATAATGTTATGTGCTCCATCCGGGTTTCCGTCTGTTTTTTTTTACTTGAGTGCACAATTTTATGTATTCCATTTGTATTATTAGGTAAGTAATTAAATTTGTATTACTCTAGATCATTTTGTCGATATTAGACTCTGAGTATACCATGCCCATTTTTCTTTATTATTAACCATTTGAGTAAAATATATGTAAAGTTAACTTTACCTATACAATATAGATCTTGTGAACAAGACCAATATAGAAAAGCAGGGTCAATAAAAAAACAGAAAAAATTAAGAAAACAAGGCCAATACAAAGGAAAACCCGACTTATTAGGCCCAATACAGAAAACTGAGCGAATACAGGAATTTCGCGTCTGATAATCTGTATATCATTATTCTGGTTATAAAGAAACGCACTCGTTGGCGTTTTGGTTAAGACATTTTTAATTTCACCAGGTGGTTTTAGGGGCAAACATAAATTAAAAACATCCTAGTAACAGGGTCATAATGCATTTACTGTGGCACTTGTAAGGTCATAAGAAGCAGTAAAGATTCATATACATTTTGCGGACGTCAGCATAAATATACGGAAAAATGGCGTTTTATATTCGACATTGAAGCTGTATTAGACCAAGTATAGCAGTTTTGACCAAAGACAAAACGGCTCTTAATTTGCTGAACTGGTTAATAAAAAATGGTTGTTTCCACACTGGACATGTGTTAAATACTCTGTATCATTAAGTCCATTTAAAGATGCCCATTTGTATAATTAGACTGATAATGTTAAATATATTATTTATACATTTAACCACAGTCTGTTGTAGAGCTGTGTTGCTAGTTTATACAATCATACAATCACCACCATATTCGTGCGTTGTATTGCATTGACTGAATAAGATGGTATTGCAAGTTTGTAGGAACGAGTGCAATAAATATATTAGTCTTTGACCTTAAGATCATTAATAATTAATATTATACAACAATCAAAATCTTCTACGTTAAGCTGTTAGAATAAATCTAAAAAAGGATTGATCCACAGAATAATTTTTCCCCAGCCCCTTCCCCTTAGGTCACAAAGTCACACCTCGAACTTTAAGGAGATGACCGATGGATAGAACATAGGAACTTGTCGCCTTGAAGTAAGGAAAAAATGCTCCGTGTATTGACATGTCTAATGTCGGAATATAAGTTTGCTGGCATTAACTTGATGGTCTAGTAAAAAGAAACCACTAACAAACTAAATATAATAAAATTTTCGAGTTAAGAATGAAGACGACCGACTGAATTTGGAGAACTGGATTTTGTTATACGGGTTTGCAACATTTTCGTTTACAAAATAATGTTTACATGGTTTATGAAATATTGAAAGGTTGTTTGGAACTCTGTTTATCTTAAATATATATGTTCATCAATTTGCTTAAAATGCCGTATATTTTGTTCCAAATATTATATATTATATCATTTTGTATAATTAATTGGGGTTCGAATGTCAGCTTTATACTATTTTATGAGATAAGCACTAGCTTTAAAACATTGGAACAATATCAACTAAACACAACTACTATTTGTGTATAAAAATTGTTCGTATAATGTCACAAATTGAAATATAATTTTACTTTGCAGCTGGAAAGATTGTAACCAGTAAAGTCCTTATTCACAATAACTACGCTAGCTATACTTTATCTGTGACCGTTTCGGACAGTCGCCAGACGTCAGACCCAAGTAACGTTGCCGTTAAAATAAACAGTGAGTGGTTGATATTGCACGTGACTGCTGCTTACGATATTTTTAGGTTTTATTACGTAACTGTACTGATATTTACCCGTGAAGGTTATTTTAAGTTAAAATTGTAGTAAGATCAACCTCAAGGTTGTTGAACGCTATTTTCGTTGTTGTTGTACTGTTATTTCTTAATCATTTTGTAGCTTTTAATACTGGAACTAGAGTTGAATTAGGTTAAAAGGCCTCAGTGCTTTAATTTGGACCGGCTCTATAATGATTATTGAACAAATCATATGAACACTGAGAAATAAATGCTACGTGTTGTTTTTTTACAATTATATTTGCTTGTTAGGCAAATAAACGTATAGTTATCACACAATTGTTGTGACATCATTAAAAAAGCACATATTTTATCATTCGGGCACCGATGTCTCAAAACTAAATTTTAGTTCGTTTATGTTTTAGCTAAACAAAGACACCGGAGAATCTTAACCTTGCTATAATAGTCGCGTAAATACTCGTGTTTAAGATTTGACTTCATATTTTGAGAAATCCAGGCAAGATATGTGATATTTGTATGGTTGGGCATACCACGCTGGAAAAATATTTTATAAAGTAGAAAGTTTCTGTGACAATAAGGCATATTAGAACATTTTCGTTGTGTCAAAGCTAGTGTTTTTTCTGTCCTGGATGTGACTGTCCCCAGAACAAGACAAGAGGTAACTCGACCGGTGCCCAATTAGAGGCAGGCATTGCTAGAGCACCTGAGCGAACCTACAGTTTTTGTTGGGTTCGCGTAACTTACTTTCTACTTTTGTGTTTTGGTTTTGTATCGTGTTACGCGTTTGTCTAAATTCGGGTTCGTAATTGTCTCTTGACACTAAATTCGTGTTGGTCACTTGTTTTACTTTTTATTTCTCGAACACTGTAATAGCAATACAAATGTTTAATTCATTTGTAGACATTAATGCTAAACCTATACTAAACAACGTGCCCACCATATTGTCAGTGGCGGAGAATTCACCATTAGGATATTCTATATACAAGTTTACAGCATCTGACGACGACAACAGCGATACACTAACAATGTCAATATACTTCAGTAGTGGAGAAGGGGCTAGTATATTTTCATTTTCAAGGACAAGTTAGTATGAATTTAATAGATTTCGAATACGTTTCCTCATTATATGAAATAAGTACCGTAAAGCTTAGTTAGGGACCTTCACACAATTTTACTTTTGTTAATATATTTGCTGTGTAAAACTCTGGTTTCTTTCAATATATTTAAATGTAGTTTATATCCAAAATTGTTGACAATGTTACCACCACTGTGCCGTAATCTGCTGGAGATCTTTTGTTTTTCACAAGGTCGGTTCAAACATTAAATTTTGTCAATAGGATTTAATTATGTTTCCAATTGTAACACGATGACAGCTGCTAGCTAAATTAAATTGTTTATTGTTTTAAATCGTGGTCCTAAACGTGAAGACAACGAATCGGTAACATTTCTTGATTGTGGTAAAGTTTTGAATTTTTTTCTGTGATCTTGTTTCTTTTATTATTTTCTCATAACTAAGTTTTAATTTCTATATAGACCGAAACACTTTTAATTCAAATACACGTCATTTTTACAGCTGGATTGTTGACAACGTCCACGTGGAATACAATAAACTATGAACCCTTATCTACCAAGACATTCACAACGTATATATCTGTAGGAGATGGAGAGTATTTTGACAAAAAAACTTTCTCACTTACTGTTGAAAACAAAAATGAGGCACCATTCTTCCTTCAGAAATATTACACTACATATCATTTGGAAGGTGCTGTAAGTAAAAACTGTTATTAAGGAAGATTTTTGTCGCATTTAAAAAATATACAGATAGTATATTAAACAGTAACAACATAGGTTTTAAAAAGACTGAATTGTACTTAATAACGTTATACAGGCTTAACGTTATACAGACTTCAACATCAAAAACCAAAATCAGTTTATTTGCACAGTGGCTTAAGGCATTACCGTTTTTCACACAAGTAAGAAACTAAATCTATAGCCATGAAGGATAATGTCCAATTTTTGTAACTCATAAGAAGGTTTTTCAATCAAACATACATTTGAATTATTAACTTTAGGACCTTAGATATTTTAATAACAAACTAGAAATCATACTAAACATGAACCGTATAGATAACGAACAATTTATAGTATGAAAGCTCAGCATATTTGCTATCCTATTTTGTTCGTGGCATTTTTCAGCTTTTCGAACTGATTTTACTAGTATTCATTTCTGAACAATAAACATATTTTTGTAACCTTGACATTTAATTTTTTCAGAATTTCTTAAAATACGACTTGCAAAGACAACTTAGAGATTAATATTTATAAATACTTTTTTGCCTTTTGAAATGGAAACCTTTTCATACAAAATCTATCAACTATCTCGGCTGCCGCCATTTTTATATTCAAGCTTATTGTTATGTTATTTTCCTTTTCGTTTTTGTTCCTGTATCAGAGCGCTTACAAATTACCAGTACAACAGCCATTTGAAAGCTTTGTTATTTTGTTAATTAAACATACCAGCAAACATCTTTAACTCGTTTAAGAAAAAGATGTACATGTAAACAATATTTAGTTTATTGTTTGACACATTGAAATATATGTGTATAATAGAAACAGACTACGACTTAATAATTTTATTTTAAAAAAAAATTATTAAAAAAATGTGAAACAGTAGAAACCAACAATTTGATTTACAAGATGAAACGGCTTTATCCAAATTATTTAATTATTGTTGATTTCATTCGTTGTATTTCCACAGAGCCAAACAGCACTACCTCTTCCAAGTTATAACTACATAGATCCAGATGGCGATACAGTGACCTTTACCTTCAACTGTGGATCGGACTCTGGTCGGTTTGTCATAAATAGTGGTACCGGACAAATTAAATACAATCAAGAATATGACCTTGACAAATCCAATATTCCTACAATGATCACATGTACTGTCAAAATTACAGACCCCGCTGGTTTATATGATACTGCTACTCTCACAATAAACATTGACCATAACAATGAGTATGACCCGCAGTTCACGTCAAGTAATTTTTACTTTTACGTAGACAGCCGGGAATTCATAGGGGAGATAATTGGACAGGTTTATGCATCCGAAAGTGACGGATCGAACACCGATGATGGAATCTTTTATTATTCTCTGGATCAATCAGGGCTTGCAAAAGAATATTTTGGAATTATGAACGATGGGAATATATATGTCAAAGCGAGTTTGAGTGATTTATATTTGGGACAAATATTGGTCCTTAATGTATCAGCAACAGATTACAGTGGTCGGAAACAAACAATATCCGTGTTCATAGAGGTTCCAACATTCACCACAACAACCGCTAGTTCCGTTGCTGAAGCAATTCTCTCATATGCAACAAGTCCAGAAAATATGCCATTCTTAATAGGAGGTTGCGTCCTAGCAGGCGTTGTGGGAGTTTTAGCCGCTTGGCACATATTTAAATATGGCAGTTGTCCTAATGCTGCCAAAAATCCACCAAAGATGTAAGTATCAAACCAAGAGGAAATGTCCTTTGTAGCAAGCGCTTTATATTTTATTTTACAAATATGGAAGTTCCTATAACGTGTGTGCATACATCGGAAACAGTCTTTATTTATTCTATTATGTTTTGTTCTCCTGGTTTGTCAGTTGCTTTGAATGATTCAATCCTTTAAAAGTAAATGACACCACTCTTGTAAATGTTATCCATTTGTCAAATTGGCTGACTTATTTGCTGTATGAAAAACACTTCTGTTGTTACATTTTAACAATTTTTAATTTAATAAACTTTTTTAAGCTGACTTCTTAACATCAAATTTGCTCCTAAAATAGACAATATTTTAGATTATGTAAAATGTAGGTGAAAACAGGTGATGATTTTTACCTTAATAATAAAGTTCTGAGAAATAAATAAAACAGTAAGAGGATATACATGTATATATGATTTTTTGGTGAATAATTAACACAATTTTCAAATTACTTTGCTTCTATACGGTTAAATGCGTGTGTATAAAGGGGTCACATGATTCTTAAGAACCATATACAACTATTTCGGTCATAATTAGGTTTGATAACGCCGTTTTTAAAACGACCTGATTATCATTAACAGAAGAATTTTAGAATATATCCAGCTTAATATTAAAATTTTATGTTGTTTTACCCTTTTTTATTATAGGACAAATGTTTTGTTTGTTGATTTTTGTGCATATAATTTATGTAATTAGAAATAGATGTACGCATTTATATTATGCTGTTATATGGGTTGTTTTTGGTTTTTTCTGTTTCGTCATTATTTTTTTCTGCAAAAGTATAACTATATTTTATAATTGAAAAAAGGCACATTTACAACAAATTATGATCACCTAATAAACATTTATGACAGACTTATTATTTAGAACACCATGAAATTTAACCCATTCTGCGTTGTCCTGAAAGGCTTGTGTAATAAACTTGTACAGTATATTTATTTAACAGTTTATTCATGAAAAAAACTTGCATTAATGACTTCTTAGGGTCTTTTTCAATTGATTGTATAGAAACCATTTATAAATGTAAATCACAAATTTAAAGTTCATTACCACATGTTTTACTCATGAAAAGACAAATTATTATAAGCACATGCAGTGAATTCCACTCTTTCGTAACATATTATTCGGTAAGTAAAATAATTCAAATAGTTTAAAAGCTTTTTAAGTCTTAAAACATTTACTTCTCATTTAAAGGTAACATACATTTCATTGAAATATTTGGGCCATAACAATGCCACACAACGGCTTTTCTATACGGACATGCGCCGTCGTATTAAAATTTCAAAATTTGAAAACGAAATTGGAAGAAAGAAAATCAAAATTTAAACTGTTAAAAACTATATTATTTAAAAGTTGAATGTGCATAGATTATTAAATTAGTTGCACACGCTTAGTATCATTATTGGAAATATGGGTTTTTGTAGCATGGGTATACCGTCCGACCAAGGGCATTAAGTTGTCGGTGTAGGACGTAAAAAACTCCCCAAGTCAAGCATGGGTATAGAGATTTTTATCGTGATTTATATGGTGATCAGTGGTTGTTTTCATCTGTCAATATCGTCAATTTTTAAATGGATTTAGAAGAAACTTCTTCAGAAATAAAACTTATTTAACCGTACTTTTCTTTAAGTTAACTTATCGCAGAAACCTAAACAAGTTGCACACGATCGTTTAGAAAAAAACATTGAATTTTAACTTTTTGTAAAGGTCCCATTGAAATTTTATAGACGATCGAAAAACAACATGGCTACTTGAATACGTCAGTAAAATCACGTGATGTCCTGTATAGTTGAATATTCCTTTTCAAATGGTAGCTGAGATATCCGAGGAAAATATTGTTGTAAAGCACTAAAACTAATTTAAAAGGAGACAAAAAATCGACATCGATGAAGTAACAGTTCTTACTTTAAAAAACCATTAACAATAACAAATTTTTGCTATCTCTGAAACACTGGTAAAACGGATATTTTTGGGACGTCATCAATATGGAACGCCACAGCTGCCTTATGATACACAAACATATATCATTAAGGCAACAAGCATACTATTTAGCTATTATTCTACACCATTAAGACATTTAGTTATACTATATTGACGCTAATTCACATCAATAAGCAAAATTTTTTTATAAAGACGTTGAAATACACCATAACGATAATCTTTTACACTATTTAACTATTATGCTATAACATAAAGATACTTCATTATATCATGATGATCATTTACTATACCACGAAGACACTTAACTATACTATGACGTCATCTTATTATACCATAAAGACACTTTACTATATCATTAAGACATCTTAATATGCCATGACGATGCTTGAGTATATCATGAAGACATCTTAGTATACCATGACGGTACTATACTATGACGTCATCTTATTATACCATAAAGACACTTTACTATATCATTAAGACATCTTAATATACTATGACGATGCTTGAGTATATCATGAAGACATCTTAGTATACCATGACGGTACTATACTATGACGTCATCTTATTATACCATAAAGACACTTTACTATATCATTAAGACATCTTAATATACCATGACGATGCTTGAGTATATCATGAAGACATCTTAGTATACCATGACGGTACTATACTATGACGTCATCTTATTATACCATAAAGACACTTTACTATATCATTAAGACATCTTAATATACCATGACGATGCTTGAGTATATCATGAAGACATCTTAGTATACCATGACGGTACTATACTATGACGTCATCTTATTATACCATAAAGACACTTTACTATATCATTAAGACATCTCAATATACCATGACGATGCATGAGTATATCATGAAGACATCTTAATATACCATGACGATGCATGAGTATATCATGACATTTAACACATTTACAATAAATGGTAATAACCCAAATAAAAAATCAAAATTAAATGCTATATATCATTTTGATATGATGTTTCTATCCACTAAAGGAAGGTTGGTATTGCATTTGGGTTTTCTGGCCCCTACCCTTCCAGAAAAAGGGCTAAAATGGGTGTATTGACAAAACTTATGTAGAATGTTTATTTTTCATCCGATTTTGATCATTCGTTTTTTATTGTATTCCTCAGTAAATTCTGTCAACTAAATGTGCAACTGTTTTTATGTATCTTGCACCGTTACATTGCTAAGGGGGGTCAAATTTAAACCTTGCCCAAAAAATCAACTTTTTTATTTGTGATCCTATTTTCAAAATCTTTTTTTCATTGGAATCCTTGTGAAAATCCCTGCTTGCATATTACAATCAGATTTGCAATATCTCTTATCGTTTTCAAGAAATTAGGGGTCAAAAGGGCCAAAAACGCCAATTATAAGAGTTTGTCTGGACAAATGGTTTTATGCAAGAACTTTAGTTGTCGTGGGCCGGCCAATTGTTATATAGTTTTAATATAATGTTATTAACCACTAAAGGAAGCTTCCTCTTGCATTTGGGGATTGTGGCCACTACCGTTTCAGAGAAAAGGGGGCCAAAACGGGAAAAATTGATGTTTAAATAAAACTTGTAGAACGTTTATTTTTCATCTGATTTTGATCCTTCTTTTCATTGTATTCTTTAATCAATTCTGCCAACTAAATGAGTCAATGGTTTTTATGTATCTTACACTGTTACTATGCTACAGGGGGTCAAAATCCGGCCACGCCCCAAAAAATCAACTTTTTTATTTGTCGTCTAAATCTTTTTTCATTGGAATCCTTTTTGAAAATTCTTGTCAGCATTTTTCAATCAGATTTGCAATATCTCTTACTGTTTTTGTGATATTATGGGTCAAAGGGGCCAAAAACGCCAATTATAAGTGTTTTCCTTAAATGTTGGTATAAATATTAAAAAAAAATCAAATATGCATTGAAAGTATACCACAGATTGCATATGTCAAAAAGCTTTGTGAGTCCACCATGGGCTGCATGTGTCCACAGCATTTGACAATCCATTTTGGGCCTCCAACATACAGGGTTCAACATGTTGCGTTCGTATCATGATGCGCTCGAAGTAGCTTTTTATTAAAAAAATCTTCTCCTCTGAAACTACTGAACAGAATTTAATGAAACTTGATAGGATTGATTCTTAGCGAATACCGCACAACATATGTTTCACTTTTTGATTCCTCAAAAAACATGGCTGCTGTTACTAAAAATAAAACATATGGTAAAAGCTAAGGGTTTGTCCCTTTTAATGTAAAAAAATCATATTTTTTCATGTTTTTGCCTTATAGAATGAAAACTATTGCAGATAGAGAAAAGCTGTTGCCTGCTTTAATGTTCAGCTCATTAAGCTCCACAAAAGTCTCCAAAAGGTTATGCCCTTTTTAAGGTTGAAAATCCTGTTGTGGCTTTTAGAATGTAAACTATTGCATATAAAGAAAAGGTGTTGCTTGCGCTGGAATGTTTGGCTTAAAAAGCTGTTTGACTAATCTGTTTTAGGTGTTATGCCTGATAATATAGACCCTTATGGACCAGGTGAGCGATTCAGGCTCCTGGGAGCCTCTTGTTTTTCCGCCAACAATTACTTTTGATATGGCTGACTGATTGCTATAAAACTTCATAGTGAGTTTCCTTACTATATAAGGATGATGGGATTTGTTTTGGGTCAATATATTCCTTGTCATGTTTTTAATATTTTTTGCAAGGTAATTTGTGACACATATTGGTTACTAAACAGATAAAGAATTTTTTCCCTCAGCCCTTTTTTTCTGTTAGGAAACTAATGGCCAAAGGGGGTAAAATGATCTTTTTTATTTCTTGTCTGATTTCAATTTTTTCAAGTCTAGTGAAAAATCATGGAAGAATCTTTAACAGATCCCCCTTTTTTATACGAATATTGTATTATGTTATGGCGTAGCTTTTTATTGAACTTTTGTGTTTCATTGTTAAAAGTTTTTGTAACAGTTTTCTAAGCAACTACTTCTTGTAGACTTTTGAAACTTTATATGTGACACATTTTTAGGTCCAAAAGTACCAATTTTAGGTTTCATCAGATGACTTATTCCTGTTAACTGACTTAGTCATTCAAAATTTGTGGAAGGCAAGACGTGTTTTTCTCACAACAGCATGTTTGGCCTGCAGTAAGACTCCATCAACTATGATTTCTGGTCCTTTTATGAGTTCATTGTTGGCGGAGGCAAATACATGTATGTCACATTTTTAGTGTTCACACATTTGTTGACTTGATTTCATTTTTAGTACAATTATAATCAATTTCGTCAATGCAATGGCTGTTGTACATCTAAATATTATTGGGCCCTGTATCGAAGATACGGACACCCTATAGTTTTCACTTTGTCAGTCCATCTGTCTGTCCATCCATCAACAATTTCTTGTGAACAGTAAATCTTAAAAACTATTAACAATACAGCTATGCAGCTTGTCATGTGAATATTAAAATTTCATGCAAATTGGTGAAATTTTTTTTTGTTTTTGGGGAACAACTTAAAATTTGTATAGAAATTAAATTTTGAGAATTGGACTTTGTGAACACTATTCTCATTAACTTTTGACAATACAGTTCTAAAATTTTGATGGTGTGCTTATATAAATTTATGTAATTCCGTTAAATATTTTTAAAACACTTAAGATTTTTTTTGCTGAGTAGGCCCTTTCTTGCTTTGTCAGTATTCTAGTTTTTGTCTCGCCTGCGAAGCGGAGTGACACATAGGTGTTACTTTACCGGTGGCGACGGAGGCGGCGTTACGCCGGCTTCAACACTTTTGTGTTGAAAAACATATCAAAGCTATAAATTTTTCCGTTTCAATTTCTAAATTGTCAAAACCCTAAGGTTCTTCCTACACAGACATAGGATCAACCTTGGCCATAATTTGGTTTCCAGTTCGGCATATTTGGTTTTATTTTTGTCTGCTCTTCATATTCATATTCATATAGTGTTTGGCATCTTCAGTCTTTAGGTAGAGCGCCTCTGATGAGTTTTGAATAGACTTTTAAAACGCTGTTTTTAGAACTTTAGTCAGTACTACTAAAAACACTGCTCACTATTATATTGACATGTGAATTTATTATGGAAGCGTGTCTTTCTGACAGAGAAGTGTGACATCATAGAAAAGTAAAATGCTATAATGGTTCTTATACATGGCTTAGTGATATATTAAAATGTCTTTCTAGTACAACATGTGATCTCCTTAATGTAGTAAGATGTCTTTGTAATATATTAAAAAGTCGTCATGGTACAGTTAGATGCCTTCATGATATAATAAAGTACCGTCATGATATACTAAGATGTCTTCATGATATACTCAAGCATCGTCATGGTATATTAAGATGTCTTAATGATATAGTAAAGTGTCTTTATGGTATAATAAGATGACGTCATAGTATAGTACCGTCATGGTATACTAAGATGTCTTCATGATATACTCAAGCATCGTCATAGTATATTAAGATGTCTTAATGATATAGTAAAGTGTCTTTATGGTATAATAAGATGACGTCATAGTATAGTACCGTCATGGTATGCTAAGATGTCTTCATGATATACTCAAGCATCGTCATGGTATATTAAGATGTCTTAATGATATAGTAAAGTGTCTTTATGGTATAGTAAATGATCATCATGATATAATGAAGTATCTTTATGTTATAGCATAATAGTTAAATAGTGTAAAAGATTATCGTTATGGTGTATTTCAACGTCTTTATAGTTTAAAAATGTTGCTTATTGATGTGAATTAGCGTCAATATAGTATAACTAAATGTCTTAATGGTGTAGAATAATAGCTAAATAGTATGCTTGTTGCCTTAATGATATATGTTTGTGTATCATAAGGCAGCTGTGGCGTTCCATACATCAACATGTTAGAGAAAGACGTCATGTAACGAATGGAATGCAGAGGCACAGTATGCTATCACAGGATTATTAGTCAAAATTTTCCAACTAGAAACCGGCTAGGAAGACCGTTTTACATAAATCTTTAGGTAGGAAAAAGATAAACATTATTCGTATATTGTCATGGAAATATGAACCGTATATGCGTTCCCTGTGACAGGTTAGATATGCTGGGCAGTCTAGCATTATCACCTGTTTCTTATTTCTGACAAGTTATATTTATAGCACGGTCTTCTAATGTCTTTCTTCAAACGATAATCACGAGGATTACAAATTGATAATAAACAAGGAAATTTATGGTGCGATCGATATTTGAGCAATCAAATGAAAAGCTGATATTCGAAGCTCGTGCTATCGTTTCGTGTGATAATAAAACAAAAATTTGAAATAATTAAGACGCAGCTGTTTTGTGCAGTATTGTTTCAATTGAAGTTGGTTATTGCATGGCTGTTTTTCCATTTAGTTTAACAGTGTTTTATTTTAGACCATTCATACTCGTCGTCTTTTGTTTATTTTTAAAAAAGATCAAAGGTAAAATCTTAATTCATGTTACGATGTACAAATATTGAATAAATAATTTTACATTTTCTGTATTTCTGCAGGGACTCTCTGTTAGAGGAAAAAGCGCCATCTCCAGGTAAACAAACTGGTTTTTAATAATTGTGGTTTTCTTGATTTAGAATACACGGATTACTTTGTTTGTTTAAATGTCATGTTAAGGTCAACTGTCTTTGTTACCATTATACTCGTCTTCTATAATATAATAAATTAACCACTTTAACATGTTGTTAGTACATTTTGTACTTGTTTAAAATCACTATTTAAAGCAATTGTTAAATAGTAAGCACTTTTAACGAATATGCTACCCTATACAATTTGTTTTCTTATATCGGATAAATGTTTATAAAGCTCTTTGTAAAGGTAACCTCCTTATTATACCCGCCCGCTTGAGCAGGGGAGTATAAAGCGATGGGGGTGTCCGTCCATCCGTCTGTCCGTCTGTTATACTTTCTCTTGTGTGCAACATCTTCCACACTACTGAACGGAATTTGATGACATTTCCATTGTGCATCTGATATTGAACATTTTGATCCGAATGATATTTGGGGTTTCCCATATATAAACATGGACTTTGTCATTAACATAAGGGAAGCGGGTGTATCAATTAGTGAGCATTGCTCAGTATTTCTAGCTTGTTCCAGTTTGGAAGAATCTTTCTGTAAACTTATGGAATCTGCTTTGCATCATTGTTTATAGTATTATATCTATTTTACGAAAATATGTGTAGTATATAACTTTCAGTTATAAAATTTTTAAGTAAACACACTCCTGTTGACACAAGATACTCAAAGAGGGATAAAATAAATATTGCGATCAATTTTATATCTAAATTTTTAAAATTTGTTTAACATTGTTTCGCTTTACTGTATCCTGATAATTACCCAAAATAAATATGGACACTGCTGTTGACTTTTAAGCTACTCTGATAAAGTTTGCTGTATCTTAAGATAATGTAATCTCTTCTATTGCCTTTCAAGTTTGGTTCAATTAACTGTTATCGTAAGCCATCGTAAAATACAATTTTCAAGTACCCATATTTAGCCTTTACTTTGCCTTGATTTCAGGATTTTACTTGTCCCTAGAAATGACGATGAGTAACTCGACTGGTGTTTTTGTAGAAGCAGGCACCGATTTCTCAGCCGGAGAAACCGAATGCACCATTTTTTTAAATTGAAGTTTCTCTTTTTTTGTTTTTTGTTTTTGTTTTATGTCGTTTGTGTTGTTTCAATCCAAATTTGTAGCTTTCACTGACATTACGACTCTTGTTGGTGGATCTGTTTCATTGTTTTTGTCATCAATTTCTCTACTATATCTCGGTGGTACAACGCAAATAAATGCAAAGTGAATACTGTAAAAATTAAAGAGAGGATAATTTAAAATTCCAAAGAATTGTTATATATCTTTTTTGTGCTGATGATCATTTTTAGGTTGTATTTTTTACGATTGAAATGAATAATAAAATCTTTTTTTGAATTTTTGTCTTCCAGAAGTTCCCAAAGTTACAAAGAAGACACAAGACAAAGCGATTTTAGACGAAATGTTCGGAATAAACAGTGTTAAACGCTCAACAGGTATTATATTGCTTCATTATTGCTTGTAATATTTTCACATGCGTCTTGTATTCAAATGTAAGGTCTTAATAAGTTTCTTGTAGAAGTCCAGGAATAAAACTGTGTCTATCCTTCAATCATTACATTTGCTGAAAGTAAAGGTATGCAAAATCATTTTTGCAGTATCGTACAAATACCTTCTACATGTACAAATGTAATTATTTAACAATAAACATCAAATATATATAATACCGATAAAAGGATTATAGCATAAATAAACAATCGTACACGGTACATCGTGCACAGAGAACTTATAAAATCTAAAATACAAACGCTATCAAGGCACGGAATGGTTGTAATGAAACTTTGATGACTCAAACTGCTAATAGCTCGACCTGATTTCGTCAAATTATAGAAGTTCTACTGCAATGTTATACTTTCCGGAGATATATAGTCACCGATTTGTCCGTCCGTCTGCCCGTTACATTCGTGACCTGCCCAACATTCAGGTCAAGGTCACAATGAGACAATTAAGCAAATCTTGATCATAAATTAATTGTTTACTTAGAACGCCTCAAATTTGTGGCACACGTGATCAAGGTGAAATGTAACGTTCGGGTCACACCCATGAACACATGAAGGTCACAGTGTATCATTGAAGAAAATTTTGTCCAGCTCATACACAGTTTTTGTTTTTCAGATGGACGTAGCACAAGTGATAATCACTTAAAGATAACGCATTTCGTACAAATTTGGAGTCGCTATCTTGAGACATTGAATCAAATCTTGTCTCTTGCTCATAACCTATATGTTTAGTTTTTTGCAATTACAAATAATTTTGGCTAATTTAAAAACCAATATAATACTACGATTTAATATAGAAGATATCTATATCACCATAACCGGTTTATAGCGATATATTGCCCACCTAGCATTATACATTCTGCTTTTCTATAATCAAGAGTGTTCTTAGGAAAGCATCCATCGTTTCTACCGATTTTTCATTTATCTATTTAAATCTGGTGAATATTTTCTAACAGACCCCAATGCTTCAAACACTATTTTTATCAACATCGACAATAAATGTGAAAATTGGACGTTTTATAAAATATATGCACATATTTATAATTGCATACTTGTAAAATTATGGTTTCACCTTACCATAATAGAAAAGCACAGCAATTAAATAAAGACTTTTTTGCAGATTTCTAGACGTCTGAAACTACCTCAAATTGTTTTTAGAAGAAGATCATCGGACTTTTTGGATTAATCCAAGGATTTCGTGATGGCATACATACTGTTCTGTTGTTTTGAATTAAATGTTTCGTTATTTTCGTTTTCTTTGACAAGTCGAAACTGTGTTTGTATATTTTCAGGTTGAATTAATTTGAATACAAGTTAAGGAAATAAATATTTTGTTTTATTTCATCTAAGTACGAGATATGTTAACGTTAATTGAAGTTTTCTTCGTCCATTGTTTATCTGTGTGATTAATATAAAACAAACACCCTAACAGTGCCTTTGCATTCCAGTGGTCACATGGCGTCTTTATGTAAGGTTGGTGACGTCACATGGACGTCATACGAGGGGTAGTAACAGGTTTTTACTTTCTGAAATAAATCTAGAACGCAAACAACTTGTAAATTTTTGATAACACAATATTGTTTTTTCTTGCAATAATAACTTCAAATTATTTATGGTGTACGTTTTCATTAAAATAAACTACGTGACAATGTTTTATTTACCAGCTTCCGGACGGAAAAGAAAATATTAGCATTAGGCAGATTTTATCATGTAAAACGAAATGATGTATAGCTCACCTCTTTTTGAGGGCAGCTTCGCTGCCCCTACGACTTGTGCGCGCTAGAAACTACTCTGAATCCACCTGTATTATACCACAAATCCAATTGCCAGCTATTTATCCATTGACTGATTGTGACCGATGATTATTAAATGATTTGGATTGTCTAACTACTATCGACATACACTCAGAACTGATTTTTAACAATTTTGTAAATCAATTATTCTATGTAATTGAAGAATGCTTACTCGTCAACTTCAAAAGACCGGACCTTTGACCTATCATTATCTTTTGCCTTACGTGTTCACTATATTCCTTAGAGATTAAAACATCAATTGAAAAATTTAATTATTTTGAAACGGACGAGAAAGAAGATAAATATGGTTTATTAAAAAGAACATTGCAAAAATATTATAAAGTAAAAGCTTCAGAAACGGGAGACAATAGTTTTCTTGAATCATATTTGTTAATCATACTTAAAAATACTCCCAGTACTGTATATAGAGAGTTGTTTCTGATCTCCTCAGATACTAAGAGTGGTTTTTCATTGCATACGATGTAACAAAAATTCCTCATAAGCGAGAATAAGACTATAAAATGTCATGTTTTTGTATGGTAACTGTTGTAAAGTTTATGTTTGTCAAAGCAAAAGATATATTATTGTTTGCTTGTTGGAAGTATGGTACTGTAGCAAAAACTTCCATGGCATCCAGATTTGCTAGTGGATGATGCAGGGAGTATCAGGTGAGCGCAAGTGAAAAATAAATAATCCCAAAATAGCTGGAAATATTATGTCCTCCTCTAGTACTTTAATAGCATATATGGATTTAATACCTCACTACAAATAATATACAGTTTCGTTACAACCTATGTGGCAGATACCAGAAAAGGTCTTATCAAGCAAATTTGCCATGCAATTTTAATTGGTAAGACAACAGCACCATATGGCAGGAAAAATCAGTTTGCTCTGTTCACGAGATTAACTCAATTAGACTTTGATGTGGTGTCTGATCTGTCACTATGTCACTACCAGACAATGCTGAAGATTCCATTAATTGGTGTCCGATTTAAATACATGATCATTATTGAGATGCACAAGATTTATTTGATACTTTCACAAATAATAAATAGATCGATACAGGACTTTTTCTATACCTCAACTAATGTTTGTTCCTGACCTAAACTAAATTCCTCACACAGATACATTTATAAATCGAGGGAACATATCTGTTCAGGTATAGAAATAGCATGTTATGAGTTATATTCGATACTCGATACACATCCTATGTTTATTAGCCATTCATCCACAAAAAGTCCATATAACATGATCCGCATTTTTGACAGACAATACAAGTAACATTAACAATAACATTTTTTCAACTTTCATCATAAATTATAACACTAAGCAGAAAAAAAAATCATGAATAATTTTACTACTGAGCAAATTTTGCCATTGTATTAGCAGAGCACATGTTTGAAATTCAAGATGAGTTGACACTACATCAGGCTCACTTACAAGTAAATCCAGAATGTTGCAGAGCCTGTCAAATTTAACATGGATATGAACCAAAACAAACATCTCAAATCGTAGAATATACTGTGAACATGCTATAAGACATGTTACCTACGTTAAACGTTTGAAATTTTAATTGCAAATGGACCTATTACAAAAAATATTTAAATCAAATTGTGAAATTTCTATCCACCCTTACCAAGGTACAACTGATTAATTATATTAAATCATATTGTGAAATTTCTTACCAAGGTACAACTGATTAATTATAAATTTCTATTTTTAGTTGTTAATAAGGCATTGAAAACTGTTGGTTACCTGCTGTATAGATATTTTCTTAAGAAAGTTATCCTTACTTGATTGTGGTTCAAAGGTGAAATATTTGTTACACTTAAAAAGTAGTAGAGTGTAAAAAATTAATAAAAAAACATAACAAGAAGTTTGAGGAAGAAAACCAGCTATTTTTGTCATGCTGTAAGCACTGTCTTCCTAGCTTTTTAGGTAGATAGTAATCTGGCATTTCGCCACTAGATGGCAACCATGAAAGGAAATTAATCCTGATGTCATTATATTATTGCTGTACAATAAAGGTATATGAATAGGTTTTATCATAATGTCTCTTTGTGCTCACTTCTAATAATTTTTAGTAACTGTTTTGGTTCACAACACGGTAAATTTGTTTGAAGTGACATGTCATTTCTTCTCGTTTTATCTGCTGTCACAATGGTCTGTGCTTAAATAAAATTTAAAGAGACATGTAATTCTAAAATTCTTCTGTGTCCAAATTACGGTACTAAGTTGTAATCATTTGTCATATAAACAAAAATAAATCATAGATGCATTCATTGATGTTTGTTTACAATGGTTTTAAGTTGCATGTAAATTTGACTTTTTCCAATAAGCAGATAAAAATCCTATGCCAATGATAAACAATGTACATAGTACATAATGTTATGCTTCAATCGACGTTGCTGATTTGTCAAATTCTTATAAGTTTACCCAACATTTTTTTCATTAAAGGTTTTTTTAGATCATAATTTAAGTAAACATTTTGTTGCTGACAGGAATATCTTTGATTATTTCAGTGACATAGTGATTGATACACTCTGTTGGAATTTTGATGATAAAAGCCATACAACATCTTAATCATTTTGATTTTAAAAATGTTATTGTTTGAGCGCCACTGTTGAGTTATGATTAGACAAAAGACATGTCTGGCATAGTAAATTCTATTAATCTGTGGTATCTTTGAGTGCATTTTATGCACATTTTTCAATTTTCACTTAATAATATATATTCTTACAGTTTTTTAAAGATGTTTAATGATGTTGATCGCTCCAGCTTCTTCATGTCTTTGGGGACACTACATGTACTAGTTATTATGTTGAAGTACATTAAGCTACTCCATGTTAACTGGCTGCCTCATTTTGAGACAGTAAGGCAGTAACATTGTTACATATTTACCTAAGTCTAGAAATACAGTGGAATGCTACAAATAACTTGGTGGGAAATGCATTTTGAACAGCAAAATGGGTGCATTAAACGTAGCATATTTATTAAATCATCATAATGAGTGTGTGACTTATTTGGTAAAAGTACATTAGCTGGTATACTGTTGTGCAATCAATATTGTATATTGTACACGGAGGACAATTATGAAACATAATTCTAGTTCCTCCGTTAATTTGAAAATTTGTTTTTTCTATAATGGGAAAAGTCCTTTTTACTTCTGATGTCCAATCAAAAAAAGCATATAAATTTTGCAATCAAAATTTAAAATTTCTTATGAAGCAAATTCTTGAAAGTATTACTGTAGAGATTGCTTGCATATCTCCACCTATCCATTTGTTTGTCAGTTTTGTTTAAACGTATACATTGTATTGAAAACATTCTGGATTTGTCTGCTTTGCCCTGTCAACATTTTAGCCTAATCTAAACAAGATTACTACCAAATGTTATCTTACCATGTAGATCAACAACAATATGTAGCCTTCATGGAACCATCCGATTTGTCCACACACCCCAAACATTATGTAGATCTTTCAATTTTTTGTTATGGAAAGCACTTTCCCTTGAAACAGTTGAAATCATTTGATGAAGTAAACTTTTTTACCGAACCTCTGACAAAATACTCGTTAGCTTTCCATTCAAATTCTTATCAACATTTGAACATCACCATTACTGAGGAAACAGCTGGTTATATCGGAAAGGAAAGTAGGAAACAATGAAGCAAAACCCTAACATCTACAAGAAGCAATCCATCATTCAATTTCTATCCGTCTTGTCTATCCAAGTTTTTGGCCCATTTACTCCTCGAGTTATTGTGTATAAACTCTTTTGTTAGAATTATAGTAAGGTTTAGTATACTAGCAGAAAAATAATGCGCAGCTACTTGTAACTCGATCCTCGAATTTCTGCAGCGAGTCCCTTTTAATGTTTTAGATTACAAACCTCTTCCAAATAGGTAGACAGTTTAAAGGTATTCATATTGAAATATTAAAAATAGAAATGAAAACTTTAAAATGTCTAAAAGTCATACAAAAGCCTGCAATAAATCTCGGTAATCAATACTTGCTTTAAAATACACAAGCACTGGGTCACTTAAGTTCGAATCTTGGGTGCGTGGACCTTGTCACAGGTCGCTTATGTTCATGATTTTGGGAATCGGCAATCGGTCTATTGCATAGAATTGTAAGAAATTACAGCAGCTATCTTTTATACAACGATAAAAAGTTGTTAACTGTTTTCATTTTTTCTCTCCTATAAAATTATTTGCGCTGTCATTACCTCCATGATTCGTGCCTTTAAATGTTAAAATAAATTACATTGATCTCTAAAATTTACGTAAATGTAATTTTTTTTTTATACAAATTTATGATAAGTTTTACCAGCCATAAGTCTTTCTTCTGTTGAACATTTACTTGGTTATAGTTAGGTCGGGAAGAAAATAACGATGTAAGATGAATATGCCTGCTAGTTGGATTCCAAAGAACCAAATCGTCACTAGTAAAGCAGGCAATGCTTACCATTCTGGAACACCTATTTGTTTGTATGTTGTAAGTCTTTCTGTTTGTGTTTTCGTTTAGACATGGCTGTGTTATTTTCATTTAAGACTCCGTATCTTCCGGTTAACTTGGTCATACGTTTAATTCAGGAACGCAATCAGCAAGCATATGCTAGTTCCTACGTTAATGGATCTTCATGATTGTATTTTTCTGGTGTAAGCTATTCGCTGTTCAAAATTGGCGGGAAAAAGTTGTCTTGAGTTTTCCTAAGTTTTGCATGAAAGGACAATATATTTTACAAGCCACAAAGAAACAAATTATTTCGTTATAGTTATTCAGTTTGCTGTTAACAATTCTAAAATAAAAGTGAATACAATCACATGAGTTACAAAAAGTAAGTAAAATGTCCACACATTGTACCTGTGTCATTATTACCTTTAAATCTATTATAACAACGAATTGATTCGATGATCCGTTCCTGTCATTGAATTTAAATATGATTCCTTAAAATAACAGGTATTTTAGATTGTTGTTTAAAATTCAATTTCGTAGCAGTGATTTTGCATACCTATGTTGATAATTTACTGTTTTTATTTTAAAATTATTTCGATAAAAGTTATTTTTCTTTCTTTTATGACTAAGTAATGGATACGTAATATTCGTTAACGGAAAATCTTAAACAGGTATGTAATATTTTATTTAAACAATATTGCATTATGTTATGCTTGGGTTACATACCTTTTATAATCTATCTCTATCTGTATGTAATTTTGAAATAACTCTCGAGACAATTAACACTTACAATTAAGTTCTCAAAAGAGAATGTGTGTCAGGTAAGAACAGATGGTCTGGCCAAATTTATTATTGCGTTAAATTATTGTACATAAATGATGTGTGTTCGTTTCAATAATGTTGTACGCTATTTTACACCAATGACGTAAAATGTTTATTTGGAGAGGACACCTGATGACCAGGTGTAAATCCCCGACATAAGGCACAAGAATGGACAATTAAGGTTGCCCACCCTCAGGCCCGAGCTAGCAACATCAGTGTTTACATGCCAGTGAAAAATACTGGATGACTATTGCAATCTTTCAGACTCAGAGGACCTTGTTATTATTACCTTCAAGGATGTCTCTGTGGCCGAGTGGTTAAGGAAGTTCGTCTACTATTGATCATGTAGTCTATCAACACTGAGATTGCTGGTTCGACTACAATCTTAATTGACATGTCTGCCAGTTTTCCTTCCGAAGGTCGGGGGTTTTCTCCGGCTTCATCCCCCAATAAAAACTGGACGCCATGATATAGCTGAGAAATTACTGAAAGTGGTGTTATACAACATTAAAAAATACACACAAATTATTATCATCAATACGGTACATAATACTACTACACAAAAAAACATACCATTAGTTATTCTTTAATATAAAGTAACGCTTTTTCATTAATTTGTTTGCTTTATTGAGATGGATAAAGAATTGTCACAGAAAGAACTTGCAGGTAAGAATGAATATTGTATATGTATTTTGTTTAAGACTTATGCCACGTAGGAATTTTTCAGCTAGATCAATTTGCAAAGAAGACCGATTATCGCAGACAAACCCCAACGATGCTTTTAATAAAATGTAATATATAGTCATTAACAAATATTTTAACATTAGCCTATGATTTAAAAAACCAAATATGTAATAATATTCATCGAATCGTGTAAAATAGACAATGATTAAAAAAACCAAATATGTAATATGTTATTGACCCAAGGACCAGCACACATATTACAGAATCGGTAGAAATTTCCCTCTCAATTCTAAATTTACTTTAATTGAACTATCATAGATAAGTTGCATTTAGAATTAGAAAAGAGTCGATTTGATTTTTGTATGGAATTAATACAACATAACGGTGGCTAAATGTACTTTATACTTGTTAGTAATAACAAAGGCATTTGCAATCACATTTAGGCTTATTTTATTAACAATTTTAGATATTCTCTCTGTAAAATATTATAAAATTAAGTCTTTCAAGAAGACATTAACATGTTGGCTTCATTTTAGATAATGTTTAATGAACTCCACGCCATTTCAAAATTTCACAGCCGATGTTCATAACTCTGTATTATACCAGCTTTAGTATATATTTCAGGTCTATTTTCAGTTCTGTGTTTGGGTTGTCAGTTATTCTCGCAGTATGTTTTAAATAAGGCCTCGTGTTTGTTTCCAGATATTAATGATAGATTGTGGTATCGCGTCTTTGAATCCACCGCTGTTCTTTATTAACATTGTAGAATTATTTACTCTTTGTTTTTTTTAGAAATACGAAAATCATTTGATAAAATAGATAAACTCGGTCGCAAACGAGTAACAACATCCGATGTCATTAAAGGGACCCATCTCTTGGGCATCTTCCCAACAGAGCTCGAAGAAAAAGAAATAAAAGAACAAGTTATTCTGGACGGTAATATAAATTCAATATACTGCAATATCCTGGTATAAAATATATACGTATAATTCCAGACACACAAGAAAATGCCTCTTGACTTTAATCACCAAAATTTGTACATTATTTCAGATACAAATTGTGTAGCCCATGTTGTATCTGTTTCTTAGAACACCGAACGTTACGTGTGACGTAACAGGATCATGCGGAAGTCGTCATTTTATAATGTTAGTGCAGCCGTAAACATTTTTTATTTCATAGGTATTTGCATCACAAGTCAGGGTTTCTGTGTCCACGAAACCCTGACAAACTTAGCTAGAAAATTCCCGGCTAAAAGTCACTATTTTGATTGGCTACATCATACCTGCAAGTAGTTAATCAAAAGGTCGCTTTCATTCACGACTTTGTAAAGGATATCCCGATGTCGGTTGTAAATAAACCAAACGGATGTGATGCATAGACCATGTAAAAATCAGTGTATTTTGTACATTAGTGTTAATTTATTAGTTGCGTTACGTTTTCTTCCCATTCAAGAATGAGTAAAAATGACTACTACTACTTCTTTCAAGCTATTTCATTGGTTGATATTTTGAAGGTTTGACGTCATATGAAAATCTTCCAGCCCAGGAATTTCCTAGCTAAGCTTATCAGGGTTTCGTGAACACATGTGGACACAGAAACCCTGACTTGTGAGGATGAGGTATTTGTTATTTACTATTTAATACAATTTGCAGGACGCATGCATTTGGATAAGCTAGAAAACGTGTAACGAAACTATTTCAAACATTTCAAGCATGTATCATGTTTATTTATTCTTTGAAACATTGATTATTAATATCATATACCCAATTAATAGAACATGTTTTCTAAAATATCCACGTAGACTTTAAACAAAACCATGTGTTTTACTTTATTGCTGACGATTTGACGAATAAATGCATACTGCCAAATAAATAATCTAAAATAATTTATTACAGTTTAATTTTTATATTACATGAGGACGGAAAGCCAAATCAAAAGTTATCTCTATTTTATTACTCGAAGATAAAAATAATAAACAAATAAAAGAAAACATAAAAAAGATTACACGAACTCGTCAAAGACGAGCAGTGATACCAGATGCCGAAGCGTAAACATTTCCTGCATCAGCAAAAATGCCCGTCTTGATTTCTGTTAGTCTTAAAGGGGTAAGACAATAACAGAACAAGAAAAGACTAAATATTTTGTACAAGAATATGGACTTTTGATTGGCTGAAAAATATTTTTATCACAGGCCATGATGGAAATAATATCATCATGGAGACGCGCACCCTTTGACTCTATATTACTCCGAACAAACTTGCAGCTTGTGTTTTTTGTGTAAAATTAAACAAAAAACAGTGTTTACTATATTGTAATCTTTGAATTTATTTAATTTAAACATATTTATTCATAATTTATTTGAAATTATTTATAAGTATAAACTACAAAAAAAATTTCTCCATCGATGAATTACAATTCAATGTGCAAAACGGAAATTTTGTTATCTCCCAATGGAGAAAATATTTTGTAGTTAATCCTTAAATTATTAAAAATTGTTATGTTGCAGAAGAAGGACTTGTTTCATTGGAGGAATATACGAGAATCCTCTCAGAACAATGTAAAGAAAAAACATATGAGGATAGATTATTCATGGATGCATTTCATAAACTTGACAAAGATAAAAATGGTTATTTAGATAAAGAGGAATTCAGGATGTGGTTGAAAAGAAGGGGCAAAAAGTGGACGGAAGATGACGAAAACTACATGCAGGAAATTTTTGAAAAAGCAGACGTTAACAAAGATGGGAAAGTTATATTTAAAGGTAATCTTTTGTATTTGTTAGAAACTTGGTCACTTTTATTCTAACCTTTTTCGAATTGTACCTTAAGTTTTAATACTGGAGTCGAGTACACCCTGCCTGCAGTGAAAATCGAACCCACAATCTGAGTGTTGACAGACCACGTGATCAATAGAAGACGAACAACCTTAACCACTCGGTCACCGAAGCCCCTCCGTTCCTGAAGAGAGCAAAAACATAAGAAACCACTCAATTTTTATTCAGGTAAAGGTTCAGGTTAAAACGCATTTATTCGATTTGTAAGAATTCGAGAACTGCAGATATTGTTTGTTTGTTAATGTGGTTTTATTCCATATTCAGTTATATCATTAGGTATATGAATTGGAATATTTAAATTGAAATACGGTTTCTGCCAGTAACAAGGCATTTGTTGATTGAGTCTTAACAGAAAAGTGGATAAATAAAAACGAATTTCGCATATTATCAGGCATTAATATGTTTATCTCCTCCATTATCCGTTTTATAAATATAAAAATTATGTATTTTCAAATGATAATTTAGTCGCAAAGCGTGCGGAAGCTTCTTTTAAACTATTATCTCTTTTTAATGTCAATTCTATGCATAAACTGGAAGGGCAGATAACCGCCAGTAATCGATTTAATATTTTTCTTTTCCAGAGTTCGTTAAGGTGTTTTGTGAGTCATTATGAATAACTAATGTTGTCTGGAAATGATAATAGGCTCAGTACTCGATATTCTGTATAGGAATTGGACCTGTGGTTGGTTGTTCTGTTTCTCTGACGTTTTAGGTTTTCACATAGCGTTAACATTTTTCGGCAAAACCCGCTGCATACAAACTAGTTAATTTCGTGTGTTGACTGACAATAATGTGGAATAAAAGTTTTGGTTTGAGATGTATTGCTTCACATCACTTTCTGCAGCTTAAAATTAAGTAAAGGACATTTTGGTATCCGTTATGATTTATGCAATTTTTTATTTATTGTTCACAAAATGATGACGTTGTATGTCCATTGTTAGAAATTGTTTGTACATAATACTTAACAGTCCGGTGTTAATACGTTGGTCGTATGTAAAGCTCGTTTACTTGTGAATTACGTTCATCAAATCGTTTAAATATGGACTTGACGTCACTGCTGCCAGTTCAAAATCACATGCTGAGCCAGATTGCTTTTCTTCATATAGGCAATTTGAAAAATGATAAGACACGTCGATTTTCAAAATTTCTACAATTTAGTTGTGTTTTCACACATAAACAAACATAAAGAATGAGAAATTTATGGGTGTTGTTTATTTGGCCGGAATAGCATAGCCAGCCAACAAATCGCTCACTTATTTAAATTTTAGTAAACTATAACAATAATACACATAACGTGTATTCCTTTTACCGATGAAATAATAAATAAAGCACTAACATGTACTATATTTCAAAAAGATAACCGACGCAGTAAAAATAAAGTTGATCTAAAAACATTTTTTCATACAAAATATCAAAGCCATTCCGCTTTACAATAACACAGAAATGTTTGATGGGAATTTTCGGAAGTACGTGCGGACGGACAGACCTTATAAATATGATCAAGTGAAATGACTCTTTTTAACCTGTGCGTTTTTATATTTCAACAAATTATTTTATCTCGGTGTTTTCAATATTACCAGGTTTACCAAACATTACAGTTAAAGTAAAATTACATTTGCATTTTTTTGTACATGTACATGTATTCAAGAACATTTATAATGTATATTGAAACCCACTGCATAAGATATAGAAATGTTTGTTCAATTTTTATAATAAAATGTATATGACTTAAGATTTGAAATGAGCAAAGTATAATTAGCAATTAGAGCCACATCTCTGTAAGTGTGTACTACGACGGCAACCCAGTTTATGATACATTTGAATTATTATTTAACATGTATAAAAACTTATTGTTAATTTGTGATTTAATAAGAAATATATTATAATTTCTTCTCTTTGTCTTTGTTTACACTACAGAAAAGCCTGCAAAATTCAGCGTGTTTATATGCGTTCTAATTTGCGCTGTACTTATAAATATTTAATATATTAAGGTACAAGTTATTTGGTTATAGAATATTACAAATTAAAGCTGTCTCTCTTGAAAAATACTTATATTAATAATTAATAAAATAAAATAATGACATAAACAAATAGATGGCAAAATCTTATAATAGTAAATTTTTAAGTTGAATTTTCATTTTACCACACTTTTCCATGTTTTCCGAACAAAGTCCCATTGGTTTTTGACGAATCAAGAAACAGAATTACGATCACGTGGCACGCTTTTCGAGAGGTGAAGTGTCATGAGGTCAAAAGGCTGCGTCGGAATAAAAAAAAGAACGACAAAAGTTATACAATTTGTCTCAGAATCCAGTTAATTCGATTGTGTAACATATGATGACAAAAGCAATACATAATCACGTGTTTATCGCGAATAAAAGGTCATGACCGATGACCAACGAATAAGAAGCGTATACTATAGCTGAATTGGTCTTTGTCGTATAGGGTACTACAAAAATGTACCTCGGGTACATACTTGTATACAAAAATGTACCTCACCGTTTGTTTTGGCGAGAAGTTGTACCCTGTGTAAATTTTGGTTATCCCAGATTGAAATCTTGTTGGCAGTGAACGTATTTTTTACGTGACGATCACGACATGACAGATTTGGCATAAAGGGTTATTACATAAATTTTTGGCATAAAGGGTTATTACATAAATTTTTGGCATAAAGGGTTATTACATAAATTGAAATCGTATGGTGTAAATGGAAATTTATTAGAATGGTTTCAAAACTATTTAAATAATAGGCAGCAAAGAGTAGTTATAAAGCAATCATCTTCTGTGCTTTGTAATGTGACTGCTGGTGTTCCTCAGGGATCGGTATTAGGTCCATTATTATTTATCATTTATATTAATGATATAGCCGAAAAACTAGTCTCTCTCTGCAGACTTTTTGCTGACGACACGTCGTTCAGCTACTCTAGTCGGGACGTTTCACAGATACAATCTGTGATTGATCACGATCTTAGAGAGCTGAACGATTGGTCAAGACAATGGTTACTGTCGTTTAACCCGGAAAAACAGAAATTATGTTATTTTCAAATATATCACAGTCAGAAATGAGCTTTTCATTAAATAATATAGATATTCCAGTTACTATTTTTCATAAACATCTAGGAGTCACTTTTAGCTGTGGTGCTAAGTGGAACATACATATTGAAAATATTATATGTATAGTGTTTCAAGGCACCTAAATGTACTAAGGAAGCTTAAATACAAACTTAATCGAAAAAATCTAGAGAAACTCTATTTAGTCTTTATAAGACCCCTTTTCGAGTATGCCTGTGAACTTTGGGACAACGTTGGTGTGGGTTACTGTAATAAGCTCGAGCTACTGCAGCTAGAGGCTGCTCGAATTGTCACAGGCCTACAAAGTTTTACTAATACAACTAATATTTATACTGAAACTGGATGGGAGCCTTTAGCCGAGCGTAGGAAACGTAGAAAGCTACAAATGTTTTATAATATACAACATAGCTCTGCACTAGCATATCTGTGTAATTTAATACCACCAACTATACAAAGCACTTCGGTGTATCCCTCGCGTAACGGTAATTAACATTATGACCCCTTTTTGTAGACTGTCCCTGACTAACGAATCATTCATACCATCAACTATTCGACAGTGGAACAGTTTGGATATGTCGATCCGTAATGTCGATTCTATCTTTAAATTCAAATCCGAACTTAAAAACATGAACCCATGTATAAAAGGACAGCGTAAATTTAATATTGTCCTAATACAGCTATGATGCTTAGCTTCATTTTTAAACTTTGATCTTTACAGAGTTAATATTATTTCTGATCCATCCTGTCGTTGTTGATCTAATCGTGAAGATTCGTATCATTATTTCTTTGCATGTTCTAAATATACCATCATCAGAGACAGATTATTTGAGAACCTTTCCTGGCTACCCAATTATTGTCCAATAAATCTAGAACTTTTAACATGTGGTAACCCGTTATTGTCCACTGAGAAGAACAAACAAGTTTTTAAACATGTATTTGAGTATATCAAAGGGTCAGAAAGATTCCACGTTGATTAATAACTTGTACACAGGGTTCTTGAAGCACACAATTCATCACCCCCCCCACCCTTATTCTCTAATTATTCGTTTATCTTTGCTAATTTTTTTTTTCTGGTACATTCCATTTATCTCATGTATTGTACAGATCTTATCTTACACATATAATATATATTGTATTAAATTGTATGCATGCTCCATAAATGTTCTTTTGCAACATATTGTATATTTGGAGAAGACTTCATAAGTTTGTCTAACTTGTGTCTTATCCTTTTTGCAAATTTGAGCAAAAAAATATGTTTAAACTAAAACATGACAGAGTCATAAAATAGTTCTAAATCGAGATCATGCAATTACGCTGAATTGGTCTTATTCTTATAATTTCTCGCCAAAACAAACGGCGAGGTACATTTTTGTATACAAGTATGTACCCGAGATACATTTTTGTAAACAAGAATGTACCCGAGGTACATTTTTGTAGTACCCCATACGACAAAGACCAAGTCAGCTATACTGTGTCATCCACACCACATATAAAGTAGTAAGCACCGCATATTAAGTCGCAGGCACTGCATATCAAATCACAAGCACCGGATATAAAGTCGTAAGCACCCCATAAAAAGTCGTAAGCACCTCATTTAATGTAGAAAGCACCGCATATAAAGTATATAAAGTCGTAAAGCACCGCATAAAAAGTCGTAAGCACCCCATATAAAGTAGTAAGCACCGCATATAAAGTCATAAGCACCGCATATAAAGTATTAAGCACCACATATAAAGTCGTAAGCACCCCATAAAAAGTCGTAAGCACCTCATTTAATGTAGAAAGCACCGCATATAAAGTATATAAAGTCGTAAAGCACCGCATAAAAGGTCGTAAGCACCCCATATAAAGTAGTAAGCACCGCATATAAAGTCATAAGCACCGCATATAAAGTATTAAGCACCACATATAAAGTCGTAAGCACCCCATAAAAAGTCGTAAGCACCTCATTTAATGTAGAAAGCACCGCATATAAAGTATATAAAGTCGTAAAGCACCGCATAAAAGGTCGTAAGCACCCCATATAAAGTAGTAAGCACCGCATATAAAGTCATAAGCACCGCATATAAAGTATTAAGCACCACATATAAAGTCGTAAGCAACGCATACAAAGAACTTTTCATACATAAGGCAATCATGTCATTCCATACTGACGAATCCTTTTAACTTCTATGTTAAGATGGCAATTAACATACTTTGCCTATCAAACGTAACAATCGACCTAGTTTTTACATATGAAGATGCAAAAAGGGGACATTAATGTAAAGCACATAATAGCCATCTTAATATACAAAAAACATTCAAACAACCAAGAAAAAGTGGTTGTGATGTATATTTAGTGATAATGAATATGATAAGTAAAGAAAAAAAGTCATAAAATTGATGACATTATGAAAAGAAAGTTGGAGGGTCAAGTGATAAAAAAATGAATGTTCTGAAATGAATAAAACACGAAAAGTTCGAAACGCAAACGGGCAGCGTACACATTTTATGGCTTAAAATCAAATCGTGTTTAATATTTTTGTTTGTTTGAATGTAGCTTCCAATTATTAAGCTAATTGTTTTGCCATGGCGTCTTATTTTTATTGGGGAAGAAGTACGCGATGAGAACCCCCGATCCTCGTGAAGTAAACTGGAAATTTATGTCAATTATTGGTGTAGAGCACACTTAGAACTTGTAATCCCAGTGTTGACATGTGGTTAGTCAGTTTTATATAGCTAAACACAGGCACTTTGGACCAGGATAATTTTTCATGGAATAAAATGCTAATAAATGAGATTAGTGTGTATTCACTCGTTTGGTAACCAGCCTGACATGTCTAACTGCGAAATAGTGCCCGCAGAATAATAATTAATATCTCGTTATCATACTATTAGTTTAAACTACTGAAATCCCCACGTATACCGTTCCGAGTGTCCAGTCAAGAATTAACTATCTCCGTTTAATGTTCTTCTGATAACTACCACTTAACTTCACATCGTAACACCTCGTTGTAAAATAGAGTACATGGATCAAATCTGAAACTAAATTGTTATTAGACAACTAATGGATCTTAATCTCAAACTACGTTGTTATATATCATAGATAGATCTAAATTTATGTTGGAATTACTGCAATACAAACTTCAAAAAGAAACGGTTTGCAAGGAATATTTAAAACTCGCTCCCTGCATTCTGCGAATCTACTTTTTCGCATCCAAAAATACTTTGTTAAGATACACATAGTTGTTATATACAATCTTAAAGGGGCCTCGGTGGCCGAGTGGTTAAGGTAGTTCGTCAACTATTGTTAACGTGGTCTGAAGATGTGGGTTCGAGTCTCACTGCGGGCAGGGAGTACTCGACTACAATCATAAATGAAGAAGGATTGCCAGTTTTCATACCGATGGTCGGAGGTTGACAGGCGGGGGTACTACGGCTTCCTCCCACAATAAAAATTGGGCTCCATAATATAGCTAAAAATGTCTTAATGTGGCGTTAAACATTCAAACAACCAACCAATCTTAAAATAACGTTATTAACATTCAATAAATAGATCTACTTCTAAGACTACGTTAATGAAATACAAATAATCTAAATCTAAAACAACGTTGTTATATACGATACATGGATCCAAATCTCAATATTTATGACTAGATTTCATCAGCCGTACGAATCGATATCCTAACATTTACCTGGTTATGGCTAGCAGTCAACTCCGATTAAAGGTGTTTTTTAGCATTCTAAATAACCAGATTGTCACAGGTGAAGCAAAATATGCTCACCTTTTTGTAACACCTGTATATTGATTTTTTTATCCCCTTTGTATCCCCCGTTTTTGCCCGTGTCGTAAAAATTTCTGTTAACCATAAATGTGTAATTGTATATTTGGATTTTATTCTTTGATTAAGACTCTTAAATGGTTTTTAACATTCAGCAATTTTTCAGTTATATCATGGCGTTCAGATTCAATATTGGGACGGAAGATGGAGTACCCGAAGAAAAAACCGTACTTCAGTAGGACAATTGGCTAAGATTAGAGTCGAGTACACCCTTTCCGAAGTAAGACAACTCGAATCCGCAACCTCAGTGTTGGCAGGCAAGAGATTAATAGTATTCTTATTACTTTAACAACTCAGCCAACGAGACCTTTTGAAAATTTGATGCATGAAGTAATGATAGTTCAAAATTAAAGGATCTTCTGTAACTGATATCAACGATACAAAATTTGGCGGGAAAAAGTTATATCTTGATTGTTCATAGGGTTTGAATAAACAGGTTTTAAAAGCCACAAAAAAACATAAAGAATTTTTTGAATATATACGGTTGTCTGTAAAAAGAAAAAAGGAGTATCCAAATGGAAATAATACTTTACTGCTTTGAAGTGGATAAAACCAAAGAGTTCCAAATGAAACGAAAACTTGAATATACTTGTTAACGCCTTCTCATAACATACTATTCATATCTATATTATAGATCTAAATAAATAACTAATAATCCGTTCGGGTCATTGAATACGAGTATTAAAATTACAAGAGTTAAAACGTGTGTATGTATGTTAGAAGATTCTATTACATGGGAAGCATTTACATACCTACGTCTTTATAAATATATAGATAATAGGACATGTCTGTCTGAAATATTTATGAATAGATAATGAATACTTCATGGTCTTTAAATAAAAGTCTTAACAAGATTGTTTAATAATTAAAGTGAAGCAACAAATCGAGGTAGATTTAGCATAAGGCTTATATAAGCCATCTACGAGTTTGTAAAATGGAATAATTCTCCAGAAAACTTATTAGTTAAAATTATCTAAAAATTTTAATTACTAAATACCTTCTGAAAAATCAGCAGTAAAGTAAATTATAATAATGCAAGAGTGACATCTATAGGTCAATCTCAACGGGACCTTTTTATATACATCTTCATACTACGCATATAAACTTTCCATTGACTATATAATTCAGTATTACTTTCGCATGCGCACATTGAACGATAACAAATTTGATTTTGCTAGTTTTTAAAAGAAAAAAATATAAATAAAACATATTATACGATCTTGTCAACGCATTTTGTAATTGTTTCTTGTTCGAACTCAGCTATATGATGGCGTCCAGGATTCATGAGCTGCGGATTCCGATGTACTTGGTGAACACTCCCGACCATCCCGGCCTCAGAGGGCCTCCTGAGTATTACGCCAAGTATGAAAATAAAAGAACTACTTAAAGCATATAACAATATGTATTTTTCAGTTATAAAAGCTTTTTAATTAGGTTAAATTCGTCGCCAGTACCAATGACTTCCCGATGTCCCACCCCCTTTTACCGTTGATTTATTTAACTTGTTTTATTCTTGATTTTAGCTGAAATATTTCTCGCTGCGCGTCAATCAGTCAATCGAACACTACAAGCGAAGCAAAAGTCCATGTCTTCACATGGCAATTTAAAAAAAAAGAAGAAAATTTTTTAATAACGTAGCATGCACAAGACATTAAAATAATGAAACAAGATTAACATAATGTAAATAATTAGTGGTAATCAATATGATAAGGAATGGACGAACATCGGAAGACGTCAAGAACTGTGGTTATGACAACTGACTCCTCTAAAACTGTTGTACTGTCTTGAACTTTGGCATTCGATATGGTAGTTATGACTTGATGAATTTTGCTCGACTGATTACATCTCACAAAAATATTTCACAAATTCTGAAAAGAACAGGAAATACATTGTGTAGAATTATAGGAATAACGTAATGAATATAAAAAATATAACCACTAGTACCGAAAACCATATGTATTGAGGCTGTTTATTGGTCAAAGTAACAAGATTTACAAGTGGTTGTGAATTTCTTACCGAAACGATATAAGCAAAGAATAATGATTGGTCACTATTTGGCAGGGAAAATGTTTCTCTTGACTTTAATAGATTTTATGGACTGGTTTTGCCTTTTTAAAGCTATGAAGAATATCAAGTACCTCATTATATTTTGTAAATTTTAGTTTTAAGATGTTTGTAAGAAAACTATGAAAAGAAAGTTTAGGTCAAAACTCAGAAACAAAAATATTGGTTTGAAATTGATAAAACCCGAATAGAAAATGTAACACAACCATGACAAACAAACACCCATAAGCAATATTATTTGTTGTTTGTTTTTATTAGGTAGGAAGCCAGAATAACCGGTGTGACTTTGACCTTCGACAGAGAAACTGACAATCCGTTTCATTAAAGGTTGGAGTCTAGCATAACTCGAACTTACAGGCTTAGTGTTGACAAGCGAAATTATAGATGACTAGGTACTTATAACACTCGGCCAATAGGTTAATTATTCCCCCGCTTCGAAGAAGTGGGGCATTGTCCGTACGTTCGTTCGTTCGATCGTGCGTAACGATAATTTCTCTGGCAGTTTTCTAAGCAACTATACATGTAGGATGTAGAAGCCTGATATTTTAGATATTGCTTTAACCTGTAGTACAATATAGGGTTTAGCGATTTTATGCTCCTTGATCATCTACTTCCTGTTTTCCGAATACTTTTTGTGAAAGCGGTGGTATCACTAGTGAGTATTAGCTAAGAGGTTTACCTTGTTTCACGTGTATAACATACACACATATTTAGTGTTAAAGTTAGTTTATGAGGTTGAATGGTGTTTAACGCCACTTTACCAATTTTTCAGCTATATCTTGGCGTCCTGAGAGGAAGCGGAGTACCCGAAAACCCGGACCTTCAGTATAATGCTCATATTTTGCTTAACCGAATATCTGATTAGCCAGAGTGAGTATCATAAACAAAACGTCAAATAGATTATAGTCGAATAAACTGTATCGCTTTTTGAAACATAATTGAATTGCGAGCGTATTATACATAGTCAATTACGGTATTAATTATGCAAATGCATACACATACCGTTAAAGGTTATTTTCCCATCCTTGTTTTTATCTGCCTGGTCAAAATGTTCCTGTATTTCTTTTTCGGTCATGTTCCATTTTGATTCACTAAGTACTTGTTTTAACTCGTTGAAATCGATAGCTCCACTGTTGTCCTTGTCATATTTCTTGAAGTTGTTCATGAACATTGCTCTTTTCTTGTCGAGCCTTTGCAGCTGCATTTTCATTAATTCTTCGTATTCTTCATATTCAATGTAGCCACTACCTGTAAATACAACACAGGAGAATGTTTTATTTAATCTGATATTAAAAATTAATATCAATAATTAATTAATTACATTTGTTTGCGAGGGTGGTTTAGGCCACTCATCAATTTTCATATGTTCGATCTCTTCTTAGGAGGGCGGCGATATATTTGTATTCACTTTAGTTGCTAACGATGGATAAAGAACATATTTTTAAGTACACTTAGTTACCATAAATGAACAGAATTTTGCTACAAGAATGTTAATCATTTAACTTGAGTGAAAAATACAGATATTGTAACTAATAAAAGAAACCGAAAAATTTACACTTTATCATGTTAAAATTAGAATGTATAAAAAATTACGAAGCTTGACATATAAATCACGAAATAATCCAAGAAATACAATTAAAGCGATGAAATACATTACGTAATATAACATAACACCATTTTTCAATGCCTTTTTCTTATCAAATTAAATAACTAATTAATAAAAGAAACTCAAGTATATACATTTTATTATGTCAAGAATAGAATGCATTAATAAAAATACTAGGCTCACCCTATAGATAGTAAAATGATCCAAAAATAAAAATTGAAGCGGATCTATTCATAATACCGAGATACTGGTAAAGCGCGCATTAATATGCAATTATGTACATCGATCGATCGATTGGATGGATGGATGGATGGATGGATGGATGGATGGATCGATCGATCCATCCATCCCTCTGTCCGTCCGTCCGTCCGTCCGTCCGTCCGTCCGTCCGTCCGTCCATCCATCCATCCATCCATCCATCCATCCATCCATCCATCCATCCATCCATCCATCCATCAATCATATTTTTAATTGTTGCCACAGTCAGTGCATGATTATTATAAATTGCCACAAACTGATTGAGATAAAAAATTTACAAATTTTCAAACAGTTCATGGGTATGTTGTATACTGTACCGCTAATTATAGTTTATTTAGAATTTAACCATCTGTTAACACCAGGCTTGCTATTTGTGCAACATGTATGTTTTCTATTTGTAATAACCAGGTCTGACGTTCTGAAAACCCTCGTCAATTTAGGTTAGAGTTAAGAAAAAAAAAGAAACCCAACGGAACAACACGATTCTAAAGTCAATGGATAATTACGAATCCGGAAATAGACAAACATATACAGCGCAAAACAAAAACGAAAAACACAAAACGAAGCGCGAAACCCGCGCCCAATAAAAACCATATATGCACGCAGGTGCTCTGGACGAGTAATCAGTGCATGCCTCTAATTAGACACCGCCTCGAGTTACTCATTGTCATGTCTAGGAAGAATTCAAATCATGGAATAATAAAAACTACCTAGATTGCTGTTATCAGACTTACCGTTAGTGTCAACTTTCGCTATCATTTCCTGTGCTTGCTCCATTGTCATCTTGACACCAATCATTTTGCCCCCTCTGACAAATTCTTCTGCTGACAGTTTATTGTCTTTATTTTTATCCAATTTTTGAAATGTTCGTTTTATTTCTAACAAAAATGGTATGTATAATTAAATATGTAAACAGATAGGATGTGACTATCCAACTTAAACAAGCCTGCTATCTAATCCAATTCACTTTCTTGAATAAAATATGTTTAAAATGAAAAAGCTAAAACTAGCGGTTGGGATTTTGTATTAAACGCAGGTCTATTCATGGTAGAAACAAAATATGGGTCTTAATCAATGCAGAATTACTGCACGATTGGGAAAAAATTGATTTATGTGTTGTTTTGTTTGTTCGTTTGAATGGCGTTGACACCACTTTCAACAATTTTTCAGCTTTATCATGGCGTCCAGTGTATATTGGTGGAGGAAGCCATAGTACACGAAGAAAATCCCCTACCCGCTGTAGAAAAACAGGTGAATTGATTTTTGTATATCTGTGTCTTGCTTGCGCGATTCTGTTGCGATATATGAAGAGTTATCCCAACCATGTTCCAATACGCGTGCATTATTCAATTTATCGACGTCTCCATACCTGAAACACTTGATATACGTCGTACAGTCGACTTTGACCTGGATTTTAGACAACTACATTATATGAACAAACCTGATTCATTGGTCTTGCTGATATCAGAGTTTTTCTCCATGCTGTAGAAAACGTAAAAACCACACTTTGGAAGTACAGAACTAATATTTTATGTTTGATAATCTGTTCTTCACAGTTGAATCTGAAATTTAAAAACTTTATTATTACAAACATTGTAATATTTAAGAATTCGAAGCTCAATTAACAAATATGTTTGATTTGCAGACTTTTCTCATTTTCTTATGTTTACTTACTTAGTATGTAATAAATAATCCAGCTTTTCGTCAAATCAATGTTACAGAATGGTATCCGGTACAATTTTTTTTATATGTTATATAACAAACCAATATACTGCCGTATTAAATTAGATCTTTAATTTGTTTTGTCTTTGTTGATTTAAAAGTCAATGATCTATGAATATAGATGTCAATATATTGATAAAGTATTAACACAGTACAATTAATCATCACCATAAATGTTCACGAGTTATCTACCTTTTATTGAAATAGATATGTCTTGAACAAAAAGCCCTTGTAGTTATTCTTAAAACGTGATTTAAATAAATTCTTGCATTGTTTCAATTTTATTGATGTGATTTAGTCATATTGGTTTCCGTGGGGTATCTATCAGTAATTAAAATCGGAAGATTGTGAAGAATTGTTTGTTGGGTTGGGGGAAGGGGCTGGAAGCTGATCGTACTCTTTAGCTAGCGAAGATGCGGTTTCACCGAACTGAATAACAATACATTTGAATGATAGAATGTAGCCAAACACTGCTCAGCCTTAGCTGAGATCCAGTGTTTAGAGTACACTTAAAACATTCCTTAATGCAATAATGTTATTCCTATTAAACCCATGTAATTTTAATATACAATTTCAAATCAAAACCATTCTTTTTTGACGAAATACTTGGGAAAAGAACATGTTAACAAACATATATTTTATTTTCTGACGAATTTTTCGTGTTTTTGATTGATCTAAACACAACTTTCTGGTGACTTTAAATTTGAACAGTTCTAAATTGCATCAAAATACGGAAACTTTTGTCCGCTGCATGATTCCGCTGCTCACTGGTCAAGCGGTATCCAATGTCGACCTGGTTTTTCTCTAAAAAAAATCGAAAAGTTCTATCATGTGATTGCATACTCTGTTTTTCTGATCAATAATAATGATAATTTTATTCATGTAATAAAACAATTACTGACTTTGATATGCGGTAGCTATCATGTCTATCAAGTCTTTAGAATTTACGTTTATTGCATATATGTGCTGTATCAGGCTCAAGTAACGTGTACTGTCTATGGCTGAGTAAATTGTTTGGCAATACTTTGAGTAAACTTTAATGTCCGTATTGATTTACGTCTACTACTAAATAGAGTGATTGATTGATTGAATGGTTGCCAAACTACCAGCAAACATTATTTCAGTGATAAAGTTAATAATAAAGTAATTCAAGTTGTACTGAACCATAGAGAAGAAAAATTTTTTTGCCCTGTAAAAGGGTGGAGTATTGAATAGATACGGCTTGTGTAGACTCTACAATAAAACTAATCTTTTCAAAAAGTACAAAAGCGGTCTTTTATCGTGCAAAAAGCATTACTCACGGTGGTCAGAAATCAAGCTTTCCGCATTTTAACGTGACAACCCTAAAATTAGAGGGATTCCCTTATCCGCCACATAGGAATTATTTGACCTCTCCACCCTTTTTATTGTCCTACAAAGTGTTTCAAAACAAAGACAATTACAGAGATGCAATCAATTTGATTGGTTTGTCTAGATGTCTATAAAGATTCAGCTGCATAACATTAATGTGGTAACAAAGGTCACCAGAATATGACCTGAACGCGGTTACATAAGATCTTCCAAGCTGCAAAATAGATAAAAAACAAGTTATAATTAGATTGTGTGCTTAGCAATGTTTGTGGCTCCTCCCAATACCAATAGTGCACTAAACATAAATTGAGTATACTGTCTTAGGATTCTAAAAAAATCGTATCTGTATAGTATGGTTTGATTTTTGTTTTACTTCTTTTTAGAATGGTGTAACTTTCATTTGTTACGTTACTTTCAACATTCTTTCGGGTATGCCAAGGGATCCAGTTTTTATTGTGTGAGGAGGGAGGGGGCCAGAGTACCCTGTCGCAGAAAACTGGAGACCTTCGATAATAAAACGGGCAATCCTGGTCAATTAAGAAGAGAATCATCCTTACCGCTGTGAGACACGAACCCTAAACCTCAGTATGGTTTGAACATTGCATCACAGTTGCTATGTTTAAGGTTTCTTTGATGACATTTCACTTAATACTACGTGAAGTGACGTCACCAATAGTGTCTATAGCTAATATTTGTACTGCGCATTACAGTAATATTTAATATATCTTTTTAAATCTTTAAAAGCTGAACAATTCATCATCAAAACATTTACATTCATGTATATGGTGAACAATTCAACGGGTTTTTCTATAAATCTTTCTAGATCAAATATTGACGATATTTAACAATACATTTAATTAATAACAACTGCTGTCTTTGACTATATGTATTATAAATCAAAACAATAAGATTTTATTTTAACATCATGTGATAATACTATAGAGATACCAAAACACTCATTAATAAACTTAGTTTTTGACCTTTTGACCGAAGGAGGTAAACTACAATTAAACTATTACTTTAGAAATCGTATACCTATATACACCATTTAATGTTTACATTAGAAGCATATCTATAAATATGTTTGTTTGTTTGTTTGTTCGATGGAGTTAAAAGGCCATTTTCAGCAATTTTTCAGCTATATCTTGGCGTCCAGTTTTTATTGGGGGAGGAAGCCGGAGTACCCGGAGAAAACCCCCGACCTGCGGTAGGAAAACTGGCAATCCTTGTCAATTAAGATTGGAGTCGAGTACACCCTGCCTGCAGTGAGAATCGAACCCGCAATCTCAGTGTTGACAGACCACGTGATCAATAGTAGACGAACTACCTTGACCCCTCGGCCACCGAGGCCCCTCTATAAATATGATATAGCTCTTTATACTTTATGTTCCGTTGGTTTTTAACGCATTCAATCAATACATGGCAACAATGTCGTAACTAGGTTTATTTATTATTGAACCAGAATTACGCGGGAGCGAATCTAGGCGAAAAAATTACTAAATATCAAAATTCTACGTGAAAAGACAAAAAAGTTATGGGTTGGAAAGATTTTGGACCGACGCACGCACGCACGGCGCGACGGACGGACGGACAGACTGATCATTATAGGGCGTCCGTCACATAGCGGGGCCCTATTAACTGAATTCCAGATATAACTGAATAATGTTTTATAAGACTAAATCCACAATTACTTGTTGAACTCAGTTGTGTATTTAGAATTCCGCATTCAGATTACTGTACATAACTAAGTTGTTCCCCTTGGATGAAAGACAAAGCGGAAATACTATGACAATGTCCTGCATACGACATCATTGGTTAACCAAACTTTTACCATACCAAATGGACAATATACCAATCTTTCCCCCTGTTCAGTAACAAATCCAAAATGTCTATTTACAGTCGTTTTAAAGCATATTCTCATATATCTCTTATGGCGTCACCAATGGTGTGGCCGAGGTTTAGTTTAAACATATTTATTTGCTCAAATACAAGCAAAGGGATTGGACATAAGTTATAACAATATTATGGAGGTCCTCTCCCTAACAACATTATGGAGGTCCTCTCCCTAACAACATTATGGAGGTCCTCTACCTAACAAAATTATGGAGGGTCTCTCCCTAACAACATTATGGAGGTCCTCTCCCTAACAACATTATGGAGGTTCTCTCCCTAACAACATTATGGAGGTCCTCTCCCTAACAACATTATGGAGGTCCTCTCCCTAACAAAATTATGGAGGTTCTCTCCCTAACAACATTATGGAGGTCCTCTCCCTAATTCCCTAATAACATTATGGAGGTCCTCTCCCTAACAACATTATGGAGGTCCTCTCCCTAACAAAATTATGGAGGTTCTCTCCCTAACAACATTATGGAGGTCCTCTCCCTAACAAAATTATGGAGGTTCTCTCCCTAACAACATTATGGAGGTCCTCTCCCTAAACATTATGGAGGTCCTCTCCCTAACAACATTATGGAGGTCCTCTCCCTAACAACATTATGGAGGTCCTCTCCCTAACAACATTATGGAGGTCCTCTCCCTAACAATCAATGTTTACAATGAAATGCAAAATGACAGCACTTATAAAAAAAAAACAAACATAGAAAAGGCTGTAGAAGGGAACAAAACAAAGCGAAAAAGGAATAAAATGAATATAAAGATAATACAATTAAGAGTCAAAAAACAATCACAAAGGATCTGGCTTCTAAAAGGGGTTGGGTTCAAGTAATAATCACTTAAAGCGTTTTGTTCGTTTTATGTAGTTTTGAACACAAGGGAATATATACGAGTTTTGGTGAGATGTAAGTCTTCCGTCACCAGCCAATAGAATTTCAATCGTTATGTTAAAACCGCCTAATTGTGCATACAGAACATTTCTATGTACATTGTACAAAGTGCATTCCATAAGGTAGTGAATGCAATTTTCATATGGATGACCTCAACTACAGGACGGAGAAGGGACAACGTTTATACAAAATAAATCCGCATTTAATGAACTACACGCATGTCTGAGCCTGGTATGAATTATGTTTAAGTTTCTTTCACCCGAATAAAAGTAGTCGGGTGGTTTTGTCAATTGTCGTTTAGTTATTTTTTGAAAATATTTATATTTCTAGCATTTCTTGTTTGTTTCTATGTTTAATTGATTCCAATCTTTAGCCGTTGCATAGAAAAAAGAATTTTCTGTTCTGTTAAGTCTAAATTGAGGTATAACATAATCATCACTGTTGCGCAGGTTGTATGTTGAAACCTGATTTGTCAGGGGTGGCATCAAATCACACAAGTATTGTGGACACATGTGGTTATGAATTGAGTAAAACATATTGAGACTTTTTGTTACGCCTCCTGTCCTCTAAAAGTTCCCAACCAGTTTAAAAAAATATTGACTCCCTACTAGCAAACATCGGTAAACCTGTAACTATACGACCAGCTTCAAGCTGTAGTTTTTCTAGGTTATTAATAACACCGAGACCACACCAATCCCAAACCTCAGAGGCATATTCCATATAAGGACGAATAAATGTGAGATAAATTCGAGATAAATACTTTCTACAAAGAACATATCTTAATTTTCGTAGGACTGATATTTTCTGACCAACAGATTGCATAATATTTCCCATATGTGTTGAAAACTTTCCATCAGAGTCCAAAGTAATTCCTAAGTGTTTATGGGACGAAAAAAATTTTAATTGGTTGATTCTTAAATATTAATTCTATATCGTCCGTTAAAGTGCCAATAATAAATGCCTGAGTTTTCTGTGGATGAAAATTAATTAACCATTTGTCAGACCATGATGCAATGTTCTCTAGATCTAAATTTACAACGTCTTCAATACTAGAAGGGAGATAGGCAGAGTATGATAAAGAGGTATCATTGGCAAATAGTCTTGTGAAACTTAATAAGTCATCAGATATGTCATTAATGTACACTAAGAAAAGAAGAGGACCTAGGACAGAGCCCTGTGGCACTCCTGCGTTTGTCTGCTTTAGAAGGGATTTTGAAATTGCTATAAAACATTTTTTAAACCAGTTAAGAAGGTTATCATTCACGCCATACGCCTTTAGTTTTATTAGTAAACCAGTATGCCAAACACGGTCGAACGCTTTGGATACAGATGAAAGAAGTAATGTTTTTATTTTCAAGAGTAGTGATTATAGTATGAGAAATTTCTATTAGCTGGTGAACGGTGGAATGATCTGGAATAAAGCCTGACTGGTATTTATACAACAAATTATTAGAAATCAAATGATTAAACAAATACCTAAAACAATTCGTTCGAAAACCTTGCCAACGGATGAAATAAGAGAAATATGTCTGTAATTAGAGAATTCGTGTCTATCGCCCTTTTTAAAAAGTGGCATAACGGGTGCGGTTTTCTTCCGTAAATGGTCGATCTCTGGTACAGATGAGCCAGTACAGATCAGCTCACGCGCACGCATCTGTACTTGCTGCGTCATCCAATCAAAACGCCAGAAACAAGAACGTGGCTATGGAAGCATAACAATGTTCTTGTTTGACGTTCTGTTTCCGGCGTTCTGATTGGACGTCAGAGACAATGGAGTCTAAAACAATGGAGAGTCTATAGGTTAAAGCGATGTGAAAGTTGTTGGTTTACGGAAGAAATAGGTACTTTCATATGTTTTTGGGAAAGTCCGTGTGATCTTTCACTCGTGATAGAATTTTTTATGTCTTTTGGGTCGTTCAGCTGCGGTCCACTCGCGAAAAGACATAAAATTTCTATCACTCGTGAAAGATCAACCGGTTTTACCCAAAAACGTATGAAATAACCTGTTATTCCACAGTTCTGGAAATTGGGTTGTAGACAGAAACAAATTTAAAAGTTTTGATAACGGAACGCAAATACATATAGTATTCATTGTGTTATATAGCATATGTTGACTGATACGGTCGGGCCCAGGCGCTTTACCTAGTTTTAGTAATTGAAGAACGTCACAGACTTCATTAAAAGTTACACCAAAGATATCGATAACGGAGTTCGCGATTCAAAAACGGGAGTAGGAACATTTGTGTCATTGAGTTTCGACACCGAGCAAAAATAGTTGTTTAGAAGGCAAGCTTTCTCATAGTTATCGCTTATTATATCGCCATTGTCATTTTGGAGTTGGCTTATATAAGCAGATTTCCCAGTTTAATCAATGACCAATGACCAATATGATTTAGAATTGGTATTGTCCAATTCTTCTAACAAATTGTTTGCATTCAAAAAGAACTGTTCTTTGTTTCATATTATTAACGTGATTTCTTTGCTTTTTATATTTTTTTTATCAAAATCTTTTTTGTTTTAATGGCTATTTTATGAAATCTGTTCCGCTTCCTTATTTCTGTACGAAGTTTAGAATTAAACCATATTTTATCATTGGGTCGTATTGTGACCTCTTTTCTAGGGACACATTCTTGTAAGATACCCCAAAAAGTTACAGTAAAGTTTCTGCAATTACTATCCATAGTGTTTCTTGAATTGATAATTATATCCCAGTCGAAAATATCTATCAATTCGTTACACTTTTTAATATCGGCCGGTAATTCCATACCAATCTCTTGTACGAGTTGTGTATTCGTAACGAGCCGAGTGGTCAAGGTAGTTCGTCTACTATTGATCACGTGGTCTGTCAACACTGAGATTGCGGGTTCGATTCTCACTGCAGGCAGAGTGTACTCGACTCCAATCTTAATTGACAAGGATTGCCAGTTTTCCTACCGCAGGTCGGGGGTTCTCTCCGGGTACTCCGGCTTCCTCCCCCAATAAAAACTGGACGCCATGAAATAGCTGAAAAATTGCTGAAAGTGGCGTTAAAACACCATTCAAACAAAACAAACAATATTCGTAACGATATTTTCAAATAGATAATAGTAGCTTCGTGATCGCTGTATTGTCTGTCGACTTGTATTGTATGGGAGCCACAGACAACACAGTCATCACTAACTAGAATGGGATCTAATAGGGATTGGCGATTATCGGTAATTCTAGTACGGTCAGTAATTGTATTTGTCAAGTTATACGTTTTCATTATTATATTGAGCTTATGGTTACGTTCCCTAATGAGATCAACGTTGAGATCTCCAGTTATAATTACATTCGAAGAAGAGTGTAAAGCCAGTTCAATAGACTGTTGAAAATTATCCTAAAATTAATTTAATTTCAACATATTTATTCGTAAATTCAATAATACAATACAGTACAATGAATTACAAAATACCTAGACAGGATCTGGTAACAAGCACTTAGCTTTTGTCAAAACCATTTCCTGAAATATAACTAACAATAGTATTACATACAAATTTCTGCATGCTCTTTACATATTAATTTTCACAAGTGACAATTTTCTATAATTGATTTTTAGTCAAATGAAATAATTATATAGATTAAAGGAAAATACATATTAAGTTATGATCAAATATGGAAAGATTACAGGGAAAAAATGTACAATAATAATAGTAGTAATAATTATTATAATAATAATCATGTCAAAACTACAATGGGGGAAAGTGCAATGTAAAGACAAAAGATATAAAGAAAAAATGTAAAAAGATCCAAGGAATTATTCTACGAGTTGAATCGTTTGCTGTTTATGATGAACTTCTGAACTGTCATAAAAACGTTCTTGTTTTGTTCATCGTCTAGGAAATGATCCATATAACAATAAGTTTAAATCTATTGCAATAGGAAGATCGAGACACTGAAAATAGTTTGCTGACGCAGATGTGTATATTTATAGCAAAAAAGTAGATAGTGTGAAACTGATTCTATAGAACCGCATGTACAGTTGGGTGTCTGAACATAATTTCGAGAAAAGAGATGTTGATTTAAAGAATTACAACCCATTCTTAATCTACTATGTAAAATTTGACCAAGTCTTGACCCAACATAGTAATATATAGGACATTTTTTGTTTTGTACCTTGATATTAGACTTAAACGAATGTAAAGACCTAGAGTTTTTGAGGTCATTTGGCAACTTATTTCATAACTTTACTGTATAGGGAAGAAAATAATCGGAATAAAGATAAGTACGTGTTCGAAGCTCCGCTAAGTTCTGGGATTGTCTGGTGCTGTAACTATGTTGTTCCGCTACTAGATTTGGTAAGATCTCTTGAAGATAATTTGGAACTTCCCTTCTAACTAACTTGTGCAAAAGTATCAGTCTGTGCCCATCCCTTCTATCTGAAAGTTTCCCCACCCAGTCTGTTCATATAACTTTTCAGTAACAATTCTAGCGGCTTCTAACTGAACGTCTTCTAATTTTTTGCTAAGGGATAAATTTTGATTGTGCCAAATGATATCACCAGTACTCCAAAATAGGTCTAATGAACGACATGTACATTTTGTCTAATGTATATCTATCTACAGTAAATCGTATTTGTCTAATAATATTAATACCAGCATATGCAATGTATTACTTGATAGAATTATACCTAAATGTTTATGATAATCTACTTCTTGTAAAAAGTGTTGATTTATCAGTAGTGGAGGTTGCAAAGATGTGATTGCCTTTCTGGAGATAGTCATAGTCTCAGTTTTTTGTGGGTTGAAGTTAACCAGCCATTTTTTTGATCAAGTATGAATTTTATCGAGGTCTCTGTTTAGAATCTCTGCTGATTCACGAGGGTTATCGAATATTAAATAAATACTTGTATCCTCGGCAAACAGTCTAATAGAGGCATCAATATCTACCACGATGTCATTAAAAAACAATTAAAACAAGAGAGGTCCAAGGATAGATCCTTGCGGTACCCCTGACTTAATCTCCATCTAGTCAGAGTTTGTCCATTTAAAACCACCCTTTGAGCCCTTCCCGAAAAATTCATTTTAAACCACTCTAAAAGATTCCCAACAATACCCTACCTCTGTAATTTAAACAGCAAGCCTTTATGCCATTCCCGATCAAAGGCTTTACTAATGTCACAAAAAAACTACCCGTATTTCTTTCCCTTCATTTAATGCTTTCCCAAACTTATTAGTAAAATGCACGAGCTGATTCACTGAGTCCCCACGAGTGAACCCTGACTGGAATGGAGTAATTATACGATTCTGTACTTGGAAATTATTAACATATTTATAGATGCAGCGCTCCATACATTTTGAAATAATACTTAAAAGAGATATTGGTCTATAATTTTTTACTTCAATCATATTGCCGTTTTTAAACACGGGTACAACATTTGCCTTTTTCAATTCTCTTGGAAATACGGAAGATGCGATAGACTTATTGAATAATATGCTGAGAGGATACTTAAGTTCTGAAGCAGCCTCCTTCAAAAGTCTACGGCTTATCATATCCGACCCGGAAGCTTTTGTCGGGTTTAGTATCTTCAGAACATCTTCGACATTATTTTCACGAATTATTATATTATTTAGAGTAAGAGTAGGGTCCAGGTGATCTACCTGTTGCGGAATAATATTTAGTATCATCTATTATAGTTTGGGTCACAAAAATCCTATTGAATACACTTTTGTTGAACGTCATTAGATAACAGAATTAACAAAGACATGACAACCGTCGGCAAGGGATTACTAAGAAAAGTGGGAGAGGTAATTGATTGACGTAGGATACCCAGAATCCCTTGCGTTGAGATTGAACAGTTACCTCCGAGGTCAATTTCCCGACACATGGCGGAAATGGCCGAGAGATGTTCTGATTGAACCTACTCGTTGGAGGACGCTGTAGGTAATTTTGAAAATGCGTGCGTTAATTTATTTATCGCACGCATTTCTCGTCGGAACAAGATAAACAACCTTTTTTTTTGTTTAGTTTTCTTTGTAAGTACCCAATTATATGTTATACATGTATATTAACGCACGTTGATCTAGCAACATTCGCGCGACCGTCCACAAAAATTCACTCTAACTTTTATCTACAAAAAAACAACAGTTTGTAACTATTTACTGTACAAGTTCATATTTCATGATAATACAATTAAGCATAGCTTATTTTAGATCCTAATTATGATGATCACGTGACCAATAATGTTGAGTCTGACGCTACCAATGTCCCCAGTTACCACCCATCGAAACAGAGGTCGCCAGTTACTTGTTTGTACTTAAGACATTATTCGGTCGATACACTTTTAACATTAAAATATTTATTAGTCCAGAGACGCTTAAACATAAATGTGAAGTTTTCATGCCACTAAAGTGAGATCGAGTATATCATTGTTCTGTCACCAACTTTTCAGAAATTATCATATATCATGCATATTTCATTTAAATTACGTATAATAATTTATTTTTTCTTTACATTTAAAATGTGTTATTTGCTTACCCTTTAACAATTGTATTTAGACCTTCTGAGTGTTGGGACGAGCCATTTTTTTGTTGGAAGGTGGCGATATCGGTGTCGCTGTTATAGAAAATAATAATTGTATCCAGCCAGATAAAAAACTCCCCTCCTGTCTACATACATACACAAATTTTGCAGACGAAAGTGTGAAATTTACTCCAGAAAATAAAGAAACTATACGTCGCATGCCTCTGTATTTTTTTAAAAAGATTTTATGTTTTGGTTGTCGGTCATTATATATTGATATTATTACGTGATGATTTCTGTATTTTTCCTGTTATTGGGACAAGGCTTGCGCCTCAGGCCAATAGAGTTGGCAGTGACCGCGGGACCTTGGTAGCCGAGTTGTCAAAGTAGATAGTTATTCACTATTGATCACGTGCCTGTCAATACTGAGTTTACGGGTTCGAGCATTACTCTGGGCAGGGTGTCCTTGATTCCAACCTTGATACATGTAATACCAATTGCCATATTTTATGCCAAAGTTCGTTTTTTCACCGGGTAGTCCGGCTTTATACCAGATTAAAATATGGACGCCTTGATACATATGAAAAAGTGCTTTAAACACCATTGAAACAACCAAACAAACAAACAAACTAAATCACTTTATGCTCATACCGCTTGCTCACTTTGTCAGGTTATAATAATACGATAATCTGGGACTTATTGCAATTCTCCATACTTTTTATAGTGGCAGTCCAATTTTTCGCCCATTGGTCCATCAAATTTCAAAGAATTTGTCTTGTTAAATTATTCTCGTCCTGAATTTTACCCGACATACTATAGCTATATGTTAAACAACAATTCAATCTATCAGACTCCTCCAATTAAATCTGGATGTTATGATAAAGCTCAAACATTGCAGACAGTGGCATTAAACACAATTAAAACAAATAATAAGTCAATCAAAGTTGACATCTAAAGCTGTCATCCAGAAAAGGTTGCCAAATCTTGAACACTGGAAATCGAACAACTGAAATTATTTACGAAAGAATTTAAATTCTTATTAATTATATGATACGTTAAATATAAACTTTAAATTCTCTTGATGTCATTTAAATAAATACTATAATGGTTTTGTTTCCGTATTTTTTGTAATTTCTGATCTCAGCCATAGAACGGTGTATTAGTAGCAAAAATGTTGACTTTGTCAAGAGCTTGGCAAATCGTCAAGTATAAATATAACAGATCAAATATCGATAGAACCAAAACATTTAACAAAATCAGTCAAAATAGTTAAAACGACGAATTCGTCAATAATCAAATTGCCTACAATCATTTTGTTTGCTTGAATGGTGTTTCATGTTTAACGCCACTTTCAGCTTTTTTCAGCTAAATCATGGCATGCAGTTTTTTATTGGTTCAGGAAGCCGGAGTACCAGGAGAAAACTACCGACCTTCGGTAGGAAAACTGGAAATCATTGATTGGATTCGAGTGCACCTGTCCGCAGTGACACAGTATTTTTGTTGGTTTTTATGTTGTGTGACTGATTGTTTTGGTGTCTGCTCATTGTTAAACCAAGGTTTGTCTGTCCTTAACATATTCTCAAATGAATATTCCGTGGTATCTTCGATTTTTCTTTTGTGTACTGTTCAAATCCTTCTGGTATGTAATCGATATGGTAGCTTTCAATTATACAACTGCTGACATTTTTTTTTCTAATGACTAAGCATTAATAAATCCGGATGCAGCCATTTTCGCATAGTTTAATTCATGTGCATTTTGTGACCTTCAAATATAATAAATAGATTAAATTTTAAGTGTCTGTCACGACACTAAACAATTAGATGCATTGTTTAACTTCCCTTTTAAGTGTCCAAGACTAATTAACAGTATGCGATGCGGTAAAATCTTGAATTTCCAACATATGTGTTGACGGGTACCATGTACTGAGTACAGGAAAATTAACAGAAGATCGAATATATAATAAACTTTTTTTTTTCTGGAATTTTACTAACGAGCTATCATTCATAATATAGCTAAAATACAACCCAGTGTATCCAATAGTAAGCAATATAGTAACCAATCACTGCTGCCACGTATATGTTTTGATGACGTAATTTACGTCTAAGTTATGGTGTAATTATGGCTTAGTATATTTTAAATACTACTAAGTTATCACCTACTTACGGCCTGGCATGTCGTAATTACGATATAATGAAATGGTTACGACACTAACCGGCGTCAGTCATTTACATATTCTATTTTTTGCGCAAGGGGAACAACACAACAGCATGTAGAATGTAAAAGTCATTGACGTTATAAATGACGTTACAAATCTAAAAATAGGTTTATTCAATGGTTAATTCTATCGTCCACCAAGTAATAATTTCCACTACAATTCATTCCTCCGAGTCAATGACGTGTAACATTGGTTTGCGACTGGGATGAAGGTTATAACAAATACATGTACCGAAGACCGAGTACACTGTCAAAAAAGACAATCCACAAATTATAGTCCGAGAAACCGGCTAACTCCAGAATCAAAAACCAAAACTATAGTAACTTTAACAATGGTCCTGACTTGGAACAGGCATTTCAAATGAAATGGTGGGTTAAACCTCCCCCTTCAATTACTTTAGTATGGGAGTTGGCTAGTTGAATAGAATGGATGGTTATCATATACCACTAGTCTGTAATAGTGCCACATTCACTGAATGGGAATTAAAAAAACTATCAGAAACCATATTATCAAACGAGAATATTTTAAGACAATGGATTGGTATCTATAGTATCTATAGTTAATCTTATCAAAGGCACGGACGAGTTGGTTTTACTTGTAATCTTGGTTTTTGAGTTTATTCCGAAATATAGGTGACGTTTGCAAAAGTATACACTCGCTGCAAGCTCTTGCATATCTGATCAATTGAGAAATTTAGACACCGTATAGGAAAAACTGGAATATTGCTGCATAAGTGAGGAAAATATTTAATTGTAAAATTAAAATATGTTCTCGTTTGCTGTAAATTCTTGTGCCCGTTGATATCATATTCGAGGTGTAAGTCTAAAATGATGTAGATGACGCTGTTTCTGTGGTTTCTATAATTTCCAGTTCTGTAGGATATATTAAAGGAACCCACTCAACAAATTGAGGGTTGTTAATTGAAAAGACATCATCAATATATCTATATGTACAATTTAAAGAAATATGGGTATAATGGACAGAGACAAGATGACTAACAATTTTGAGCATGCTTGACTTGCAAGATGGATTTTTCTACGCAGGTTGGAGAAATCAGGACCTATTTTATCTATACAACGATTTATTTTGGCGTGGCTGGGGTGTCAAAATTTTGTCTGTATATTCTCCAATCGACTGAAATTTTCGTTTTTAATTGATACGATGCGCTAGATAAACAAAAAGTAGCTTTTTATTTTGCGACTGGATTGCCAGTTTTCCTTCCGGAGTTCGGGGTTTTTCTCCGGGAACTCCGGCTTCCTCCCCAATAAAAACTGGACGCCATGATATAGCTGTAAAATTGCTGAAAGTGGCGTTAAACAACATTCAAACAATCAGCACTATTTTGCGATTCCTTTCCCGGCTATAAAAACGTAAGGTTAACAATTTTAAAAGGTTCTTTGATTTATTCGTTTATACTTTGTGTGCTGTGGTGTTTTGGACATAACCTTTCATGTTCAAACAAACAGAAAACTTCCCTGTTCACCAAAAGTTGTTGAACATTTCTTTTTATTTGTTTGAACGTCTAAATCATTATACTGACAGGTTTATGAGCATAAACCTTTAAATCACATTCAAGTTTTGCTCTATATTTCAAACATGGTCCGTTATTTAAAACACAATCAACAGATGTATAATGTCAAAGGTGTTAAAGTCCGTAGTAGATTCTCGGGTTCAGATTCATTTAAGTCCGTAGTAGATTCTCGGATTCAGATTCATTTAAGTCCGTTAGTAGATTCTCGGGTCAGATTCATTTAAGTCCGTAGTAGATTCTCAGGTTCAGATTCGTTTAAGTCCGTAGTAGATTCTCGGGTTCAGATTCATTAGATTTCGGGTTCAGAATCATTTAAGTCCCAGTAGATTCTCGGGCAGATTCATTTAAGTCCGTAGTAGATTCTCGGGATCAGACTCTTTTGAGTCCGTAGTAAATTATCGAGTTCAGGCTAATTTAAGTCCGAAGTAGATTTTCGGGTTCAGATGCACTAAAGTCCGTAGTATATTCCCGAGTTAGACTCATTTAAGTCCGTAGAAGATTCTCGGGTTCAGACTGATTTAAGTCTGTAGTAGATTCTCGGGTTCAGATTCATTTAAGTCCGTAGTAGATTCTCGGGTTTATACTCATTTAAGTCCGAAGAAGATTCTCGGGCTCAGACGCATTTAAGTCGTAGTAGATTTTCGGGTTACTCATTTACGTGCGCAGTAGATTCTAAGGTTCAGACGCATTTAGGTTCGTAGTAGATTTTCGCGTTCCGACGCATTTAAGTCCGTAGGAGATTCTCGGGTTCAGACCCAATTAAGTCCGTAGAAGATTCTCGGGTTCAGACTGATTTAAGTCTGTAGTAGATTATCGGGTTCAGGCTCATTTAAGTCCGTAGTAGGTTCTCGGGTTCATTTGCGCAACAAAAAAAGTTCAAAGAAAACTCTTACATTAATTGAAATAGATTTGTGTACTGGTGGAAGGTCGGGTTTTTTCTTAGCGTATATTCCCGCTTCCTCATGCAATTTGTCAGGTACAAGGGCAGATATGTCTAGGTATTATAGGATCAATCAACCGTATGATGAATGACAGCAGGTGGTCCCTATGACAGGGTAACAGGTATGTATGTATGCAGGTAGGTAGGTGGTTGGGTTGGTGGGTGTTAATGTTAATGTAAAATAGAAGCCGAAATTTGTTTGGTTGAATTGAACAAAACTAAATTTGAACTGACAGGAATTGTTGACGAACTCAATTTTTATTGTGTAAATATGTTGTGAGTATTTGCAAGTTGTCACTTATGTTAACACGCATAAATATGTCGTAAACAACAGTCGTAAGGGAACATCATAAAAGGCCTTTTCCCATTTACGGTAGTTTGGACAAAGTTTGTGCGCGCTTTTTTAGGAAATTGTTTGAAAGCTGTTCATACAGGAAATTGGTCCCGCAACCGACCCCACATCCCTAGGATATAGAGTCTAGTTTGTCTCCACGTATTCTGTTCAGAACCACCCCCCCCCCGTTCCCCATCCCTAGGATGTAGAGTCTTGTTTGTCTCCCCGTATTCTGTTCAGACCCCCTGTTCCCCATCCCTAGGATGTAGAGTCTGATTTGTTTCACGTATTATGTTCGGACCCTCCGTCCCGCATCCCTAGGATGTAGCAATTGGTTTGTTCCACGTATTACGTTCGGAACACCCCTCCAACTGATATTCAGGATGTCGAATCTGGTTTATCTTCACGTATTTCGTTCGGACGCCCCCTGTCCCACATCTCTAGGATGTATAGTCTGGTATGTCTCCACGTATTACGTCCGGATCCCCCCTCCAACCCATACTCCAGGATGTAGAATATGGTTTGTCTCAACGTATTACGCTTGTTATTATTATTAGTGTTATTTTCATTACTCGACAGTTCTGAAGCGTGAATTACTAGTGGCGGAAATCATAGACAGGAGGGGGCTCCCTGGGTAAGAGCATCTTTCTGTTTGAAATACAAAAAAGTCCTAGCCATCCCCTTTCCATGACCTTTCCTCCTTTCTTTTGATCAGTAAGCTGTCATTACCTTGCATCTGGTTAAATACACAACTCTTTGTCGCTTAAAAAATATAAGGAATAAAACTGAAGGGTTTTTAAAATTGTTACCTTTGGTAAGCTGATTAAATTTCTAATTTTATTGACTTCCTGTTTTAATTTAATTACATGTACATAAGGATTGGTTGTATAATAGAAATTGGAAAACCGTGCACGAAAACACGTACGTAATAAAGTATATATGGCATTTAATACTATTGTGTTTGAGAAATAAAGACGATTTGTCGAAATAAGAGATCTCAACCGTCACATTACACCTTACCACATCCTCCAAAGGAAACTGGTTTGTTCCCAAATATAACGTTGTAATTTTTTTTGTTATTCATGTTATTTGTTAATGTTTTAGAAAAGTTTAAAGATTGATTGATTGATTGTTTGTTGTTTAACTTCCAGCAAGCAATATTTCAGCTATATTCAGGACGGGAAAATTATAGTTTTTAAATTATTAGTATGTCATGCCTCCTTTATACTAAAACGTAATCTCATACAATAATATGAGAATATATACAGATAAAAATGGTACTTAAAACAATAAAAGATATGAATCGTCACAGTTAGTAGTGAAATTAAATTTTATTAAATAAATTAATTTCTTTTAAACACTTTAAAATTGTGTCGCCTGCAACAGTAAAATTTTAAGAAAATTGCTACCACCTTCCCTTTTACGGCCCCTTGAATCCGATTACATTCCGCGTTGCGTTCAGAAAGAGAACAATTTAAAAAAAATGTATTTCATACATGGTAAACGAGATATATGTCCTTGATATAGCTACTTTTATTGATTACTTTTTGTAGATTAAATGAAAACCGGATATGAGTTGAAAAACTGGAAAAACCGCGTGGAATATTAAAACTTATATCCTCATGACAACATATACAAGGTATAACGCTTAGCATATTGCAAGGTAAACATTAACGATCTGTCGTAAAAACTTTTAAGTTTACACAAGACATTCTAAATATTAATGAACTACTGACCAATTGACCAATTCTTGTGAGGGAAGGAAGGCCTAGAGATGATTGTTAGTCGGACATATTTCTGAGTAAGACGACTCAAAAATCTACGCATAAAATTTATAACGTTATTGTTTGGACTATACTGGGACATTTTCTACTTGCTGCTCGACAACGCAAAGCTGTTAAGCGTGTGCCCAGGCAGGTACTAGAGGCTCTTTATTTTGGTGGTAAGGTACTAAATAAGTAAAGCTTAAATGCGGACCATAGTTGGTTTTTGGAGATTGACGCTCCTTGCACGATAAAGACCCTTTTAGATTTCGAAAAATAGTATGTACATGTTTGCCTCTACAGATGGCTATATTCAGTCCCTACCAAATACAATAAACTTTCCAGTTGCATTCAAAATTTTATTCCCATTGGGTCCATTCCTTAAGGGTATTGTTTCTCATCTGGCCACGAAAATCCCCCCTATATACCTATATTTAATCCCAGTTTGAACAAGGAATGTTGGTTTAGTTTGAATGTTGGTTAACCTCACTCACCCTCATCACTTTTTCAACTATATCATGGCGTCCAGTTTTTATTGGGGAACAATACCTGACCTGTGGTTGGAGAACTGGCAATCCTTTTCCATAAAGATTGTATTCAAGAACACCCTACACGCAGTGGGAATTTTATCCACAATCTCAATGTTTACAGGCGCGTTGTCGGTAGTAGATTTACTTAACTACTTTTTGAACTGTCAGTGTGTCCTTATAACAAAATCTTAATTAACTCACTATACCTAACTAAAAACTGAAATGAATAGTTCAAGTGGTCAAAAGTTATTTTATGCTAATGGTAAATAAACTATATCGTTTTTGTCGAAAACATTTCTGCATCAGTATTGATCTTTATAATTCTAATGCAGTTCTTGATGTAACGTCAATTCTGATTAGATAACGTGAATAATTTCATGGCATCAATTCCACGATAGATGCCGTCATAATTTAACACGAGCGCAGACGTTATTTCCAACAAATAAAAAATTCCAGTTTTAATCAGTTAATTTAGTTTTTTATTGCCGTAGCATTAGAATGGAGATAATTTCCTACCATGATTTGCCATCATAAATTGGTGATTTGATGGTCGGAAATATCTGTTTACTGGCTCCACTTACGCGTCGCCAATAAACTCATTTTCTGACCATCAAATCACCAATTGATGCCGGCAAATACAATACAGTTTTCAAGGTCAATTTCTTATTTCTATGGACGTATTACATTTATATATGAAACATCCAAAGGTTCGTCTGTTTTAAATGACGGGTCTTAAATTGTCAATTCTAAAGCAATTAATGACTTAAGACAAACAACCCTAATCTGTTTCTTTATTATCCTTTATTATCATTCTTTTTTTTTCCCGAAAAAATCATAAAACAGGTTTCTCTTTAGAAAAAAAAACATAAAATTTTTCCCCTTTGTTACAAATATGGCGCGTAAACATGATAAACAAACGGTATAACATCCTCACAAGTCAGGGTTTCTGTGTCCACATATGTCTACGGACACAGAAGCCCTGACTTGTGAGGATGACGGTATAACGATATCCGATTTCTGTCAAAAATGGGAAAATACCTGAAAGGCGCCATAAAACGACTTTACAATGACAGGCCAAATTTAAATTTCGCTTTTGAAGATGAATAAGACGAAAAAGAAGTACATGTACCACGATAGGGCGACTACTTCGTCCGAGTCCATTAATATATGATGCATCATCGATTTACCCCAATAAATTAAAAGCTTTTCAGAAGTTCACGTGATTAAAAATTGAAATTGACATGACACTCTTAATCAAGTGGACACTTAACATTGTTCATTATTTTACGTTTCATGGTTGGGAAAATCGACCAATTGTCTTTTCGCGCATTACATTTCAGACCCGACGAAAATCGTCACGATATCTATAAAACTATTTACAACACAAATCGTATGTTCATTTTTCTTGAAATGCACGGTTTGATCTCAACCGAAAAGCCTGACAACTTTTTATTTTGGTCGATACGTGGTTGAGATCATCAAGATGACCAGACTTTATTTGGCAAACGTTAAAATATGAGAATTTGGTAGCAAGGTACAATTTAGGGTTTTGTAGGGTTCCCCCCCCCTCTCTCTCTCTCTCTCTCTCTCTCTCCCTCTCTCTCCTACCGACGTCTTGGCGACCATTTGTATTTGAAGGAAGCCAGAGTGTCGTGTCCGGTATTAATCCCTTAACTTCGACAGAAAAAGCAATCCTTGTTAATGTTGGAATCGAGCGCACCTTAATATTGACCACATGTTTTTTTGCACTCCACTCAGAAATATATCTAATCAAGTTTCCAATTACAGTATTATCGAAAATTGACAATTTTTGAGGTGAAGCTTATAAAATGCCGCCCTGTAAAATGTATTGGTCATGCCCATTGGTACATTGCTTATGTTTATAATAGAGAATATCGATTTTAGTTATATTGTAGTCTCGATCATCCAGACGCTTAATTACATTTGTGCGTCTGGATTCAACTCTATATTGAACTCGTTACCATTACGCCCAAAACTGGGCGTAATTTTTGATTGGATGATATTTTTATTATCTAAAAAATTACTTCCGTTCATATCAAGAAGTGTATAACAAATTGTGCCAAAGTTTACATTTGAATATTTTTATAAAATATTACTTTATCAATTAATTAAACAAATATTATTGTTATGCATAATCAAGAGTGAATCTTACTGTGACGTCATATTATAAATATAGATATGTTTGCATGGTTTTCCTGGTTTAAAAATAGGGTTCTAAAAATAGAATCATTGTTTGTCTCCACCTATTGGTAGCGAAATTAAAATAAGGTGATCCCAGACGCTATTATATATGCGTCTGGGTGATCGAGACTAGTTATATTGCTCTGTTTTGTGAAGTGTCGTGTCAATAAAACATTTATGGTCTTCGTTGTTTTTATATTAGTTTTAATAACTTGTTTAATAACCTGTCAGTAATAATATCGGTTATTAAGTAAACGAACACTAATAATTGACTACTCATAAGATTTCTACAAAGCAGTTTGTCAGAGTGTAATATAGAACGAAAAATCGTACACTCGACTTTTTTGGCAAATCAAAAAACTAACATAGGATTATTATAGCCTCAAATTAGGCCTTAATGTCATACTGTAAAATATAAATTACTGCGTGTTTTGTATTTTCTTGTCTACATATACATCTATAAAAATAAACAAGTCACTAATACGATATGGGGGGCCTCGGTGGCCGAATGGTTAAGGTAGTTGTCTACTATTGATCACGTGGTCTGTCAACACTGAGACTGCGGGTTCGAGTCTCACTGCTAGTAGGGTGTACTCAACTCCAATCTTAATTGACAAGGATTGCCAGTTTTCTTACCTAAGGTCCGTGGTTCTCTCCGGGTACTCCGGCTTTCTCCCCCAATAAAAACTGGACCCCATGATATAGCTGGAACAATTGCTAAAATTGGCGTTAAACATCACTCAACAAACAAAAAACTAATACAATATAATATTAGATACCATAATGATTTTGAATGCTATGTATTTGTAAAAGTATAAAAAGTCATGTGCTCAAGTATTTTTCACAACACTTCTTACCTCATGATTAAGAGTCTTAACTTTATTTCAGTCGTGTCAAACTATTCGGGATTTTTCTTTACATTTGACATAGTTTTCTGTCATTTTTTTTAGAAAATAACCATTGAATATGCAATTGTTATCACAAGACAGGTTATTGATCATCTGTAGTTTTATTAATCATTCTTGCCTTTAATCATTAAGGGGTGGTTCGTGATAAAATGCAAATTTAAGATGGTAATTAGTGAGATTTTCCTGAACGTAGCTGTTCTAAAATTACGTATTGTCATCGATTCCGAACAAACATATTTTCTTCTAGCTGTATTTTAAGTGACTGTAAGCTATATCATGACTAGTTTTTATTTTGGAGCGACCAAAATACCCATCTATAATCCACGACCTTCGGAAAACAACAATCCTTCTCAATCAATGTTGGAGTGTCATCTGAAGAATACCTAAATCATTCGGATGCCTATGTTCTCTGAACAATACCTGGAATGGAGCACACAATGGTTGATTATTCCACAATCCAGTGGAGCACACCATGGTCGATTATTCCACAATCAAATGGAGCCAATCGTGGTCGATTATTCCGCAATCCAGTGGTGCACACAATGGTCGATTATGGCCGACATCCAGTGGAGCACACCATGGTCGATTATTGCGCAATTCACTGGAGCACACCATAGTCGCTTATTGCGCAATCCAGTGGAGCACACTTTGGTCGATTATGGCCGCAATCTAGTGGAGTACACCATGGTCGGTTATTCGCAATCCACTGGAGCACACTATGGTCGATTATTCCGCAATTCACTGGAGCACACCATGGTCGCTTATTGCGCAATCCAGTGGAGCCGCATTGGTCGATTATGGCCGCAATCCAGTGGAGTACACCATGTTCGGTTATTCGCAATCCACTGGAACACACTATGGTCGATTATTCCGCAATCCAGTGGAGCACACTATGGTTGATTTTGGCCGCAATCCAGTGGAGCATACAATGGTCGATTATTGCGCGATCCAGTGGAGCACACTATGGTCGATTACGGCCGCAATCCAGTGGAGCACACCATGGTCGATTATTCCGAAATCCACTGGAGCACACCATGGTCGATTATTCCGCAATCCAGTGGAGCACATCATGGTCGATTATTCCGCAATCCAGTGGAGCACACCATGGTAGATTACGGCCGCAATGCAGCGGAGAACACTATGGTCGATTATGGCCGTAATCCAAGACTCTCTAAGACTACCTATTTATTTATAGTTTGTTAACTGTTTTCTGCAAAGATATAATCAAAATAGTGATCGCAAGAGTGTAAACAAAAAAAATATATAAAAAAACCCAACTACTTTCATTTTTAAAAAATACCAAAAATGCTGGATTAGAAAAAGCAAAGTCCTTGAACGCGCAAAGACTATATATAGGGAAAGCAAGCAAACGACTCGGACGTCTGAAACTGAACATGCATGAAGATAAGCATCACCTACTTTTCCGGATCTAATGTTTTTTCAATAAAATAAACAAATGAGAAAATGTTTAATTTGTATGAAAATGTATATATCATTAGGAAATTTGAACCTGTAAAATTCTTTATTTAAATCCTCAAATTGTAAAATTAAATTCTAGTGGTCTAATAATGATCACAAACAATAGGCGAAAAATGACACAAAATGTTTCATTGTTTACAAAATTACAGTCATTCAACACGTCCAGAGGTGAAAGAGTAACAAATGGACTGTCGTTTGGCGTATTTTCCATCAATATCGGGTATAACCTCCACGCTTCAGTGTAAATGTTCAACACGCCGCCTGATTCCAGCAACCAAACGCCTAAGTCTGTACTGTGGAAATCTTTGCCATTCTTCCACAAGAGCGACTTCTAATTCTCGGACATTTTGGCATCTTGGGTTCCGTTGATTGACTTTTCGCCCGATAATGCTCAATCGGATTCATGTCCGGTGACATGGCTGGCCATGGAAGTGTGTCAATGGCTTCTGTTTCAATAAACACAACACGGGCTCGAGCGTTGTCGTCTTGAAACATTGGCCTGTCTGCAAGAGCATGGTTGTCAAAATGTGGCCCAACATGACTGTCCAAGATGTCATCGCGGTATTTCAGACCAATCAATGTATCGTTGAGAATCTGTAAAGTGAGCATGCAGTCACGTGAAAAGCATCTCCATACAGTAACGCTGCCAACACTGAATAAAGTTGTTCCTACAATATGGTTTCTATCTAAAGCTGTATTCCTTTGCCGCCAAACACGTATCCGACCGTCAAAAGGCTTCAACAGAAAGCGGCTTTCATCTGACCAATGAATACGTCTCCAGCTTCTTATATTCCAGTGACGATGATGTCTTGCCCACTCCTTTCGTGCTTGGCGGTGCCTTCTGTCAGTTCTGGTCGTTTCAAAGGCCTGCGGGTACGTAAACGAGATCTGTGAAGCCTCCGAATAACTGTTCTGTCACTGATTGGACCACCAGAAGGCCACATTCCTCGTAACTGGCCTGCTGTTGAAAAGGGGTGCAATCTGGCTTGACAAACAAGGAAGCGGTACTCTCTAGGGGTTGTTTTACGGGGTCTTCCAGATCTTGGGCGGTCCTCGATTGACCCTGTCTGTCTATGCCTCGCAACAAGTCTGCTAATAACAGAGTTGTTCACCCCAAAATTGGCTGCTATTTGGCGGTTAATCATTCCAGCATTTTTCATTTCAATTGCTTGCCAGCGTTCGGTGATACTTAATGTTGAAAAGTCTTTAAAAGATAATAACTAACCAGAATATCCACGTGCAATCGAACAAGGCTATTTGAATCAATCTTTTAATTTGAATCAAGACCAGTTTTTGAAACCGGTTTTTACACTTTAAAACTCTAATTCTTGACATCTTTCTTGTATGTTTAAAGGCATTGCATAAATGCATCAGATGCTGAATGAATCGTTTTGTAATAAAATTATTTCAGAAAATATTTAAGTGATGCTTAACTTTTAGCGGACTGTATAGATGTGTATAGTCTATTCCACGTATTAAGTAGTCATCTTCTAATGATCACACTGATTCAACGGGTTAGAGTCTTCGGAAGTGTGTGCTCGACTCCAAACGTTTTCGGTATTTACTCATAAAACCTTCCACAATTAAACAAAATTCCATACTATTCAGCAGCTGAAACATTGCTGAAAGTGGCATAAAACTCCATTTAAATAAACAAATTATCAAACAATTTATTCATATAATTTTGAGCATATAAAATAATGCTGTCGTACATGATTATATAAATCGGAAATCGAACGAAATGAAACGTGTAATTATTTAACGAAAGAGGCTATTTAAATCGAAAAATCGTATTAATTATTTGATATGCTTAATATAAATTGTATTCAATGGAGTCAAATTCTCTTGACGTCATTTGAATAAATACTATTATGTTTTGGTATTCCGTATTTTTTGTAACATCATCTGCGAGTCATAGTACGAAGACAAATATAGAAATTTTCGAGGGCTTGGCAAATAGCCAAATCTAAATAAGACACTTTTTGTGCTGGGTAGTTTAAATATAACGTTTCAACACGATTTAGATAAAGTATTGATATGGCCCGGCGAACAGGTAACTAAATAACAGTTGACATTTTTAAAACGAGGAGTTCTGCAACAATGAAAGTGCCCGCAATCTGTTTTTTTAATTCTTATAAAGGTTGGTTCTCAATGTAATATTCTGTATGCCTTCGGAATATGTAATTCAAAAACTATGATAAACCGGGTAAATTCGATTGCTTAAATTGTGTTACTTGGGCGTCGACGGCTCAAAAAATACTGTAGTATGTGTTTTTCGTGCTTATTTTAGTGAAACGTTTTATATATCGTTTGACTGGAAGCCAGAACAATTTTTTCCTGATGGATTGACATGTTTACATTATTTCAGCAAAACCTTATCTAGAATTAAAATTCCAGAACGTTATATCAAATCATGCTAGGGCCATGTACAGCATTGCGCCTAACGAAACCTAAAAAATTTAATCAGTTATCGAAAATATCAAAATTTAATGAGCTTTGAACTTTACATGTTGTATATCATTTAGATGCTGATGTATGTTTTTCTCTACTTAAAAAAAAGATTTTAAAATGGAAAGAAAACACTGTAACGGCAGAATATAAGGGGTTTTTTTCAAACAAAATGTGAAGTATTTTGCAAGTACTTTAAACTGATAATGTATATTATTCGAAAGACAAGAGACTGTAGAACTAGGAACAATGTGCAAAACATATATATTTCATTTATTTAACAAGATATCTGCGTTTTTAAATCGTCCTTATGTTTTCTATTAAGTGGAATGTTCAATATGGCTGACAAAAATACGTCACACAAGTCACGTGATGTCGCTAAAAGCTGAATATGCGGAGGAGTATAACAAAACTAAGAGTGAGTGACCATACCTTAAATATAGAACAAGGACGTTATCATAATATTCCCAGATGTCAACCAATATGCTCTAAATGCCAAATCTTTGAAGATGAAAAACCTTTTTTTTCACATTCAATTTGTCAAATTAACACACTACCAAGAGATATTTTGTTTTAAAAAATTTCAAATATAGACAATAGATATGTAAACTTAAATACCGATGAAAAAGTAAAAAATATCCTCAGTCCAAAAGCAGAACATATAACTTATGTTGAAGACTTCATAAATAATAAATATTGTACGTTGAGTATATGTTTGTTTTTGTGTTCCCATGTGAATGTTTATGTCTGTAATGTTGCTTTGACCCATATAGGAGTATTATTGCAATTCGGAATTAGAATTAGTCATAAAATTTGTCTAATGAACGTTTATTAGCGCATGACAGCCGGATGCAAACAATTTAGCAAATTCATGTGTATGTTCTGACCTTCAAATATAATAATTGTAGTCTAGAAAACGCGTATATCATGATATTAAACATTGCACTGTGTAACATCGTTTTAAAATGTGTCAAGCTAATTGAGAGTTTAAGAAACAGCAAAACCTTGAATTGCTTCGGGTACTAGGTACAGGGGTCCTAGGTGGCCGAGTGGTTAAGGTAGTTCGTCTACTATTGATCACGTCGTCTGTCAACAATGAGGTTGCTGGTTCGAGTCTCACGGCGAACAAGGAGCTCTGGACTAGAATCTTAATTGACAAGGATTGCCAGTTTTCCCACATAAGGTTGGGGGTTTTCTCCGGGTACTGCTTCCTCTCCCAAGAAAAACTGGACGCCAGATATCGCTGAAAAATAGCTGAAAGTGGTATTAAACATCATTCAAACAAACAAGGTACTGAGTACAACATGTTCCTATGTTAACCGCTTTATTTTAATATAGTTTTAGTGGATTATTTGACAAACGTCATGCACCGTTCTGAATGCTGCTAAAAGACTGCTCCCTGGACGTTAAGCAAACGATCAATCAGCTAATGAAAGAATGGTAAAATTTTTAGTGACGTAATCACTAGCCTGTACCAAAGCATGGGCGTCACTGATCAGCTAAGCACAAAGAATTCACTTTATAATGTCAGGGGCGGATACAGGATTTTCGAAAAGGGGGGGGGCGTAAAAAGGGGATATCAGAAAAGAAAGGCCACGAACAAGGTTTTTATAGTGTTCAGTAACCTTTATTTGGTACAGTATCTGCAACAGAGATATAATAAACGAATTAGTACCGTTAATGCATTAATTTATGGCGAGGACGAGCGGTGATTACATTTTTGCCTTTGGCGCTGGTTGTTACCCTCCCTGTTCTCTTTTTTCGTTTCCTTTTTTAAAGAGGGGCTTACGCCCTTACCCTCCCCCCTGGATCCGCCACTGAGTGTATTCTTTATTACATTTTTTTGAAATGCAAATTTTATAATAAAATATACCAGTTAACAGGAAATAAAAATGGTGGAACTCCAATCAAACATATGCAACCACATAAGTTCCTGTAAAGGGGGTTTTACCCAGCAAATCGGATTAGTCGGGCCTTATATGTACCATAGCGTGTTCTTTGTGTGGAGTGTGGGTTGACAAAATTTTCTTTGTATATGCTACTTTTAGCGGCAATCTCTCACATTATCGACGCAATTGATACCTTGCGATTGATCAATCTATTTAAAATTAAATCTTTCACTTATTCCCCCTTATTTTGTCGCTGCGTTACGTTGAAAGTCATCATTATGAAGACTATTTATAGAATTAATACATTAATTTTCATCGATTACTTTAAGACAAATTTACAAAAAATAGAGAAAAATAACATTTTATTTATTTTAGGAAGTTAAGATAGATATGCGTAAATCTGAATCGCATTGTTTTCCCTTTTCGCCCATTCTTTATCACATAATATGCCGCATTCGGCTCCATAGATTCGCTTTACGTGTCATTTTAATCTAAATTTAATTCTGCGTATTTTACTGATAATATTTGCGACGACGTTGTTATATACTTATGCATACTGCATGTGAATGTGCAAGTTAACATGTACACGTTTTGATAAGGACACATTTTGTCGTTGTATTATTTGTATTACTTGAAACAAATATGACGAATGACAACAGGTGGACGTAGTAAAATGTAGAGTAACACGTATGTATGTACACGTATTTATGTATATGTATTGTACTTATTTCGCAATAACAAAAATAAAATGATATATGTATTAAGTAAAATTACGTTAAACCAGAGAAATTTATTTGGACGAGTAAACAAAAATAAGTTAGAATTTCCTAGAATTGGGGGAGGAGGATTCGATAAATATGTACATGTGTTATGTATACTTTACAAGTTAACGCGTATTTATCGTATATATAATATATACTTGAACAACGTACAATTTCTGTAGCATATGATAGAATACCTTTATTCAAATTTGCCAAAATAATTGTCCTCGTCTTCTTACGAAATGCCCAAACAAGTGGTATCCACAAGTCCCTTTAAATTTTTTTCTATAAGAGAGATATATCCTCATTATCAACATTTCTTATACTATCCACGTACTGGTGTACACAGGTTGAAATGTTGATAATAAAGATGCATCTCTCTTAAAGCAAAAAAATTCAAAGGGACTTGTGGCAAGGCACGTGTGGCAAGTCTCGTTACCCCCTAACACGATTCCTGAAGAAAAAGATAAATCATTTGTTTCTAAATTGACACCAATATTGTTCATACTTAAACATTTTGAAGAATGCTTGTAATGTACTAGTAGTGGATCATTGGGGAAGGGGAAGTCCGGTAGTCATAACCTGTCCTATTTTTTTTATAAAAATACAAAAAACGCATATGAACATTTTAAAAAAGTTTGTTTAAACATCCCGCTTTCGGTAGACAGTCTTTGCAGTAAATAAAGAAGGTTAAAATAAGAAATGTTTTCCTACTTTGCAAACAATATAGGATCAGTTAATCCTATTCAAATTTTATTGACTTCCTGTTTTGATTTAATAACAACAGGATTAACGGGAAAAACCGTGTACGAAAATCCCGTACATGTACGTAATGTTAACCTTTATATCCTCACGACAACGTGTATTTGATATAACTGTGTTCGGATATAGGCAGATAAAGGTAAATTAACTACATGTAAATACACAAAATGTTTACACATAAATTTCTAAATACTTTGTATAAATGAACTTTTTTTCTAAAACCATCCTCACACGGATTGTTTTGTTTGTTTGAATGCTGTTTTACGCCATTTCAGCAATTTTCCACCTAATACTATGGTAATTTGCTTTGCTCATTTAATGTTTCGCGAATTCTGTGCAAATGAGCTTCGTTCTCAACGTTTTTATTTATGACGTAACTTTTTATGGTACAGACAACTGTTATCACAGTCATCATTGGGGGGGGGGGTGGGGGGGGTGGGGGAGGAGGAGAAAGCCGGATTACCCGGAGAAAACCCCCGACCTGCGGTAGGAAAACTGGCAATCCTTGTCAATTAATTAAGATTGGAGTCGAGTACACCCTGCCCGCAGTGAGATTCGATTGATTGATTGATTAATGGTGTTTAACGCCCGAGCAGCAATATTTCAGCTATATTCAGTCGATGAACATGAAATGGATGATAAAATGAACATGAAATGATGATGAATGAAAATGGGATGGGAAACAAGGAAAAATAAGGGCAACGGATTTTAGATTGCCACTGGCAAATGGGAGTATGGATAGGGTCGGGCAATTTAGCCTCCTGTAGCGGGATCGAAATCCCTACTCATAGCGAATACTACAGCAGCGTTCTTTAACTTGCGAGGAACGTGGCATTTTTCCCAACACGGTACACTAATATGGTTTGCGGTCAGGTTTTCTGTATTATGGCCTGACAACCCCAGCTTGCCAGGGGTACCCCATTCAGCCACCTGGGGCACACATCCCAGTCGGTCTTTAGGCAAACCGACCTGACACGCCGGTCAGGGTACTGGGCGCTATTTAGTCGCCTTTTACGACAAGCTAGCGCGACTGCGGTCTATTCTTTTAGCCACACGGATCCCGCACGGGACCAGTGAGATTCGAACCTGCAATCTCAGTGTTGACAGGCCACGTACATCAAAACTAACAAAAAGGCAGATAGTGAAAATTTGCAATTTGTAGCAGTAAAATATTTTTCTAACGAAATATTTACGTTTGATTGGTTGTTCAGTTATGTGTGTAAAACAGCAATAACGCTACTATTATTACTATTATTATTTTTTTTGCAAAAAAAAAAGAAAAAAAACCACACACACACACAAAAACAACACGAAAACAAATTCGTGGCGATACCTGGTACACATCAATTATAATTGAAAAAGGGGGATCTTGTTGTTTTCACACTCCACCTCGAGAAGGCTTTCGTCATTTTTTCGTGAAATTTGGAGAAATGGTAAAGTAAGTAAGTAAGTAAATTTTATTGAAATAGAGACCAATCAGTGATCTATCATCAATTTTACAACATGTTTACAGGAGAAAACAAACACTACAAAAATACATAATTACAAATGACACAATACCATGACCATAAATTTTGTGACATTACAGCTGAGGCAATAATAAATATTCAATAAGAGTTATCTTTCTTATACCAAAATACCAAATTTATACAAATCATTACAAATTTTGTTTAAATGTTTGATTAATGTTATACAATTTACTAACACCAGATATCAGAACTTTACAGATATCAAGATCATGACTGGTCAATATAAACTTAAACTTATCTTCATCAGAAAAAGAAATGAAGCTAGGCACTATATCTATAATATTCTTAAAAAATAAATTTCTAGCTTCATTCAACACATTACACTTCATTAAAAAATGAAATTCATCTTCAACACCATTGTGACATAAATTACATATCCTTTTTTCTACTGATAAATTCAAGTACCGTCCTCTTTCAATGTTCAAATTACAATTACTTATACGAATTTTAATAAAGTCGGCCAATTCAAATTTATCCACATCTGCATATAAATATTGTTCCCTTAAAAAATTGTTCTTAAATGTACGATATGTTCGTAATTTATTTCCACCAGAAGCCCTCTCGTCATTAAATAGTTTTTTAGACCAAAAGCTAGAATATCTATCTTGCAGCTTTAAATATATAGCTGACAAGGTTTTTTGTTTTGAAAATGTTCCTTGATTTTCCCATAAATGACCAAATCCAATTAACAATAAAAAAGTTTTCAATTTATTACAAAGACTATCCTTTACAAGTAAGTTATTGCTATATGCTTTAACAATTAAATTACACTCATTAGCTTTTAGAATATGAAGCCAATATTCAACACTAGATTTCAGTGCATTTATAGACAGTGGAAATAATCCTAAATCACCTAAAACACCTAAGTTTGATGCTGATTTGTGTACTCTAAGAACATATTTTGCAAACTTTATTTGAACTTTGTTTGGAATAAACTTGTCATAATTAGATTCAAATTCATGAATATTGTGACCTTTCAGAATAAGTGGCAATGCCCATACTTCACTACAATATAATAAAATAGGTCTAACACATGTATCAAAAAGTTTCAAATGTAGTAACACTTCACTTTTGTTAGAAAAAAGAGCTTTACGAATACAGAATGATGCTTTTCCAGCTTTTTTTGACAGATGATTAATAGCTTCTGTAAAAGAACCTGATGGTTTTAACAAAATACCAAGATACTTATATTCATTAACAATACCTACAGTTTGATTATCTTACAAAAAAGATTCCTGTTTGATAATTTTGCCAGATTTATTAAAAATAATAACTTTCGTTTTATTTATGTTCACTTCAAGATTCCATTTTTCACAATAAGATTTCAAAATGTCCAGAGATTTTTGTAAACCAGAAGAAGTCTCTGACATTAATACAATATCATCTGCATATAAAAGGCATGGAATCTGGTTTTCATTTAGTGAAACAGGTGTACATGATTCATCAAAATGACCAACTAAATCATTTATATACAAAGAAAATAAAGTAGGACTTAATATACATCCTTGCTTGACTCCAATATTGGTTTCAAAATTATTAGTTAAACCATCTTTTAAAGTTACACAAAATGAAACTTGTTCATACATACTCTCTAAAATATTAAAAAAGTTACCTCTTATATTTAGCTGGAAAATTTTAGACAGCAAAGCCTTTCGATTAACAGTGTCGAAAGCTTTTTTTAGATCAATGAAACAAGCATAAATATATTTATTTTTCTTAAAATATTTATCAATAAGAGACTTTAGTATAAAAATATGATCACTTGTTCTCATATCTTTCCTGAAACCCTTTTGCACTGGGTTAATAATATTATTCTTTTCTAGAAAAGAGTCAAGCCTATTAAATAAAATTCTAGTAAATAATTTACTCATACAACTAGATAATGAAATTCCCCTATAACAAGAGGGGTCATTCATATCACCACCTTTAAATAAAGGCTTTATAAAGTTTTCTCTCCATAATGAAGGATATATACCTGATTTAAGTATTAAATTAAAAATGTCAATATACATATTAATCAATAAACCAGAAGATGCTTTAATCATCTCATTAGTAATACAATCAGAACCAGGAGACTTGTTATTTTTTAAGCCTCTTATAGCTTTTAAAAATTCCTCAGCTGTAATGTTACAGTTTAACTCATCATTATTATACAAATTCTCAGTTATATCATTTAATGAGTAACCAGAAATATAGTTCTTATTCATTAATTCTTTAAAATAAATAAACCAATCTTGTGAGGCAATACTATTACTGGGGTCTTCTTTTTTTTCTTTCAGAGAGTTTACAAGCTTCCAAAATTCTTGTGGATTGCTTTCAGATGCATCTACCATGGAGTTCAAAATTTTTGTCTTAAAGTTTCTAAATTTTTTCCTAGTTAAACGATTATATTGTTTTTTCTCGAAATAAACTTTTTGTCTAAGCTGAGTGTCCCAGGGAGACTTGGAAAGAAGTCTACCTAAGCTTTTAACATGTTTTAACTTAATATTACATTCACTGTCGTGCCATACTTTATTTGGCTTTTTCTTCCTCTGCTTCTTTAACCTACAAATATGTTTGAAACTAACACTAGAACCAATGGCAGCATTTCTAATAATCTCAGAAAATTTATTGACAACAATATCTAAAGATTCCTGAGTTGTAGTATTATCACAACTATTAAATACTTTCTCTTTACAAAAAGATACTTTCTTATTTAATTCATCATTATTTATTTTTTCTAAATTAGAAATAAATTGCTCTTCTGCCAATTTAGTCCACTTAACTTTAAAAGGTTTAGGTCTCAGTAAACTCTCTGACGTTTTGCCCTGAATATCTGAAAGAAATTTAACAGTTATAGGACAATGATCTGAAGTACTTGGAATAAAATCGCCAACAGTAAAATTAAGAACATTTCTTAAAAAAGATGCACTACATAAACAGTAATCATTTATGGAAACTCCATTATAATTAAAATAAGTAGCTTTACCAACAGAATCTCCAATTGTTCTCCCATTTAAAATTCTCAACTGATTACCAATACAAAGATCAATAATGTTTTTTCCATAACTATTAGTTTTTTGGGGAACCTGTGTGTTTCTAAATATTTGATGGTTATCAGATATGTAATTTTGAGGCAAAAAACTATCCAAAACTTCATCTGAATCTTCAATAATAAAATCATTCTCATTACAGTTTATATGTGCATTAAGATCACCCATTACCATGATGTCACCATTTAGGTTATATTTTATACAGTCTTCTTCCAACTTTTCAAAAACCTGCTTATCAAGCCCAGAACTTTTAACATACGAAGAATTTATGGGTGCTATATAAATAAAGCATAAATACAAATCTTTTCTCAACCCAAAAAAATTAGCATTTAATTTAAACCATAAAATCTCTGATTGAGATTAAAATCATAAATGTGATTCCGTGTCTTCATGCAGTATATCCATTCAGTGTTTGTCTTTTGTCCTTATATCTTCCGAGGGGCGTATCTTGCGCTCATGGCGCGTTGTTTATTCTGCCTTGTTGACCTTTGTCCTACAATTATTACTTAATTTGCTAATAAAGTGTCCTGGTACCCTTGTTATAACTTTTTACGAGTATTACGTTGTAATTATTGTGATATTTTTTTTGATTTCTAATTAAGTTATGAAAAAACTTTTAACCCAGAAAACCCCCATACGCATGCCCCTTAATCTTTTCTTATGTTTTTTTCCATATAAAAAAAGTATATTGATACAGTTGTAGAACAATAATATATATTTAATGGAAGAGAAATTCTCAACAGAACGTTTCGTAGGGTCGTACAAGTAAAATGTACATTTCTTACAATATAGGAGTATTGTATATATTTACACGACAAGAACCAGGACACATTAATGACCAGATTGTATGTAAATATATGCCCCGGTTCGTGTCAGGTCAGATAAGCCGAGGAGGGCGACCTCAAGGTCAATAGCTCATTTTATATGCATTTATATATGTAACATCCAACAGTTTGTATGTCGTTATGAGATTATTAAATTGTTTAATTTTTTAAAATAATTTTATTTTTACATACAAAACATGAATTCAAAGGTCATCGGGTAACCCCATTTCGTTTAAATATAGTAACGAACTTTATGTGTAAGTGGGGCAGCGGATCGGAAGACGCATGGCGTGATATTTAAAAACGTCTTATCAAAACCATCATGCTATTACTGTGTGATTTCTTTCTGGCCATTAAACAGTCAGACATACACTGTAAGTATAATATTTCTTAACGAATAACTTTGTTATATTCGAAATTGTGAAAATTTTATAATTTAGAAACAAATATTGAACTATTTACATTTTTTATGTTTTTTACAAGGTAAACACGATTCTGTATTTGCATATGTGCGTGTGGAAACCCTTGCGTTTATTATGTCGAAAATGTGTTTCTCGCTGGAGTAAGTCGTAAAAACATTGCGTAAAAAAATTTTGTCAATCAGTTTTCTGAAAGTGTCTAAAAAAGTAAATAATGAAGGTTTATGTCAGTGATTTATATATCTTTATGCTGCATAACAAAAGTAAATAAATATGTTAAATAGAAAACGCAAAATTAATTTAAAAAGTTATGTTTAAGGACATTCGAAAATGTACTCATCGATGTACTAGGATTGGTCGGGATGGCTAAGTCATTATAGCCTTCGGAGTATTTTCGTGTTACTTTGTATATTTCTAACACGTTAAAGATAAAAACGAAATATATATTTATCAGCTAAAAGGGACCGACCATTTAACTTGCAGGGGGCCTTGGTTTTTTCCTAAAAATATATTTTGAAAATGATTTTTAATGAAAAAAATATTTTGGAAGCAGAGGGTAAGAAAAAAAATATTCTGAAGAAGGATTTCTGCTATATAAAATAATGCTAGTAATGAAAACAAATATTCTGTCGCGACGCCTTCACAAAATTTTCTGACCAAAACAAAAAACCAAGGCCCCCCTCCTTTCAAGTTAAATGGTCTGTCCCTAATCCCTGTTCGGATGAAAACAGTTATGATCTTAAATTATCATTCCATTGCTTGCTATAATTTCAAATTTTAGCATGGTTAAAATTCAAATAAGCAATAATAAAGCATGTTTTATTTCCCACAAAAATTGAACTTTTTTCTCATGAAAATTGAACATAACAAACTTGCTCAGTACCAACTGAACGCGCACGAGGACGTTTGCACGCGTCAGGAACTAGTACTTGACATTCTATACGTTAATATTATTTTTTAAGGGAGTGGCATATGTTTTTGACCTCAAATAATCGACATATATTAAATAATCCATAATTTTTTTATTTTTTCGACTTTACTAAATATTTTATAATTTAATATTAATATGAACAGAAAATCGATTTCTCGTTCTATACATTTCTTTATTAGTATTTTTTTACTATTCTCATACAAATGAAGTCCTATGATCAAATTCCTACCTTGCGTAAACAAAATATGTGTATTTTATTTTAATTGACGTGAAGATCCTGTACAAATGTTAACATGACGCGTGCTATAATTTTACTGCGCATGTTTGCAATGTTTTTTTGTGGGGGTTGTTTGCAATTTGTTTACACAAGTTGTTGACATTTTTCATTTGTAAATTATGTTTCCAAGTATAACAAACATAAATATTTATTACATAACTACGAGATGTTAATTTAAAAAAAATAACAAAGTATTTCGAAATATACTGGATACCTGACTATATGTACATTGGTTGATGTTTAATTTCCTGTTGGAATGCAGGTAAGCAATATACATTGTGATACGTTTTAACATTTTTAAGGATGTTCGCTGGTCATGTTGAAAATAACAAGGTATCTAAATTTACACATTTGATAAATAGACCATAGTTAAAGGTACAAAATAAGCTTAAAAAATTCATAGGTTGCTGAACTCTTTTTCGAGATAATAAGCATCCAAAATTTGGCGGGGAAAAAGCTTTCTCTGACTTTTTCATAGGTTTAGCATTGGACATGTTTTAGTGTAAAAACCTTTGAAAAAATAACACGAAATTTATAAAACTTTGTTAATTCGCTTTAACTGACCCACTTAACCCTATTATAAAAAAGATCAACCACTGGATAAGTTGAAATTTATTCTCAATTCTCAAACCCCAAAACTCCATACTTTTCCAGTAGCAGTCTCAACTGTGTTTCCCTTTCACATCCCACCCCTTTTTCCGTTAATTGTTTGTTAACGTGTCCTAGTCCTGAATAAAGCTGAAATACTGCTCGCTGGGCGTAAAATCAATCAATCAAATTAATCGTTCCTCAACCCATCGTCGGAAACCCACTCTCGCTTTGTTACCACTTAACGGTAAATGATAGCAAAACAAGACCAAGTCCGGACGTTGGACGGGGGGAGGGGGGGTAACTTGGTATATATAGGTTAATACGGATGTGAGGCCCTATTGGGTTACTTTTTTACCTCTCCAAAATGTATGAAAGTGTAGCTTTTTTCATTGAAAAATATATCAATCATTGGGTATAATTGTAAATTATCTAAATGCATCCATGACTCAATTCTCATCTTGGGCATGGTAAGCCTATGTAAATCACAGTTATTTTACAAACAAGTGTCCCATTAACATCATTTGATAATTTTGGTATTGAATGGACTATTTTTTGCCAATGGGATGTGCTGTAATAAAATATATGAATAGGTCCAATTTAATAATTCAATATATGATTGGGTCCCGTTTAAAGCATCCGAAAATATATGAATAGGGTGGGTTTTCAAATCTCCGTCCGCAGACCTGTACCTAAAAGTATCCTTAGTTTCCCCCCCCCCCCTTCCTTGGTTTCCGACAATGTCCTCAACCTAAACTATTGCTTTATCTAGGAGATTTTTTATCAGTCTATCAATATAAAGCAATACTTATCATTTTGCGAAGCTAGGATCCCCGTTGGTCAGAAGTTCAAGACGTATTGTTTATCTTGGTTTTGATGTTTTGCATGTATATCATCTGTTAGTGTTTGCTTGACCCTAAAAAGTGTATTTTGCAAATAAATTTATTATAAATAATCAGTCTTGATTGTTTATCTTAAGAATTCAGTGAACAATGATGGATATATATATATATATATATATATATATATATACAAGTAGTATATATTATGAACAATATTAAATCACACCTGCGTGTAACATCTGGCTTTATCTTTCTACCGCAAAAACCGCAGGTTGTCACTGGTAGTGTCGTATGGTGAACATTAGATATTTACATATCGTAGACAAACACGAGATGTGTATTTTTGAAAAACGAGAAAAGATTGTGAAATACGCTGAAAACTTGAGTATGTACTTTTGTATACATAACAACAACATTTATTGAACTTTCCTTGGAAATAAGTCATTTAACTTACTATTAATGGCAGTATTTGTTTATTTATTATTGTCAGTCGTTTAGTTGTGTAAATGTTTATAAAGTGTTCAAACAGTAGTACTGTTCTCGTGTTAGTCGATCATTAGATAATACATGCGGTTGTGGTGTAGATCATTATTTTATTTATCTAAGTCCTTTGAGTGATTTCTGTGCGAATTTTTTTTTAATGTAAAGGTATCCCTTTATATTATTTATTTAGGGTGAAGGTGTAATTAAAAAAAATGTGTTAATAAATTGTAATTTTGATAATCGTAACATTGATAATATTGAGGTCCCTTTAATAAAATATTTACTATCGGAGCATGCGCAGTTTTTTTTAATGTTTATGTTCTGCACTTTTCTCCTGGTAAATTCAGTGTAATTTTTTATAATAGGAAAAGAGGAAATGTGTACCAAAATCGTAAGTAAGAGAGGGACTTCCGGCAAGTCTGCAGTGCGTGGTTCTTCTTTTAACTCGGTCTTAGATATATTATAAATTACCTACTTTAAATTTAAGTTCACTTATGCGATTAGACGCAAACGTTAACGTTTAAATGTAAAATTGATCGCCAGTAAAAACAATACGCAATACTTATTACGAATTAACAGAAAAAAATTGCGTTTAAAGTATGCGAATAAGGGGGTATAAAATGATAAAAAGGTGCGATACTGTATCAACTGGAGAACCCTATATCACCCAAAGGGTGGCCCGAGGAATGATATAGTTAGAAGTTGATCCTGTTTGTAATATAGATTTTAGTATGTTCATGATATAAAATTTCAACCATACAATTTCGAGGTACATGTATGCAATATAGACTCGAAGGTGCAGATATGGGTGTGCTATATGGTATGTTCTACAGCGTTAGAAAAACAACAGTATTGTTATTGATATTAATTTTTGTTAGTGATGACATAGGCTGTTTTATTTTCCAGACATGAAAGGAAACTTAGGTGTAAAACAACCCCATCTAAGAAAGTCTTCTCTTAATGTACGTGCGCAGAAATAAATTCTATTGATTAAACCGAGCAACACAGAATTTTTCTAATTTGAAATCGAGTTAAAAATAATAATAAATTAATTCATTTGTCCTTTAGTTATTCGGTTTGATCTTGTGTAGAAAGATTTAGAAAACAAAATTCTCACTGTCATGACTGTCACCTATTAAAAAAATTAATATCAATATATATAAAATATTTAGGTAATAGGTTTTCTGTTGTAGCACATTACTCTATATCGCACCAAAGGCAATAATTGCTTTTTTTAAAAGTGACTAAAATAAGCTTCCGTAGTTCTTTTCTATGGTAGGAAATAATCTATATCAAATTATTTTTCTTGTTAAACAAAGTCGATTTTTAAAAGATAAACACAAATACACTTGAAACTTACTTCTTTGAACAGATTCTTTTCATGATTATAATACGTCAATTTTTTTTATTTGTGTAATTAATTTCTTGGCAATAAGTGTCTTATTTTGATTTAAAAGCGATATTCATTTATTTAATGGCAAAATCGCAGATTTAAATGAAATTTGCATAATAGGTAGGGTGGAACGTCATATCACCTGAGCTGGTATTATAACGGGTGATCGATATTTGAAATGTGATTGTGTCAATTTCACAACAAATAAATGTGTGCGGGTGTACAACTCTGTAATTTTGAACCATGACAACACGAAGTTATTGTTTTTTGCAGAAATGATTTATACAGAGGAAGACGGAATTTGAAAACATCTTAAACAAAACTAATTTGGAACAGTTTATTAACAATTTAAGGTAAGGTTTATTATCTGGAACGGTCGGAAATCTTGTTAAAAAATGAAATTACAAAAGAAGCTTTATTGTGATTCTATTAATCCGATTTCGTCATCATAAGTTTCATATGCGTGCTTATATTCAGAGAAAGAATAAAAAGCCTGTAGATGATGTCATGACCAGACCTAAACTTATAAATATACTCTAATGGCGATATTGCTTTGGAGTAAAATGCATACTTTTATATAACATTTTTTTCAAAATTTCGATACACACAGTTTCAGTACTCAAAGTACTTGTTTTTAGGGACTTAAACATTTGACCGCACTGCATGGAACATACTGGGAGGGTACCCAGGACTCCACCCTTACAGCTGATCAGCGCGTCCCCAAGGTGGCAGATAGAAGACGCCATCTCTTTGGTAGTTGTACGATTGTAATACTTAAAGCCTGACCGCGAGCCGTAGTAACGTGTTTGTGGAGTGCCACGCTCCTTGCATGATACAAAAGATCCTTTTGTAGATTTCGACAAAGAGTAGTCTCAGGGTAGCCGCTACGTAGGGCTATATTGGTCGCCGCATACCTATTACTCCATACGTTTTCCAGGGGCATTGCAAGTTTGTTCCCGATGTCCCACTCCTTTGCCTGTTGATCTATTTGCTTTTTAACTTGGTCTCGTCCTTTAATAAATCAGTCATTGACTGCACTTAATAGGCGATTATGACTTTAAACATCACATGAGAATTTAATGTGCGAAGACGAAATAATGCCGACTTTTTTTATAATGTATATAATACATATTTTCCACTGCTAGAAAAAAAATCCTCAAATATTTATAAACTTAAAATTGTCAGTTGATTTTTATTGTTCGACTTGTTAATAACTGTGCATTATTTATTTGAGGTTGAGCCATGTAAAAAACGAATTGAAATTAACAAACCACATTAAATATTTAAAAAGTTCTTGCCCACTGTAAGGTATTAAAAAATGTATGCTTTACAAAATATAATCAATACCTCCGATATAAATAAAACAGTAATACAGTACACGTATATTCTATTTCAGCCTTCATTTATATTTCCGACTGTATAAGTACTTTAAAAAAAATATAAATTTTTATATTTTCCAAGGTCTAAAAAGGTCTGCATCCGCTATAATTGGTCTAAAAAACGTTAAACCCCGCTAATTATTAGCCGGAATAAGATACTTGACCCGTCCAGATTGCAGCGGCCCATTTATCAGATAAATATTTCAAATATTAGAAAACATTTCAGAAAGTTGCAATCACATTTTAACCAATGAAAAGGCTTTCTCTCTTGTAAGAATATTGTTGATTCGGACGAAGGGAAGAGTTAAATAAAAATCTTCCACATCTGGACAATTATTTAATTTATGGACTTAAAAATCTAAAGAAAATGTACATGACACCCCCACTCAAAATTATAACAAAAACTCAGTTAAGTTCAGTGGCACTGGCCTTTATGCACGTACGTGTACACGTACGTCATAGATTCTGTTTGATAAAAAACTAATTTAAATGGCAAAGCGAACTTTTTTCAGAACGTGGTAAACTGGGTCAAACTTGTGCCAACAGAAATCGATAAACTATTGTTTGAATTTCAAACCGATATATCATAATAGTTTACAAATAAAACTATTGAATTCCATTCCTCAACAAAGACATAGTTTCACGTTCAATAACTTGAAATCAAAGGCCATCAAAGCGTTTCAAGCCCATTCGATTGCATAAATGAACTTACTGACACATGTACATGCAGAAGCAAAGTTTCACATTTATTTGTATCAAATTCTGCTCGACTCTTTGAGCTGTCAGTGCGTCTCCGTACTGCAGAAATACTACACATCGTAGAGCTGATAGCGCGTCCCCGTGTGGCGCATATATTAGACCCAAAAGAGCTGTCAAAGCGTCCCCGCCGGGTGGCGGATATATAGACCATACATAGAGCTGTCAGCGCGTCCCCGTGTGTGTATAATAGACCCATAGAACTGTCAACGCTTCCCATATGGCGGATATAATTTTACAGTGGCAGCTACTCGAAATTATCACATTAACCCAAGGAATTTTTTTGTTACTGATATTTTGTTCTCATCCTGTAAAACTGAACATTGCTGACACTAAAGTGTATTCAAATCATACTACGATGAATTTGATAATACCAAGGTACTGGGATCATATGTGAGGCCTCACAGTGCTCGACTTAAGAGCTTCCTAGCGCGTTCACAGGTGACGGATAGGGATGTCATCTCGGGGGGTGGGGGCGGGTTTGTCAGGTCATTATACGGTAAGCATGGCCGCGGACCACGCCGGGTAACATATTTGGCGAGTGCCACGCGTTTTCCACGAGAAAGATATCTTTTGTAGATGTCGATTAAGAGTAGGCTCGTTGTACAAATGGCTAAATTTTCTATCATTACCCTTACCTCATGTTTTTCCAGAGGCATTGAAAATTTTGTGGTCCATCATTCCCGAATTGATTTATTGTTCGTTAACTTGTTCTCCTTCTGACAATAGCCGAAATACTGCTCACTAGACGTAAACAAACATCCAATCAATCAGTTAATCATACTAAGGTGTATTTATTATAGGATAATGAATTGGGTGGAGTGAATATCCAAAATATGATCATGAGTGCCGCATAACGCACCTGATTAAACGAGTGCGCGGCACTTGTTCCACGCACGAGTTTAATCTGATGCTTTATGCGGCACGAGTGATCATATTTTGGATATTCACGATGCCCAATTGATTATCCTATTTATTATATAGATCAAAATTGTTTTCGTAAAATTTCAATGCTTAATCCTAAATTTTATGAATGGCGGATGAATATCTGTCTAGTACAAAACCAACTGCAATTTTGGCGGGAAAAAAACCCGAGAGTGAAAATAACTATAATTTTCACATGTGATTTACCGTAGTTTCTGTCACTCGGAAAATTCGATATTTCATCTCTATCTATATAATAAGATCATTTACAAACTGTAGTCTTGTTTAATAAAATGTTGATCAGTCCTATCTGTTGTCACCCAATTCGGAACAAATCATAACAGAAAGCGAAGTAGTCTTAACATTTTATAAAGCTTCAGTTATTAAAATAAACAAAATCAAAACAAGAACAAAAATATATTATATGACCCAATATTTCATACTTTTGCTCTTGGCTTATTTCAGTTATAAATCTTCAGTCCATATGATAAGCTTCATCACTCTAACACGTGGGCGGAAGCGGAAGCAGAAAATAAATCCTCCACCAATGACTGACGATGACTCATTACGAGATGCAACAGCCATGATTGGCCTCTTAAAAACGGACGAAGACAAACTACACGTACAGGCAAAGAATATGGTGAAGGTTCAGAAAGACTACGCCAAAGCTGTTTTTAGTACCAAAGTCGACAGTTGGACTCCATTTCACGCCTTTGCACTAAAAGGGTGTCGTAAATTAGTGAAATTAGCACTGAAAGCGGGAGTGGATGTAAATCTACAAATGGGAGAACCGGAAGGAGTTCCAGGGAAATGTACCGCTCTACATTTGGCCGCGCATCGAGGTGACGTAAGCATTATTGATGTATTACTTCAGAATGGTGCTAATGTAAATCAATTAGACTCGGCAAATAGGACACCAATTTACTATGCATCTAGAGCGCACAATATACTTGCTGTAAAAACATTGAAACGCGCAGGCGCGGATACAAGTCAGGTTGATAGTGATGTGTTGACACAACGGAGAGTGAGACCATTTAATTTTGTGTTACCGTTTATCTGTACAGGGAAACAAACGTTTAGCTAGCATTGGTTGTTACATGTGAACCTTTCAATAGACATGCTTGCACCATTTATCATGTATACAATGTAACGGGACCAACCATTTTATATTCTTGTGGGTAACGGAATTTCGATTTCAGAAAAAAAATAGTTCTGGTCCAATGATGGAGAAAAGGGTCTATTTACAGCTTCATACACGTTTAATTTGCCTGTTCTTTAGAAGATTAAAACAAATATATATCCCCATTAGGAATAAAATTAAAACTATAAATACCCGGTACCCCCACAAGACATAAAAATGGTTAGTCCTAATAATACAAATGCTACTATTTACGACAATAGTTTCAAATAGTTTACGCTGCTTCTTTATGACATCAGTTCTTCTTCCTTTTTATATTATAAGAGAGAAATGTTCAAGAAATTTACCAAATGTGCCTTTCTTGTGTTATTCACTTAGTACGTCTTTTTAAATGGCGTATAAACCTCTTTTCATCAGTTGTTATACTATATTATTGAAGTCATAGCTAACGTGAAACATCATGTTCAGTAATATGCAGGTGTTTTTAAAATGTCTGTTTTAATAAATAGTGATATTTTACTCAGAAACAGTATCCGTCAAACAATGTCATATACTGTGTTGAGTTGGGTGGTGGTGGAAAGGGGAGGGGATTCCTGAATTTTTTGTGTGTTGTTTTTGCAGTGATTAGACAAAGTTTGCTTGGTAGTACGAGTTCTAAAAACCGTTATAGGTTTGACATTTAATTTCCATATTTTCTATTAGTCTTTTTCTTTTTCGCAGGGCATGAAAGTAAACTGTATTTTCTTCCTGATAGGACAATCTGAACGTAACAAAATCGTGCCTTTGTTGTTTAAATTTGATTAAGTATTCTATTGTCTAATTTGCTTTGTCCTTAATTTGCTAATGGCATGACTATAGTGTATTTTCTTGAAAAGACTAAAGTCTTCACAAAATAAACATTAAAACCATTCGCCATGATGAATCTCAGAAAACGTTTTAGTAGTTCACTATATGTGTATTTCATGTCCATTTCACTGCATCCGGTTATACTATGCAGGGATCATGTCCTTTTTATGGACGTGAATAATTTATAGATCACATTGTTTATTGATATTTATTTCAGTTTTATTGGCATAACATGTAATTAACTAGTAATTTCGATGAAATTGATTATTTATTTTTTTCTAATTATAGAATTATTTACATCTAATTACATTAATTTGATTTCCCTGTGACTTGCATGATTTACTACACATCGTCAACAACCTCAAAGTGTCAACAAAACAATTTTTTAACCGAGAACCGTTTCCGGTTTCGAACTGAGAAATCAATGTGATTTAATATTGTGAGGCATGTTTAAACCATTGGGTTATTCGATCACACCTCTTCGTTATTTCGATATTCGAATTCTAAGAGAATAATACCTCATGTCATTAGCGAGTGCTCCGTAAAGCTTTAAACACAAATATATATACAATGTAGAGCTGTGTTGTAGTGATTCTAGTCTAGTTTGATGTTCAGCCATTTTATTGATATAATCTATATTTCTACAAAACTGTTGTATGATTATTTTTGTTATGATACCTATTTAGAGATAGCCAAACATTTTACTGTATACTGAACATTTTTCTGTACACTGATCATTTTACTGTATACTGTACATTTTACTGTACAGTGAACATATTTCTATATACTGTATACTGGTACTGCTTTTTGTTAAATTTAATCATTTAAAGACCCAGGTATCCTTTGAGTTTTCTTTTTATTTTAACTTTACAGTCCAAGTCTAGGGTATCGATGTTCTACTTCAAACCTTTCACCGAAAAGAGATCAAAAACATGGATAAAATAATAAATCAATAAATTTGAAGCTTTGTTCAGGCTTTTTAGAACTCTTATAAATAGTGATCGGGACCTGTTATATTACAATTAAACGATTTTTACTTTTCAAAACCGTTACCTTTAATTTAATCAATAGATTATATTTATGTAGTACTTTTATTGAATAAATTAACAGTATCTGACCATCCATAAATAACGGAAAAAAAATCTTATACATATTTCATAAGTAATTTTATTAGTTTTCCATCGACTTTTGTTTGTTTTTGTATTTTCATCTTGTTGTCTTCCACTATATTATTTTAACAGAACAATTGAAAAAAAGAAACTGTGATACAATTTTGTATGGTATATAATGTTGTGTATTAAATATATTTTAATAAAACCAATAAACATTATTCTATGTCTTATAACTCAAGTAATTCATTTTATCTAGTTCTATTCAAGATGGCATATCAGAAATTCTAATATGACATGCCTACAATGCTTTGAGTCCCAAGTGTAAAACGAGTATATATTCCTAATCAATGTCAAAACACACTTAGTGACAACGTTATAGTAAGATTTTTCACATATTTAAACGACGTCACAATCAAATTTGTGTCCTTAAATTTGTGACCGACAAGTCCTACGACTCAAAGGTTACGTTGTTGAAAAAAGTTAATATATATGTCTTATTAGAATCGAAATAATTCATTGGGGACAGGAATATATACTGATTTTACCACGGGTTTGCCGTTTATGCCCACATTGTAAGGGACATTTGGGGTGAAATATTAGACATAAAGAAACAACCGGTGGCAAAATCTGTGTATATTCGTGTCCCAATTAATTATTTCTTAAACATAGCTTTTAATTAACCACTAGCGTTACATGTATGTCATTAGATATTTGGGACTGCTTTGCCTTGTTTCCAGTGAAAGTTGTGTGTGTTTATTGCTTTGTTTTGTGTTTTTTATCTCCATACACCACCAGTTGAAAAATTATTGAAGCAGTCAGCGTCCTACCAATTGAAGCATTAAGCGTACTACCAATTGAAGCATTCAGCGTCCTACCAATTGAAGCATTCAGCGTCCTATCAATTGAAGCATTGAGCGTCCTACCAATTGAAGCAGTCGGCGTCCTACCAATTAACACTCAGCGTTCTAACAGTTGAAGCAGTCAGCGTCATACCAAATAACACTTAGCGTGCTATGATTTGAAGCATTAAGCGTCCTACCAATTAAATCAGTTAGCATCCTACTAATTGAAACACTCAGCGTGATATATAGTGTCATACCAATTGAAACAGTCAGCGTCCTACCAATTGAAGCAGCAGGAAGTTGACCATTTGAAGCTTTCAGCATCCTACCAATTGAAGCATTCATCGTGATACCAATTGAAGAAGTCAGCGTCCTACCAATTGAAGCAGTCGGCGTCCTACCAATTAAAACTCAGTGTTCTAACAGTTGAAGCAGTCAGCGTCCTTCTAATTGAAGCATTCAGCGTCCTACCAATTAAATCAGTCAGCGTCCTACTAATTGAAGCAGTCAGCGTCCTACTAATTGAACAGTCAGCGTCTTACTAATTGAAGAAGTCAGCGTCCTTCCAATTAAAACTCAGCGTGCTACCAATTGAAGCAGTCAGCGTCCTACTAATTGAAGCATTCAGCGTGCTACCAATTAAAGCAGTTAGCGTCCTAGTAATTGCAGCATTAAGCGTCCTACCAATTAAAGCAGTCAGCGCCCTACTTATTGAAGCAGTCAGCGTCTTACTTATTGAAGCAGTCAGCGTCCTTCCAATTAACACTCAGCCTTTCTAACAGCTGATGCAGTCAGCGTCCTACTAATTGAAGCATTCAGCGTGATACCAATAGAAGCATTCAGCGTGATACCAATTGAAGCGTTCAGCGTGATACCAATTGAAGCAGTCAGCGTCCTACCAACTGAAGCATTCAGCTTCCTACCAATGGAAGCAGTCAGCGTGCTACCAATTAAAGCAGCCAGCGTGCTACCAATTAAAGCAGTCAGCGTCCTACTACTTGCAGCATTCAGCATCCTACCAATTAAATCAGCCAGCGTCCTACCAATTAAAGCAGTCAGCGTCCTACTAATTGAAGCAGTCAGCGTCTTACTTATTGAAGCAGTCAGCGTCTTACTTATTGAAGCAGTCAGCGTCCTTCCAATTAACACTCAGCCTTTCTAACAGTTGAAGCAGTCAGCTTCCTACTAATTGAAGCATTCAGCGTGATACCAATTGAAGCATTCAGCGGGATACCAATTGATGCAGTCAGCGTGCTACCAATTGAAGCAGTCAGCGTGCTACCAATTGAAGCATTCAGAGTCCTAACAATTGAAGCAGTCGGCGTCCTTCTAATTAAAGCAGTCAGCTTGCTATCAATTAAAGCAGTCAGCGTCCTACTAATTAAAGTAGTCTTCGTCCCACCTATTAACGCGTGTTACGAGTAAAACCATTTACTATTGTATCTCCCAAAGTATTACCAATTAAAACAATTGATGTTAATTTCCAAAGTCTTATCCGTTGAACATTTAATGTTAGGACAATCGACATATGATCGACGAAACTATCTGCTTTTATTTTATATTTTATCGATTAAAGATGTATTGTTTGAATGTTTAGTGACGTTTTCAGCAAATTAACTTGTATATTAAGGCGTAAGGAGCAGGCCGAAGTACCCAGAGAAACCCACCCCACCTTCGGTAGGAAAATGGGCAATTCTTGTCAATAAAACTAAGTGTCGAGAGCACCCGGCCGGCAGTGAGACTCGAACCCGCAATCTCAGTAAAAGATGTCAACAAGAACAGAAAAAACCAGCATACAATTAACCCAATATGAAATATATCTTAATGCTACGTGTACATGTTTGCAGCGAAACTAGTTTTATTGTGGGTTGAATCCGGGTAAAAAACCATTGATCTTCGACATAACTGATAATATATGTCAATGTCTAAAGTTTAAAGGTCAAAAGGTCAATCGGGCCCTCGGTGGTCGATTGGTTAAGGTAGTTCGTCTACTATTGACCACGTGGTCTGTCCACATTGAGATTGCGAATTCGAGGCGCACTGCGTGAAGTGTGCGTTCGACTTCAATCTTAATTTACAAGAATTGACAGTTTTCCTACCGAAGGTCGGGGGTTTTCTTCGGGTTCTCCGGCTACCTCCCCCAATAAAAACTGGATGCCATGAAATAGCTGAACAACTTCTGAAAGTGGCGATAAACAACATTCAAACAAACAAACAATCAAAAGGTCAAACGGGAGTTACACAAGCTGTTGTTTTAGCGCCCGTCACGTTCAGTACTGTTATAAAGACAATAGGTTTAAATTATTGATGAGTGTAATAAAGAAATATTTTCCCGAAGAACAATCAACACGAATCGTGTGACATGTATATTGAGAAATTACATGGCCGTGTAATGAAAGCTTCAATTAAACGTACATATTTAATGCCAAGTTAGAAAATTTTTAAATAACGTTGTTGAACCTGTTAAAATGAGAAATTGTGCTTAACGGAGGTCCTGTTCGCTTGTACATGGGATAAGGTGAAGAATCAAAAGGAGAGTTACTCACGAGCATAGCGACAATAGCGAATGGCTGCAATCCGCACTTCTAGGATAGCAAAGATGACAATTTGTAATTACACAAAAACCCCAACAACAAATATTCTGTTTAGATATATCTTGCTTTTACATATACTGCAATTATAAAGCAAAAGGGAGATAACGTTTATTTGAAACAAACACGAAGTCATTAATATACATCATTACTTTGAATGTCTGGACTAACGTTAAAGATTTAAGGCCAAATTATGAATGGTGCACATTTGCATTGAAAACAAATTTTGATAGCAAGGGTTAATGACATCAAGTGTTTATGGAGCTCAAATATGGAAGATTCTCGAATTGTAGTAATAACAAACAAAATGGTTATGCAAGAGTGTATGGCATGTACTAATATGCGACGAACAAACAAACCTGGAGCAAACAGTTAAGTCATGAGTTAAGTCAGTCAGTCAGTCAGTCAGTCAGTCAGGCAGGCAGGCAGGCAGGCAGGCAGGCAGTCCGTCCGTCCGTCCGTCCGCCCGTCCTTCCGTCCGTCAATCAATCAATCAAATCTAAATTTTAATTTACCGACAGTTTCAAAAATAGAGTAGTTATATAGAAAATTTAAGTGTGAACACGGTGTTGAAAAGTATCTATGTATGAATATGTCTAGAAAATATAAAAGTACTATGTCAAAATTTATCTATGTATGAATATGTCTGGGAAATATTAAAGTACAATGTCAAAACTTAGATGCGGGTTGCATCCATTAAAGCTAAATCAGGAAGATATGAAAATACTTCCATCGGGACTTTTCATGGTGATTTCAATAAAGGTTTGTAGGCAAATATAGCCGAGGATGATTTAGTTAGTGTTCTTAAATCAAATTCATTTGACGATGATTGTTGTTTCCTCTCAATAAAACTGAAACAAAGAAACTAAGAAAAACCACAAAATTTATATTTTTTTATATATTTTCCTCAAACCCAATTTATCTATTTATGATTATGTCTGAAAAATATACAAGAGCGATGTCAAAATTCAAATGTGGGGTTGTACAGTTGAATCAGGAAGATAGACGATAGAGTTTGTTCTTTCTGCACTGATAATTAAAAAAATGCGCCTTATGTGAACATTATTGTTATACTAAAAGTTACACCCCGTTGCACTCAGTGTTTTGCTTGCATTTTTTATTATTCCATATTGTACCTTTGTAGTGTTAAAATCCAACTTAAAACATTTCTACACGATAACACGTTCATATTTTATATGATGCCCTTGTTGTTGACAAGTTCCAAATCGTCCTTTATATTTGCTACGAGTGACCTCGCGTTGTTTTCAAAAAGATCGTCTGCTTTCGTAACGTTCGGTGGTATTCGGACAAACCGCGAGGATTTTCCCGCCTTAACTGCAGACGATATTACCCGAAGGATTTCGAACGGAGGACAATGGACTTCCAAACATACACTTCCGTTGTAATTTAGGTCAAACTTTACTAAAGAAAATTGCTCTATCACAATGAAAAATCAGCCGCATATTAAAATGCTAAATAAGTGTGAAAAATTAAGTGATGAATTCAATTTACACATTTTTTGATCTACAAAAGGAGCATAAGCTGGACCATACGCGGTAAGTAGTTTTCATTTGTCACGCAAAAACAGGAACCAAAATACGCCAACATTTAGTATAGGTGGCTTACTTTTTCGCACTGGAATTTGATACCATATCATTGGGCGAAATATGGTCCGGAAACAAAAAAACCCCGAAGAGATCCCATATTTCGTTTGCGGGATAAACAAAAAAAAAAAAGAAAAAAAACCTTCACAGCAATGCTATCTTTTTCAACAAATAAAAATTGAAATTGGATGAAAGCCGACAAAGGATTCGAGCAATACGAATAACTTCTGCCATTTTTTATTCGATGCGTGTTCATTTGTTTTTTATTGTCATTTTAGATTACTTCGAGCAACAGCTGTAAATTTGTGTAAACTTAGATATTAAATCCAACAAAACTCGTGTATATACATTTGTACATAATAGAGGCACCGAAGTCGTCGTACAGTACAAACAATTTTAATTATTTTAGTCCCATTTTCGTTGAATGTTAACTTGAATGTGAACAGAATTCCTCTTGTCCTTCAGCTAAGCTACTGAACGTTTTAAAGACAATAAAAAAAACCCAAATAGGTATTATCCAGTTCATGTGTTATTTTTTTGCAAGATTATTTTTCACATATGTAAGCCAATTCAAAACTACATTGGTTATCGTTCCAGACTCCCGACTCCACCTCCTAAAATATATACACAATCTTCATTACCACGATAATAATTTGGTTCTCCGGGAGCCCATTGTGCAAATCGCAGTGCAGAGTTGTCTGAAACCCAAGTAAACGTTCCTTCTGAATTTCTATCGTTTGCTCCAATCCACATTAAAGTTTCTAGAAAGTAAAAAATATATATTATCTAGTAAGAACAAATTAATTGATCAACTTGTTTGTTGTTTTAAATTCAACAACATATTGTAGTGCTCTATTTTGCGGCATTTTCGCTCTAAGTGCATGAGCTTAAACTAAAATATTATGATTGATGCCAGCATGCACGCGGATCTAAAAGAATCAATCTTACACATTTCATACTGTTCGCTTGATAACTTGTTGAGTAGAAAAGGGTCACGTTTGAAGCTCGAAATTACAAAACATCTTTATTATTTATACGGAGGAAAGACTATTTCTGATGGTAGTAATGTTCCTCACCTGGTGTATTTGAGGCCAGCCATTTGTTTTCAGCTTCATTGTCAATTTTTACTAAATATGCACGCTTGCTCTCGCAGGAATTCTAAAATATCAATATGCATTTAGAAGAAATGTCAGCATTTATAGATATTTTTAATACAAATTATCAAATTAAAAAAAATGATTGGCAACATGTATTCTAAACATTATTGTCTGTTTATGGCCACCGTGTTCGAAATAAGATCGACAAGACATGAGTAACATGTAAAAGAATTTAAATACATTATTTATTTACAAAAATAACTTATTTGGTTTTGAATACCTACAGAAGGGTTGTCGAAAGAAATTGTCAATTGACAGTCGCGATGAAAACTCATTCTGCCCGAAATAAGAATACTTTATAGAGGGCCTCCAATTCATTTAGAATGTCGCAATTCGACCAACTAAATGCATCCTTCATTGTCAAAATAAATAATAAAAATACCATGACAAATCTATTCTCTTATATCTTGAACTTCTCTATAGCTATAACTGTTGTTAATATTAGCTACGTGATGGTGAATTTTCACTGGGTTTCTTCAAATATTGTAATTAAAATATTATAAAAAATACCAAGGTGACAAATTCATTACGCCAGACGCGCGAATATAAACAATAAATATTAATAACCTCAGCGGGATTCGAATTGCACTTTATACCACTCGGCTCAATCTGCTATAAAATAAAGCTTCAATAAATAAGGTGAATTTAGACATAATACATGACTAGCGTCTGACGATGGAATTTTTCGTAACCAATACGTATTAATCTACCATACATCTAACGATATATACAATTAAGATTTATCCAAATAAGATTTATTTTTTAAAATACTATAGTTGCAACACTGTACAGACCACCGGTTAAATAGTAATACATTATTTAAAACCAACAAAACGAACACATTTGTTCCAGATGGTGATGATATGGTAGAGTTGATTTTTGCAGCTTTTCTTACCTTTCCTATGGCAAAAATGCAAATACTTTCCTATGGTTAGTAACATTGTAATCATTATTTTTATATAACATATAAATAAACTAAGTCATCATTATGTAATTGCCCTCTCGAAGTAATGATCACGTGAAATACATACAAGTAATAATTTCGGAATGGAGCAGATTTTTCTGAATATCTACTACTAAAATGTTTCCAACCAGACGAAATATTACAAAAGCTGCAAAAATCCACCCATCAACAAGCATATGCCAAGTAAAAATTCAAGTATACCTTTGCGTTCTCCCATGTTTTTACGTTGAGTTCAATATAGTAACAATGTCGATCAAAATTTTTCCAACCAGACCTACAACTACCTAAGAAAAAACAACAGAATAAAGTTATGATATAACCCAAAATTATGAAAGAAGGAGTGGTCTCATATTGGTATTTCATCTATGATTTTGTTATTTAATGCGAAGTAATTAGAATTAAAATCAATGGATACGCAAATATGATAGCTGGAAAACATAAAATGTAGGTAATGATTTTGCTACCCAAAATAAACCAATAAAGACAGCGCAAATATATGCGCATCCTGTTTTCATAAAATATGTATTTTATAATTTTGTTACTGAATATGTATGAAGTTTAGTAGAAAAACTGGGAAGAATACAATACATGATCAATTAATGAATCATTGCCCTAAATGTGATACTAATACATTTTTTACTTTTAAAACCGTTTTAATGATCACGGTAAGGGTTATAACAGGGTAAAGGGTTGTTACCACCTTTGATTTGTCAACAATTTATCGCTTTTTTTGTTAAATTCAGCGACATTCGTGTCCCGTCAAAGTATTCACCGCATGTGCATTCTGACAAATTCGCACCCTAAATTTAATCGCATAAATGGTTTGAAAATCTACTAGAAACGTGAGTTGAACATTTTTATCTTAATGAAACTTTATCTTCAAGTTTTCTGAAGTATGCAGCTTCTAAAAAATACCATTTGATCATTTAATGCATGGTAAAATACTTTAGTATGCAACACTGTACAGACCGGTTAAATAGTATTATATTACACAGAACCTTTGCACTGGTTCTTGATATTTGGCAGTTCTACACTCGCTCGGTTCTACCGGATAAACAATGGAAACAGTATTTTGTAAACCAACAAAATTCATTGATGGTAGAGAACTTATCAAATCAAAAATTTAATAAAGATTATTAGCATTTGGATTATTACTTAGTGTTAATTGGTTCAAACGAGTCTGTATTACATCAACATCATTTCGAAGTTTCGTAACTGTCGTTTCCATAACTAGGTTATGCGAACTAAACTTAACCTGAAGATTGTCCAGTTTTGATTCCAGTAGACTGACCTTTTCTATTAAACCTTCAATTACAGTGTTTTTATTGTTTAAGAGCTTCTGAAATTCAACCTGTTTTGCTTCAAGTCCCTGAAGATTGTCCATTTTTGATTCTAGGCGAAGGAATTTTTCTGTTAATCCATTTTCCATAGTTGTTTTAGTGTTTAAGAGTTTCTGAAATTCAATCTGTTTTGCTTCAAGTCTGTCAACCGTTTTAACTAGCAACCACCACCATGGATTTTTACTATCATCCGACAATTCACGATTAACTGATAACTGTGAAGATTTTACGTTCATGATAAGATATGCATAACAAAAACAAATAATAACGAATTTCATTATTGACGTCTTAGTATTGATGTTTCCAGCACTAGTAACAATTCCAACTACAATTTTTTAATGATAATTTTGCGTGACTGTTGTTGGAAATGATACTCAACAGCGTTAGTGTGTTGTTCCATAAAGTCAAGAATATATTAATTACTGAATCAATAGTAAACAGTTCTGTTGTTGTAAGTCTAAATAGTTTATGAAAACTTAACAAGAGTTGCAAACACATCTTTACATTAAAAAGGGATTTAAGCAAACAGTATATATGACACTTGCTTTTTTAACTTAACAAGGGTTGCAAACCTCTATCTATATCTTCTTAATAGGTTTAAGGAATTTGAAGCAGTAAATGCGAAACGTGTTTTCAACAGAAATGTATAAAAAAAGTGCGATTCTTGTACTCAGAAGAAAAAGAAATACAAAAATGAAAAAAAAAACATGCGATTTATAGATCTTATATATTTGTGAAAATTTATAGACACAAGTCGGTAGATGCGTTAGGGTGTTGGTCCATAAAATCGTTTTAGCTCCAGCTTATTCACTGATTCGTAAGATACATCATTCGCAAATATAGAACAAGGAATGCAAACGTAATCAAAAGTATACAATGAACGCAGTATGACCACATCATTTGATGAAAATAATCACGTTAATAAAAACAATGGGTAAAAGTTTTAATAAAACGCTATATCAAACGTACATGTATATGTTTTTTGTGTTATCATAATTGTTGCAGTGTAATGTAAAATAAAGGCGCTGGAAATGTTAACATAGTCTGAATTATGAGTTACAATTAGTTTCACTTTTTACGTTATTTTAGTACGACAATATTTTTAATGATTTATGAATGGATTGGAGTATTACGATATCGATTGTTTTCAGGAGGTAGTTAATGTACATGTATTGGTGACCAGTTTTGTCATCTCTTTACAGCCCCGGCATTTACAACGTTATATTAATATTAAAAGAGGGACTACGTTAATTGGTGGACTAGTTTTACCTTAATGAAATGTAACCCGTCCATCTGTCGGTTGTTAATGCTCCCATGTCTACATTTCTTGTCAGTTTTTATCAAATTAAAATAAAATGTGTATATTGAATCTACAAAAAGTTTGAAAATAAGCATCGACCCATAATTTTCGCGGAAGTTTTGCCCCTTGAAAATGTATAAGGAATATATGAAAAAAATGTTATGTAATCTTTCAAAACGCAATACATGTATATGTTTTCACTGTATGAAATTTAACAACAGGACAGGCGGGGTCATATTAAGTCTTGTGGTCTTAAAACAACTTTCGGGTCACGATAAATCGCAACAGTTTTAAAATTAAATAAAATGTGTGTACGTTGCACGATTCTGCTGCATATTAATATAAACTCAATTTGTTTTTTTATGTTTTTATTTTAATAGAAGTGGAAGCAGTAATTGTATTTGACTGTGATAACAAATTACCGAGCATCAAGGACACTCGAACGTAAAACATAAACATTAAATTCCACACAACAATTCTGTATATAGCTTATGAGAGAATGTCGTCTAGTCTGAACGCCTTTACTACTTTTTATTATAATTTTTTTGTCTTGAATTTTAGATAATGTTCAAGTGAAAATATATATAATTGTCATCCTAATAAGCTATGTTTTTCTACTTAATTTATTTGTAAATAAGGTCGATAAATGTTGTATTTTTTATGGCAATTCTTCACACACGTAAGAAACATTTGAACTACATGTGGCATCGTTCAAGAATCAACCTGGATTTGTCAAAGATCAATATTGGTTGCAATTGTTGCCATGTGTCTATTGTGAAACTCAAATTAACGTTCCTTCTTAATTTCTACTGGAAACATACTGTAAGGGTTCCCTGTACTCTACCCATAAAGCTGCCCAGTGCATCCCAAGGTTGTCAGGTTACATTTGTATAATACAAAAAGCCTGATCGCTGAACGTTATGGAGAAAGCCTCGCTAATTGCACGATAAAGACCCCTTTGGTAGATTTTGGAAAAGTAGGTTTATTGTAGCCCCTACACTATGCTAAATTACTTCATGCTTTTTAATAGGTCGTCATGGATCATTGATTGACTATTTAATGCTTGTTTAATCTATAGCGAGCTAAATTTCAGCTAAATTTAGGACGAGAACAAGTTAACCAAACTAGATCAATTAACACTATAAATAACCAATCAAAATGTCTATCGTTTGCTGCAATCAAATTGTATAAATATAAACGTTTAAATATTGCGGTAACGATATAATATATCTATCTAACAGATTGCCGAAACATCGGAAAGACATAGTTAACAACAATTTTTCATTAATATAAATTAAAACAGACTTTTTGAAATAGGTTGTACTACTATCAGGCGCTCTTTACCACTCGTCCAATATAAAATATAAAAATATAGCTTCATTAACCGAGTTTACTCTAGAGAGTTGGTCATATTTAAAATTGTAAGCATATTAGGGTGAGAAACGTACACAATTCGAAATAACTTTAATAGTTTGCGTCTTAAGTGAAATGTATTACTCGGTCTCGATAACCAATTACATATGATATTGATTTCATGCCCATCTCGACTTTACCGTACCATGCAAAGGTTACAAATATTTTATCATAAAAATTTCATTTCTTTGTTGAGAATATTATACCTCGTTTTCCCAATTTTCATAACTCAAATCATTGCATTGTATCACACGTGGCGTTATAACTAATTTCAGGTACGGTTTACTGAGCTATTGCGCGATAATATAGTTCAATGTTTGCATTTACCGAAGTAAGTACTTTCTATCTGTAATATTGTTTTGATTATTTTTCAGGTGAAAAACAGTATGTTTTGTATTTCGAAATGTAATACTTTTGTTATTTGCATTTGAATTAAAATATAATTCTGTTCATATATTCTTACGCGATCAAGCTGGCTAGGTGAATGATCACATTGTTGTATTCATTACATTATGTGCACGTAATTATGTGTCATAACCATTTATTGTAAATGTGTTGAACAAATAAATATTTCGTACTATTATCAATGCACATTAAATCTGCTCTCATCTGAATTTAATTATATAATTAACGTATTGTTAATATGTCCAACAATAATAAATTTCTTGCTACTGTTTTAATGGTGTATTAAACAATTTTCGTGATGTAAACCGTTAATATTCCATGGCTGCCTGGGCTGCTCCAGCTGATCATCATGATGAATAACAGTAAACAAGATTTTCACATGTACATCTTTGCAAAATAAAAATAACACATAAATCAATGTATTAAGAATTTCGAATATTTTTAAAACAAACGATAACCAGTCCTTTAGCTCGATTGGGATTGCAGATTTAACAAACGGTACAAATGTCATGAATGTTAATAATTTGGGACAAAGATTGCACACCGACTTGATGAGGGAAGTATTACGAATCTGTAATTCCTGTCGAACATTTAAATGATGAAAACGTTTCTACTTTAACATTGTCTTATTATTGGTTTTATGCACTTTTTAATTTGCCAGTTATTTTGTTGTTGTCGCATCATATAGAAATAAAATTATTTAATTAAATTTTTTTAATACAGGTCTCAATTTCCTGTATCTTTCTTTTACTTTAAATAATTCAAATGTCCAAAAATGTTAACTAAGTCCACTATAAGGCTGCATATGTCAAAAGCAATTGACTTTCCATATTGGGCCTCAAACGTACAGGTTAAACTAGTCCGAGAATCCTCTGCCGTCCAACGCTTTTATTATTATTTTTTTTTTTTTTGCGTGGGACGCAAAAAAAAAATAATAAAAGCGTTGGACGGCAGAGGATTCTCGGACTAAGGTTCAACATGTTGCAGTCGTATCATGCTGCGCTCGGCGAAGCTTTTTATTCTTTACTGTTATTGTTGGTTATAGTATTAATTACACAATTTCTATTTTCATTATAGGACATTTATCAGATATAACAATACAAACTGACTTCTTGTTTTAATCCTCCAATTACTTTAATTGAGTTTCCCCGATATGGTTACAACCATATCTTTTCTTGTTTAATTCAGTACATGCTGATTGTGCTGAGATGATCACTGTATCCCTCGTTTACTGGCTAGTGGCCAACATTGAGTAGACATATTTTTGCAAACGTCACAAATTTCTTCTGGATAGACATATAAGCTAAGGTTACAAGATAAAACATTTTTTCCGTGCCCCCAATAAGTTTTACTATAGATAACATTTCCTTGTTGATAAACGTTTTTATCTCTTGTGAAGAAATGATTGCAGAAAGTTTAAAAATTCAATACACAGTGATTGTGCTGCGATTATCATACCTATTACCGACTAATGATTATTATACCCAACTTTTTTATCAACACAACCACTCACATACTACAGCTATAAAGCGTTCTCTTTGGCATACAATTAAACTATTTCTTTCTTTTCTATTAGTTATACATAGTCAGGGCCATTGCTGTAGTTGCTTCCTTTTCAGATTGATAGTTTTCGAGTCTGTTGGTTTTTGGAAATGTGCTTTGTGGCTGGTCTTTTTGAGTTTTCTTTTGTGTACGGTATTTTGCTAGTACCTTAATTTATTTGTTATCAACGTTTATATGACAGTATAAGTATTAAACAAATGGTAAAACAGGGGCCTCGGTGGCCGAATGGTCAAGGTATTTCGTCTACTATTGATCACGTGGTCTGTCAACACTGAGATTTCGGGATCGATTCTCACTCTTGGAACTTTTTTTTAAATTTTGTTTTACTTGAACATTCCGTGCAATAAGAAAAGAGTTTACCTTTTAAAAAGCAGAAATCGTTAATGGTCATATATATTGGAAATTTTGAAGAACAAATTAACACGATTTAAACAAAATTGCCAAAATAGATAGCATGAGGGTACCAAGTTATTCACACTGTCCACAGGTTCGGGTACAATAACGGGAGAGTGCCAGGCTCCTTAAGAATCTTTTGTAGATGTAGATAAGTTGTTTGTTGTTTGATGGTTTTTAAGGCCACTTTCAGCAATTTTTCAGCTATATCATGGCGTCCAGTTTTTATTGGTGGAGGAAGCTGGAGTACCCGGAGAAAACCCCCGACCTGCGGTAGGAAAACTGGCAATCCTTGTCAATTAAGATTGGAGTCAAGTACACCCTGCCTGCAGTGAGAATCGAACCCGCAATCTTAGTGTTGACAGACCCCGTGATCAATAGTAGACAAACTACCTTGACCACTTGGCCACCGAGGCCCCGATGTCGATAAGAGTAGGCTAGTTCCAGTCAATACAAATGCTATATTGAGGCCCCTATCGAGGAAATCCGAACTTCGCCACTTGCTTTTACATAATTGTATGCCTTTTAGTCTTCCCAATTTGCCAAATAGAGTTACTATTTTACTTTTAACGGTTCTAGTCCTGAATACAGCTATAATACTGCTTGCTGGACGTTACGTTACTATTCAGTCACTCAGTGTCTTCTTTAAAAATGTATAAATGAGTCTATTAATTTCCAGCAGTAATACGTTTTAAAACCAGCAAAAAATAAAATACAGTAAGTTATATTGGAATAAGTATACCTTGGCGTTTTCCCATGTTTCTGCGGTAAGTTCAAAAAAGTAACAATGTCCATCAAACTTTTTCCAACCTGACCTGCAACTACCTAAGAGAAAAATAACAACATAAGGTTATTAAAACTATGACATGACACAAATGTATGGAAGCCGGAAAGCCTCATTTTGAGTTCCTCTGTACTTAGATCCTTGGGAAATTATTACAATGTCAATCTTTTGACACGCGAAAACGATAACTGGAAAACACGAAGTTAAGGTAATGACTCCGAGTTTTCGTCCACGTTAACAACGTTTTTAAGAAGATGAACCATAATACGATAACCCATATCCGTATCCTATCTAATAAAACTATACTGAACATCATTACGTTTATCAGCAAATTAAAAGATACCTTGTCATCTGTATTGTTTTTATTTTACTTTCTGTAAAATAAAAACAATACAGATGACAAGGTATTTAATTAATAACGGCACGAATAATTTTAAATCGATTTACTTGTATGCGAAAATCAATTTTTATCGATGATAGCGTATATCTCCTCTTCTTATCACTTAATTAAGTCTACATAAGTTGTGAATAAGACGACTTTCCATTTAGTTGAGTCTACTTGTCACATATTTAAGTAAACTTGTTAAATAATAAAGTGCAAATATGTTAAAGAAAAATAAACCGTATTTTGCGTTTTTGAAATTTTCATGCCATACACAAGTTGACATAATTACCTGACAAGTAGAGTTGTGAAAAATGACAAGTTAGCTTTTATCTGACAAGTTGACATAATTATATGACATATGATCTGAACTATCTGACCATATTTATCCTTAACAGTTTATTTAGTTAATTCTTCAAATTGTTGTGTACAGCGGTGTACAAATAGGTTTTATAATACCACCTATAAGACATCTCCGGCCACTATTTCCTGTTATTTGGTGATCCTACACCTGAAAAGGTAACTCGCTGTATTTGTGTTAGCATACAACGAACTAAAATTGCATTTTAAACCCATTAATGCCAGAGAATTGGGTAAAGTATAAAAATGATAACTACCGTCCAGATTATTAAACAGTTTTGATTGGTTCAGTCGAGTCTCTATTGCAACAACGTCATTACGAAGTTTCGTTAATGTCGTTTCCGTAGCTAGTTTATGCGAACTTGTTCCTCCCTGAAGATTGTTTACTTTCAGTTTTGATTTCACGCGACCGATCTTTTCTGCTAACTCGTCATTCACAGCGTTTTTATAGTTTAAGATCTTTAGAAATTCAATCTGTTTTGCTTCAAGTCTGTCGACTTGTTTAACCATCAGCCATAACAATGGGTTTTTACCATCCTCCGAGAATGTACGAGTAACTGGTTTCTTTATGAATTGTGAGGTCGTTATTTGAAAAGCAATACAAAGAAAAATAATAACGAACAATTTCATCGTTGAAGTCGTAGTATTGAAGTTGTCAGCACTGGTAACAATTCTAACTAGAAACTATTAATGATTGTTTTGCGTGCCTTGTTGTAAATTTTACTGAACTGAGTTTCATGTAGTGTCTTCTTTCATAAATTCAAGAATAGTATGTCTGAATCAATATTAAACAGTTTCGTTGTGTGAGTAAACACATTTTTTTAAAATTCACTACAGTTGCAAAAACCCCTCGTTATGTTCCACTTTTATTTAAAAACATTAGTAAATAAGAAACTTGCCTTTCGACTAAATATATCACCCAACAGTAAGATTCATAAAAAGTGTTTTTGTAGTAAAAAACGATAAATGAACATTAAAATGCCATTTTTGTAAAGAACAATTGGTAATGAATTTTTTTCTTGTATCCCCGTTTCTACATATGCAAAACATAATTTACATTGTTATATACACGTCCCGCAACGGTTCTTTTCTTGTGCTTCTGATTTACAAAAATGGGGACCTCTAAATCAGCTTTTCTTAGTGTGGCTCCGTGATCGAATTCATACTTTTATATGCTAACTATAATAAAAAAAGTGGCGCCCTTCTTTTTCAGCCTATATAAACCGTCCTCGGGTTTGTCTTTCTCTGTATTTGTTTTTTTCTGTTATAACCTGATGTTTTGTATTTGAATAATTTTTTTTAACATGGATTTTAATGATGCCGATGATACTTCAAACAAGTTTTCACATTGCTTTATAAGAATTTTACTATGCAAAATAAGAATATCAGACGCTTATTAGACAACTGACACGTTTGAAAATTTGTTATGTGAAATGCGTTAGAATAGTTTTTTGAGAAACGCTATACACTGTCAATTATAAACTTGTCAATATACGTGCTTGCATTATTTATCATGTAGACAGTATAAAGGGACTAATCATTATATTGTCTATATTATATAATTTTGATTTCAGAAAGATATTTTCGTCCGATGATTGACAAAAGACATTTATACTGTAGCATCAGACATGATTTATTTGCTTAGACTGGAGACAGTTTAAAAACAAATTTATTTCCCGTGCCCCAACAGACATGTTAATGGTTAGTCCTCATAGTTGCATTAATACGTTATTTATATAGTTAACTTCTTTACATTTGCATTCTTTTTTATGATGCTTCTTCATATTTTTATTATTTATAAGATAGAAATATTCAAGAAATTTACTAACTATTTGCCTGATCGGTCCTCTGTTGTTTGAATTTATTAAGTTTTATATTGTTTAAATTGCTTCCATCAGTTTCTCAGGACATGAAAATATAATAATGTGTTTTCTTGTATAGTCCGAAGTCGCAAAATGAACATTACACTATTTCATTTTTTGAATCTTAGAAAACGTTTCAGTAGTTCACCATATGTGTTAGAGTCCATTTCACTCCATCCTGTTTCAGTGTGTTATAGATCACACTGTTCATTGACATTATTTAAGTTTTATTGGCACACTATATAATTAACGAGCTATTGCGATGGCATTGATTTATTTATCACTATATTTATATTATCTCGTTACATTAATGTGATCTCCCTCTGACTTGAATGATCAACAACAACAACTACATGTACAAAGTACAAAAAAAAAAACATATTACCTTCATGCATTTTCGATGCTATTGACCGAGAACCGCGTTCGAACTGAGACCTAAATATATTTTATTTAATATTGTGAGGTATGTATCAACCATTTTGGCATGCGATCACACCTCTTTATTATTTCGATATATCGAATTCTACGAGAATATCCCCTCGTTTCATTAGTGAGTGCAACTTTAATCTGTATACACAAATATGTATACAATGTATACCTGTTTTTGTAGTCATTATAGTCTAGTTTGATGTTCTGCATGTTTCATTAATCTACATTTCTACTAGAAATACTGTATGTATATTTTTATTACGACATCTGTTTTAGATAAACATTTTACTGTATACTGGTACTGCTTTTGTTTTAATTCAATCCTGTACGTTTTGTTCTTTTATGTTTTCCTTTCAATATAACTTTGCGGCCAATGTAAAGGTAATGGTGTTCTACTACATTCTATTCACTGAAAAAGAGACCAAAAAACATCAAAATGAATACAATAATTAATTTAATAATTTGGAATGTTTGTTCAGACTTTTAAGACTCTTTTATAAATAATGATCGGACCTGTCATATAACAAGTAAACGAGTTTTACTTTTCAAATATTTAGATTGAGTTTAATCATTATATATCTTCTTGTCGTCTAGAATATTATTTTAACAGAGCAATGAGTAAAAGAAACTGATACAATACTTGTATGATATATATTGTTGTGTACCTCAATATATTTTTATAAAACCGACACAATTATTGCATGTCTTTTTACTCCATATCAAAAGAGGTTGAATTCAGTTAACCTGGTACCAGTCAATGATGACATGAAAGATAGCTTCAAATTAACCACTACAACCACTGGTGTTTTCGATTTCAAGTTGTTTGTGTATATGTATAGGGTTTGTATGTTTCCACACACACCATATCTTGCAAACTATAAATTTCAGTTTTCTAAAACTGAAAAACTTTCAGCTTCTTACCACCAATTGAAATGGACGCATTTAGGGTCCTACTAATTTAAACACGAAGCATCTTAAAAATTGAAACATTCAGTTTCATACAAATTGAAACACGCAGGTCGTACAAATTGAAGTATTCACTGATCTACCAGTTAAAACACGCCGCATCCTACCAACTGCGGCAGTCAGTGTTTTTCCAAAAAATCCCTTTTTGTTCAAACATTTGGCATGCTACCATATTAAACATTTAATTTGATGGCATCATTCAATATGATAGCAGAAGCTTTCGGATTTTATTTCCACTCGGTTACAAAAATGTTAACAAGAACTTAATTAAAATACAATAAACCCACTTAAAAAGATGACTTGCATATCTTTTTTTTAATGCCACTTGTGTCATGTTTGCAGCTTTAGCAGTTTTATTGTGGGATGATATCGGGTACACAGCGAAAATCCCTGTTATTCGACAGGAGACCTGGTATTCCTTGGATTGTACTCGATCACTCACTGATCGTAGTAAGGAAAAGCTCGATACCGCAGTGTTGACACAGTGGTGATCAATAATAGTTGACTAATTACCTAACCATTCTCTAACAAGGCGAAATGCAGTAAATGTAGAATGGCAATATCTAAAGATCAAAGGAAAAAAGGTTAATAATGAGTTACACAAATGGTTTTACCACATATCACGTACAATACTGTAATAAAGGCAATAGATGAAAATTATTGATGAGTAGAATGAATAAATATTTGTCCGAAAAACAATCAACATGAATATTGAGAAATAACATAGCCGTGTAATACAAACGTACATTTAATGTGAATTTAGAAATTACTTTGTTGAACACATTGAAACAAAAAATCTAATTTTTATGCTTACTGTCTGTTCAGTAGTTAGTATCATACGTTATGATTTAATATAAAGGAATTTTGCCTTTTTATAATTGGTTTAGACGGTAATTTCTCGATCGTTCATGGACCAGGTCCATATTTTAGACCCCAGGAACGTATGATGGTCAGCCATTTTTTATCTTGGGGAACCTGTAATTTCTATTTTCGTCAGATCTTTTTCATTCTCACATAGTGTGTAAGGAGAAATACAACCGCGATCATGTGAATTTTTTGTTTTGAAACTCTCACTCATGTTCACCTGGACACAGTCGGCAGATCACCAATCTGTACCCTAATTTGACCTCTTGTTTTTTAACACTAATATATGTTCTATATAGTAGTATTGCAAGTTTAAAAGCACCTCTACCACGCAGACGTTCGCAGTGTAGACAAATTTGACGGTATATCTACCCTGTGCCCACTCCCATCATGGACAAGGGGTAAAGCTAATTCCCCTACATCTGTAGTGTAGGAGGAAAATATAACAGCGCAACGCCATGACAATATATAACTTACACAATTCTTTCCCTACAAGACAATGGTTAGTGCGTAAACAGAGCAGACTGAGAGATAAAATATTTACAAGGCATATGCGCGACAAAGATAGTCTTAGCTGAACATTATTAAACTACAATTATTTCTTTAAAAAAACTAGATTGTTTTAGATTCAGAATATTCTTTAATTGAAGAATATCTTTTTTTTTGGTCTCCGAGTAAGTTCTTAATTCATTCATTATTTTTAAAACAAACTACATGACAATTTTAAAAGAAAAGCAACAGTTATATTAAAAAGAATCACAATTTTCGTTGGTTGTTTTTAATTAAAACTTTATCTTTGATATCATATATTTTGCTTGTTTAAGTGCTGCTTTTACGCCACTTTCAGCAAAATTTCAGCTATATCTTGTGCTCCTCTATTTTTTCATGGGGAGGAAGCCAGAGTACTCAGAAAAAACCCCATTGGCTTAGAACACACAATCTTCATTTCTATTTTTGTGGGGACCAGTAAAAAAACCCTTAAAATTGGCTTTTACGGCAGTATAATTAGGCCTATAATTGGTTGGTATGAATGATGTTTAACGCATTTTTTGGAAATATGTTTCAGCTATTTGCGTCCAGTTTTAATAGTGTAGAAAGACCCGAGTAACCGGGTCCTTGTCAATGATATTTGTAGTTAATTACACCTTACTGAAAATCGAACTCATAACTAAAGTTTCACTCGTCGGTGATCAATAATAGATGGGTAACAACGTAGACCACCCGCCCCGGTAAGATTATTTTCCCATTTTAATTTCTGACAACTAAACTACGGACAAAGACATTACTTTACTAGGTATATCCAGGCTACGGAACTATTCCCAGGTTTTCTCCGGCATGCAGTTCTATAATACTTGCTAACAAGTCAATTATATTAACATGATCTCGCCCTAAATATGACTGGAATAATAATACATGTAGCTGTACGTTTAATCAATCAATCATCAATCAAGCGATTAATCAAAATATTGTCAAATATATATGCAGGGCCAAGATTACTTCTGCAGGTGGTGTCTTTGATTTGAAATATATGCAGTATACCTTAATATTTGTCTAATCCCTTTGATTGAAGATAAACTTTTGTATTCATTTTTTAACGAGTTGTTCAAATCACGAATTTAGCGAATAAATGTTTTGATATTATCAAACCTTCTATATTTTTGACAATCTTTTTGGTAAAGGTGTGTCAAGGTCAACCTTAATTGCCAACGATTGTCTTTTTTTCTCTGAAGTTATCTTCTGTTCCAGATAACAATCAATAATGACTGGACGTTACGGTATCTGAGTGCTTAAGGTAGTTCGTCTACTGATGATGACGTGGTTCGTCAACACTGAGATTGCGGGTTCTAGTCTCACTGAGGGCAGGATGCACTCGATTACAATCTTTATTGAATGATTGCCAGTTTTCCTACCGAATTTCTAGGCTTAGCTCTAAAAATCATTCAAACCAACAAAACAAATGATATGTTACAGCTCAAAAATGCTGAACGTTTATCACATTTATTAGGCCGTAGTATTGCTGCTCTTAATTTTACGCAACATAAATACTGAACAGAACTCCACTTGCAATTTCAAGTTAGTTTTTAAAAAAATTAGGAATAATTAATATCGTATATCGTCCGTTTTTTATGCGTTGGCAACAGTAGGATAGCAAAGTGGAACGATTTAAAAATTTCTGTAAGTTAACACCTTTTGTCCTAAAGAGGATTCCCCTCGGTGATCGAATTGAATTGTGTGCCGTGTTTGAAGATTGACCTGATAATTACACGCCTAAGATTTCTTGCAAGAGTAGGCTCGTTGTTGCCATTACAAAATTGTAAATTAACCACCCTTTCCCAATATTCCATACTGTAACGAGGTTGGGTAGTCGGGATTGTTTGTATGGCCAAGATTTATAGAAAACAAATAAGTAAAACAAAATATTTTACTTAAAGAACAAAACAAAAATATGAGCAAAATATACAATCAAAACATAAGAAAAGTACAAACAAAATATAACTAAAGTCCAAAATTAGATCACAACATAAAGAAAACTAAATCTTGAAAAATGTTAAAAAAAAACAAAATATAAAAGTTCAAACTAAATACAAATCAGGAACAAAACTTCAAATCATCAAAAGTAAGTTCTGAACAGAAGAAACAAAATAGTAATATAACTGAATAAACAAAATAACAAAATATTTGAAAAACTGCTGAATTGACTTTCCACACATCAGCGGCCAAGATCCAGTAGCGTGACATGTTGAAATTTAAAATGTCCGAGTGAATGTCGATCGAACTTCACAACATAGCTAACGGACAACAATTTGGTTGTCCAACTGGAAATGAAATATACAAGACAATTTTGCTTTATAACGGTCCAACGGACTTCTGACATAGGAATAAACGAATCTGATGTAGAATCTCTTGGTAAACGAATACACGGACTTCATAAATTGAGACAATTTCATTTATAGAACAGACACCTTGAATTTCCGCTATCCTAAATAATAGACTGTAATCCAACGGACTGTGTTCCAACGGAAATACTCCCAACATTTAAAGCCGAAATCTTCCGGATTTAAAATGAATTAAACGGATATCTTAAAATATAATGAAAATATCTGTACATCCTATCGTATAGTGACTGGTACCTAACGGACAGGAAAAATGGTTGTCCGTAAATTTCATCTAAGTGCCAAAATCTCATCTCTGGCTAATAAATGAGACTAAAAACCCCTGAAATGAACAAAAGTATCCCAAATTTACCAAATTGAACTATTAACACGGTTTTCAAATGACTTAAACCCGAATGAGACTGAACGCGACAATATCTCAATGAGCGAACCAATTTTCACGCAGAAAATAGCAAAAAATAAATAAAACCACTTACCTGGGTTATAATACATCAATTCAGATCATTGGAAAGAAACCCCATGTCCTGTACTGACAATCCCGAGTACTTATCCATGTGAACTAAATGTATACCTCCGAGATGTTCGCCATCTAAACGTCCAGTGCTGATTACAGGTAAACTCACCTTATATATCACCTGAGTTCGTGCAGATATTTCCGCGCGAAATATTTTACTAGTCCATTTAACACTTACCTTAAAGTGATTAATATTAAATACCAATCAAGTATAACTCTGAGGGATGAATGAAGTCAAAACCATATAAAATAGTAAAAACAAATAATAACTACATAATACATAAATGAAGTTGGTTACACATACTTTTGCAATAGCAGTTAAATGTGTATCCCAGTTAGCCTATCTTATTTTCAAAATCGATTTAGTATTTTACTACAGTATTTGTTCACTTGTTCTCGTTCTGAATAAAGCTCAAATTTTGCTTGCCGCGGTTTAAGCAACTTTTCAGTAAATAGGACAATGATTATAGTCTAAACAGCCGGCCTTAAACATCCTTTACCGATTCAATCACTACAATATAAATTTTAGCGACAATCAAAATGATGTTAAGTCGATTTAAAATGTACAGAGAATGTGAGAATATATTGTAGATTGCTTAAATATTCGTTTTCTCTATTTAGAAAGAAACTGATCCGATAAGATCCGCTCAAAATGCTTGTGTGTGTTTTAATTGTTTGGGTTTTTTTAGAACTGCAAACACTAATTGTATTAAAATTAGGGCATTAAACTCAAACAAACTCTTAGGGAAAAGAGAAAATTAATAATATAGCTGTCCTGATAAGTTTTTGAATGTATGTTTTTTTTTTTTTAAATTAAGTATAATGCCTCTTGTTTGCTTTATTTTAGCATGGTTATTTTTTAACATATGTAAGGAAGCTTCGCACCACATGGGAAATCGTTTCAGAAACCGTCTGGTGGGTACATATAGACACAGTCTTCATTGTCACCATGATCATTTGGTTCACCAGGAGCCCATTTTGCAAATCTCAGTGCAGAGTTGTCTGTTGTAAATGTTCCCTCTCAATTTTTATCGTTCGCTCCAATCAACGTTATAATTACTGGAAAATAATATGTTAAACTTGTTATGTAGAATGTGGTCGTGTTTTTAACGCCGACAATACAAAATTGTGATATTATTGTATAAGTTTATGGGACAACGAATAATAATTTGTATTGTCATATCAATCAAAATAAACTTTTGATTTATATGACAATAAAGATTTTTTTTTCGATTTATTTCTTGTGCGACATCGCAGATGTCGTATGCAATATGAATAATACACTTTGACGTCAGTCCCTGAAGACAAAATACATTGTGACGTCACTTCCATCCCTGAGGAAAAAATATATTGTGACGTCACTTCCATGGAGTGAAAAAAAACTTCCGCGTATGAAACAATGCTAATGTCATAAGCAATGTCGTTTATTATGTTATTTTGAATTTGAAAAAAAAATGTTTTCATTCTATGTTCTCTTTTTTATGATCATTCTATTTTTTGCGACTTCGAAGTTGTCGTATACAATATGTTATAATACTGTTACATTCTAGAATTTACATCGTTCAAACGTGTTTCAAAGATGCGCGGTTTCTGCGCATATAAATTGTCTATCGCTTGATATTATCTATTGCTATTGAGTTGTAACAAACTAATAAACTCGCCATATATAGTGTTTTGTTGAAATTAAATTACTCAAGATGATATAAAGCGATATACAATTCTTACTCATTGTGAAACCTATTGATAATCTCGCAAATGAAAAGCTCCATAATATTAATTTCAAACGAACAAATTAAAGCGAACTTTAATCCATTAGCTGGAAATACAACGACACACTTAATAGAAAACTATGTTAAAAACTGAAGAATAGGAGGTTTTATCAGAAGGAGCAGGACAATTGTTTGTTTGTTTGAATGATGTTTAACGCCACTTTCAGCAATTTTTCAGCTATATCACGGCGTACATTTTTATTGGGTGAAGAAGCCGGAGTACAAGGAGGGAACCCCCGACAATCGGTAGGGACACTAGCAATCATTGCAGGACGATTGTACCTATTAGTGTTATCCTTTTAGATGTTCCACTACAGCTAATATAGTTAATCGGTATGGGATTTCATTTCTCAAATACGACATTGTTACTGATTTACAGCTAGTTTCTTTCGCTTCCTTGAATTGATCCTCGTTTCTGACAATGATTAAATAGTCGGGTGTTTCATTGTGAGAGGTAGGCACCATAGTACGATAATGTTTTCTTATTAGGTTAGGTTATTCACCATGTCTTTGTTTTCTATTTTGTGTTGTAATGCGTTGTTTAAACCGGGATTTGTAATCGTTCATTGATTTTTAGCTCTTATGGATAGGTCGTTTTTCTTGCTGTGTGTCTTTCTTACCTATTTTGTTTGAGACAAGCCATTTGTTTTCAGCTTCATTGTCCACTTTTACTTAATTTGCACCCTTACTTTGACAGAACGTCTGAAAAATTACATTGGTCAAATAATTTATATTTTCCTTCTAATTAATCGTGTATTAGCTTTTTTGTGTGATTAAATTTATACATCAGTATATATTTTAATAATATGAGGTTATATAGAGGGCATTGTCAAGACATCTTGACTGCGAAAAGGATAGTGCCTTAAATTTGTCCAGAGCATTATCATTGTTGAGCAATACCCCTGTTTAAGTGCTGTCATAGGGGTAATGCCGATAACGAATGGGCGTTAACTGACAAAACCCAAAATAAAATTGGATTATGTTACAGCAGTAAAATTCGGTTTAGACAAAAACATCCACAACTAATATTAATTACAATGGAGAATTCAGATTGTATTATTTATTTGTGGTCTTGTGCTGTACGATGTATCAATTTTTAGCATTTTTCCGGCTAGATACAGGTCGTGTTATAAGCTTTATATTACTTTTTCCATTAAGGCTGTACATTAACATATTTATTGATACAGAACAGTTGCTCGTTACAGCGTGATGAGGCCTACCGGTTTTATAATGGCTTGGTACTGGCCTCAAGTTGAAATGATGCAAATAAATTATTACAAGCTTACCTGGAAAAATTTAAGCGTCCCCGATTAAGTACATAAGTATTAAAATAAACGAACAGAAGTTTTATAAAAATTTAATTCTTTAATTATTGACAAAATAACATAAACAAATATAAAAAAATACAACAGGCAAAAACATTTATAAGATTCTTGCGATCATTGATATACAAACAAATAACCTGGAAAAGGGAGATAATCTGATAAATCATTTCTGATGTAACGGACGATGTTTATAACAAAGTTCGCAACACAGTCCCCTGAGATTCGTTATAAACGAGCTCTACATTATTTTTAAACTCACGTAGACTGAAGGTCTTTTAAAATATCTTCTCAACAGCTAAACTAATTTAGGCCAAAGTAGACCTTCGTCACACTCTGTGAATATATTATTAAGTTCTACGTGTTCGAGTACGATTACATGACCAACATGAATCCGTTGCCAAATATAATAACAAAGGTGGAAAATCAAGGTATCGTCGAATATCGTGAAAGCCAATTAATTGTCGGAGGAATCCTTATAGGCAATTTAACGGCGATTACATCGAAGGCGATAATAGATAAAGAAAAACTGTAACCAGCTTATATTGTTAATAAGCCAAATTCTACAAATAAGTTAACAGACCGAAAATATCTCTTTAATGAATATTTGTCAGATTGTTTTCATTTTGTTTGTCTATTACTAAAACAGTACACTGTAAACAAATATGATAAGGTAACTTTATACATCTGACACACACAGTTTGGTAACTCAACTCAATGCCAATAGTTTTTCGTGTGTCTGAGACAATTTAGTTAAAACCTTTTTGATTCAAAATAAATGAACAAAAGAAACTAAAAAAAATATAAATAAAAAAATTATAAATGTATCTTATGTTTTTCATTATTTTTATCTATGAAATTTATGATAAAACAAAAAGGATCTTACACAATATATATGTGGTATTTTGTCATTGAATTTTCCTCCGAAATGCCGTATGGATCCAATAGCTGCTGATAGCAGCCATACAATTTCTAATAGAATGTCTCATGTACAATTTTCTTATTAACCCGATTGAGCAACTTTCTATCAAATAGCTGCGCAATGCTAACATTCACAATTTAAAGAAATTGTATAATTAAAAGTTAATTTTTTAAAACGGATTTTATTAGTATGAAAAGAAAGCGATGTATAGATTTTGATGATACGTCACCTATATAAAAGGCTTTGATTATTATCCATGACCTATGGTTGTTTTCTGAAATGAAACCTAAAAGTAACAGCTCATAAAGTATATCACATTAAAACATACAGTGTCCTACAAAATGAAACATTCAGCTTCTTACAGATTGAAACATTAAGCATCCCACCAACTGACATGGTTAGAGTTTTACTAATTAAAACATTCTGTGTTTCACCAGTTGAAAAATTTAACGTCCCACCAATTAAAATATTAAATGTCTTATCAAATGTAACATTAAACTACTTACCAATTGAAACTTTTAGTATTTTACCAGCTGACATATTTTAGCGTCTAGCGAATTAAAACATTCAGTGTCTTACTAATTAAGACATTCAGTATCGTACCAATTTTCACATTCAACGACTTATCAAATTGAATATTCAGTTTCTTGCCAATTCCAACATTCAGTGTCTCAACAAATGAAACACTTATAGTCTTACTGGATGAAACATTCAGAGTCTTACCAATTTGAACATTTGGCATCTTACAAGCAGACATATTTAACATCTTACCAATTACAACATTCAGTGTCCTACCAACATTTTAGTGTCTTACGAGTGAAAGAATTTTATTTTGTATCTACCAAACTTTTACACATTCAAACATCCAGAGTTCATCTGCAGTTGAATTTTCCTGCGATTATCTTTAAAAAAATTTAAAGTGAAAACACTTCGATTTGCATCACCAAAGTATTACATATGGAAATGTTCACCGTTGTTTATCTGCAGAATTTAAAAAAAAATTGAACCACTAGTTCAAATTCATATCAGCTCAAGTATTGGAGCAAAAAAATCATAAGTCAAATAATAGAAACTAATGAACACAGTATGACAGTCCGCTTGACGTTTATCTATCAAATTTCTTAATAATATCTACGACAGTCGTACACTTGTTTATCCCCAAAAGTAACAGTTAGCGTTTCCACCTTAAAATCTTACCAGTGTCTACAGTATAACCAGTGCAAAATACAGCATTTATCCACCGAGTTATACCCGTTTACATGTGTAGACTTCAGTTCCTAAATTCCTACCTTATTTTAGTTCATGACGCTGTATTAGTTGAAATATGAGGTATCCATCCGAATAGTTAGCTCCAATAATATAGCTCCTTTCAATTTTTTTCTCGGCTGATTTAAAAATCAAAGCTGCTACATTATTTTAGATTCTTTGAGGGCTGCCGAAACTCGACGTTTATATCCATGTCTTATCAGTTGATACATGTTCACAAGGAAACAAGGCCAAACACCAGAATACAATAAACTTATATAACTGAGACTTCCATATCTTACTGTAGAAAAACTGGGACTACATTGTGACAATCAATATTGTAAAGTAAATATATTCTTAGTAATTAAGGCGTTCAATGCCACTTTTAGCATGTTTTCAGCTTCGTCATGGCATCAAGTTTTTATTGTGGTCAACAATTTAAGTTGCACATGAGCACACACTATCCGTTGTCAGTCTTGAACTCGCAACAACAGTATTGACACGATGGGTATGAAAAGTAAGTGACTACCTCCCTTAACAACTCGAACACTGCGATTCCATTATTTAAATACACTCTAAAAAAACGCACATTGGTTTTTCATATCTTAATACGCAACATTCAAATCAAACTTGTACAATTAAACAAACGATATGCACTTGAAACGTTTCTTGTATGCAAAGTAACAGTCATTTCCTGTAAAAATAACAAAGCACAGCTCAAAGTCACTTACGATCAACTGCAAGTAACACATTGAGAAGCCAGCGCTGCTCTGCATCTCCTCGGCATAAATTCCAGGATCTGCGGTGGTGTTTGGTGTTGGCACACACGTTTGTCTAGTTGGTCCCATATATGTTCGATGGTATTCAAATTCGTGGTCATGGCAAATTTTGAGTTTTCTATATATTCACAGTGTCCAGTCTAAATTTAACCTCATTTGTTGCAAATAAAACCGAAATAATATATTACAGTATACTGTATATGGATTATACCTGTCAGTATATTAGTAAACGAAACAAAACATCCTATTTTTAAAAATGGGTGTTTCAAAGAAGCTAGTTTAACCGTCCCCTTTTTTGTGCTCACCCACAGGCGACACGTGGACAAATTATTTGTCAGAACTGTAGTCTTGTAGGATAATATAGCATTATAAAAATTTGTAATGCTGAGACACATTATGGAAATGAAATTGTTCAAAAGGCAAAAAATTCAGACGCAAAGGAAATGTTAAGTTAAGAAATGTTATTTGTTTGCTTTATTTTATTATGTCTTTTTCTTCTTGAAACCTAATACCATACTTTCATACTGGATGTAAGCGCTCTCATATTGGAACCGAGAAGTTAGAGAATTTAGAGGTAATAGCGACCAATGTTGCTATAACCTATCTTTTATACAATGTAACCGTTCAAACTTGAAGTATTTGAATTTTTTCCATCGTCGCAGCTCATGGCTACGTTAATTTTCTCTCGACTGTAGCTATAGGATAGCAAGATGTTTTGCTTGTTTTTATATAGGTTTATTGCTTTTCTTTTTGAACGCAGTGCTCACATGTCATGCAGACTTTATACTCACTTCCAGCAGGTTCGTTGCTTTGTCGCAGTTGTATATCACACACAGAAAAAACTTTAATTTCAACAAGGTGAAAACAAACACGTAGTCATTAAACAGAACATGGACTCCACGTTGAAGTTACTACTGACAACGGACTACAATTTGTATGGGAGAATTCAAACTATTCTTAGAGGATAACGGAATACGACACAAACGAGCAACAACGTACTGGCCGCAGGCAAATTGACTTACCGAAAATTTTAATAAGACATTATCCAAATTCATGTAAACATCAATGATCACGCGCCTAAATTGGAGAAATGAACTATACAAAATTTTGTTATCGAACAACTCCACACTTTACTACTTGCATCGCATCCTTAGAATATTTGTATGGGAGAAAAATGCGAAACAAATTGCCGCATTATAAGCCACGGCTAAGGACAAGAAACTACGCCAGCGGGAGAGGCAACAAAAACAGAAAACTATTTTGTTTGCACTGTATTTTATGACATGTCGCAGCATCATGCAGTTTGCCTTGGGGTCTTGCATACTTTTAATGATTAAAACAAGGATCTTGTCAAAGTCAATAAAAATTTAACTTGCTGCCTTTGTATTTATCCCTTTCATGTAAGAAGATATAGCACAAAAAATGGCAAACACAGTTGTAATCAAAATCAGAAACATGCTCTAGTTAATAATGTATTTGCATGTACATGCCCTATTCCAAAATATGTACACAAAACAACTATAGATTAGTTGGACATGCTACTTGAAAATATATCTTGTAGCAACAAATTTCACATGCAAATTTTAGATTACAATGTATTATGTGGCCTAGGTGGATAATCGGTAGCTGGCCATCTAGTATTAAACACATGCCTATCAACACAGAGGTTATGGGCTACAAGTCTCGGTGCAGAAAGGGTGTGCTTGACTCTATATGAATACATGCAATTAGATTGAGAAGGGTTTCTTAGTACATGTGTTTCAGCTTCCTCCCCTAATAAACTGGACACAAAGATATTGCTGCAAAAATTGCTGAAAGTGGTGTTAAACACTATTTAAAAAAAGAAACAATATATTTCCTAAGTAAACTTAATGTCCAGTCCAAACTAAATATATATATCTTTTTAATTTTGGTAAAATTCAAGTTCCAATTATAGTTAACTTCCATTTACCCAAAACAGGAAACTTGAAGTCCAGGATTTCGCTAATTGGGTCAACCAGGACCTTTAGCAACAGTTCAACTAACACCCCAGTGCATTAGTCTAGTATTAAGCACACAAGGACCTATAAATCAAACGCAGCTACAATAACTTCGCTCCTGTGACAATTTTCGATCTGTAAAAAGCCTTAACCTAAATGGAGCAGCTTGCTGTGCTTCACACTCCGAGTTTAACCAATATCCATTCTTGATTTGTTTTCACTCTTTAATACTTGTGTTTTCTGCATATCAATTTATATTTCTAGAACATCTTACTAATTTTAACACTCCATTCAGAACCATCCTTTGTTTACTGGGATTTTTTTTGTTAAAGGTTTGTCGTATCTTCTTTCAGGTCTCTTTTATTGACAACAGACTCCGCTTACATTTTGATGAGGCAATTGTCAAATTCGAATCCAATGCTTGCTCCCTAAAACAACTTGCCGTTCGTTCAACACTAAAGGTAGTATTGATATGCTCTTGCAGCATACATTCCGACTGCTGCTTTCAACGCTCATATGGATTCGTTTTGAAGTCCAGTAGGAATCTGCTAAATTTCGTTATCAATTATACAGGGCGCTTACATTTCTTCAAATGTAAATATACTCTTAAACCACAGGAGAGAATTACGAAAAATTTGCGTTGCTCGATGCAAACTCCGGTTACCACCAGATGGCGATATTAAAACCCTCACTATTGAGTGAATGATATCAGGGTTGACGATAGAGCGACCGTGTAATCAGAAACCCTGACTTGGGAGGATAGTAACTGGTGTGAAATTAAATTGTAATGAATTACCCGAATAAACTACGTATTGCTGATTTGCATTGCTAAAATGTATAAAAGAAGAGTGAATTCTTACAGCGTATTTTATTTAAGTCTCGTCGAAGTTTTAATTAGTAAAATTGTGTACCTTTAATTTATTGAAAACGGAAAACTGATTTTATTATATTTTAAACAAAGATTATTTGCATTTTTTATTTTAATTCACTTTAAGTGAAATTCATGTTATTTAAGTATTTCTTAGTTTTATCTGTCTTGCAGGGACGGTTCTGTATGGGGAGAATGTCAAGCACTTTATAAACTATATCAATCGAATATGCCGAACAAAAATCCCGTGAGAATATTCCGTATTTGGCCGGGCATGATATGAATTCCGTACCTATCTGATTTTTAGAGAGAGAGAGAGAGAGAGAGAGAGAGAGAGAGAGAGAGAGAGAGAGAGAGAGAGAGAGAGAGAGAGAAAAGTATATGGTACGTATTATATGCTAATCACTTTAATTCGGGTGAAATATAAACAAATCATCTTCAGCAACTTCTTTTTGTTTCAGAAGACGTCCCAAATTGCCACTGAATCTTTTTTTGAACAGCGAAAGTTTACTTGGGGCAAAATTATCGATTTCTGGATTTATTCGGAACATCTCAGCCATTTCTGTCAAGAGTCGGGACAGTGGCGGTTCACGAAATAGCAAACCATGATCCCATTTCTTCTGTACATTAAGACAAGGTGTGCTCGAATCAAACTTCAGTTGACAAGGAGGTTTTCCTTCTAAGGTCGAGAGTTTACATCGGATACTCCAGCTTACCCCCTAAAAACTGAAAACTGTGATTTAGCTGAACAATTGCTTAATGTGGTACTACACCCCACTCACACAAACGAATAAAAACGGGCAGAAATTGATAATTTAATAAATGTTCACTATTTGTTCGTTAATTCTTATCTTAAATGCTCATAACTTATTTGTGGCATTTACATAAATATATAATGAACTAGATTAAGCCTTTTAAAAAGTCGAATGCAGCAATATTTTTGTGTCACTGCTTCAGAAGTCGGGCCTTCTGCATTATATTTGTTGGATCTTTTCGCCCATGAAGGTAATAGGGGTTTGTGCGCTACAATCAGCTTACCAAACAATGGCATTTGTTGTAAGACTTTGTTTCGGATAGTTCTCCCAATTTTTGCATTCAATGTACCGTGAATTTGCTACGATGATTGTTGGAGTGGTAAATGATACCCATGCATTTTAATCAACTAACCAACTCACATGCTATAGTGATGGAAGCGCGAGGTTTAGAATGCCATAAATTAGAATCAAAACGGGTCTTGATCCAAAATTTCTTTTGAAATCCCTTTACTAAGTCAGGGACATTGCTGCAGTTACTATATTTTTGGTTGTTGGTTCTGGAGTTTGCCGGCTTCTCAGACTTTGATATGTCGATTGACTTTTATGACAGTGTCTTACGGTATTTTGTTATTGCCTTCATTTATCAAGACAGTGTTACAAATATCATATGAAAATAGAAGCAAATCGTTTTAACGTTATAGATAGTTGTCATAGTGGAGTCACAAAGTAGGAAGTGAACGAATTTTGCTGAAAACCAATTAAACCGAAAACATTTTCTGGTGTTGGTTTAGGATAAATGTATATTGTGGCCTCAACATAATGAGACTTTTATCCGAATTATACGGTGATTATAAAAAATATGCCCGTATCTTTGACATGGTTACGACGGGTATTGATGTACAATCATCTTTATTATATATGTAGAAAGGTGATAATACCAGTGCAAATGTTTGTTTTGTTTTGTTTGTTTGAATGATGTTTGACGCCACTTTTAGCAATTTTTCAGCTATTTCATGGCGTTCAGTTTTTATTGGGGAGGAAGCCGGAGTAACCGGAGAGAATCCCCGACCTTCGGTAGGAAAACTGGCAATCCTTGTCAATTAAGATTGGAGTCTAGTACACACTGCCCGCTGTGAGACTCGACCCGCAACCTCAGTGTTGACAGACAACGTGATCAAATGTAGACGAACTACCTTAACCACTCGGCCACCGAGGCCCCCAGTGCAAATGTAAAAGCGTTCTTTTTCTGATATAGCATACCCGGTAGCAATGATTATTGTGTACTAAGTTCGATTTTTCTGATTTAAATATAAGGAACAACATAAAATTGACAAATACAATCGTCGGTTCTAATAATTGTTTTTCTCATTTACGGTGCTTAATTTGTGTGTTTGATGACTCGTATTGATTAAACGGATATGCTTTTCTTGAGCAAAACAGTCTATACGTCTTTTAGAATATAAAACGGGTATGGTGTTAAAGGTTATACTTTAGTAAAATAACTGATGGTTTAGTTCAATAAATTGTATTGTTTGATCGGTATATCATACTAGAAGGGATCAAATGGCGCGGTTTCTTTATTAACACGTTGTACCATCCAAAAGAAACCATATCGACTCGATGCGTCCCAGTGCAAAAAAAAAATTAAATAACAATTTTTTTTCTATCTTTGTTTCATTCATCATTATAAGGACCACGTAAAAACAAACAAGATGTACAATAATTAGCGGTATTATCATTGTCAAATTCGGAACGGAGTTTGTCCGCCTTGAAAATTTTACAAGGCGTTTTTGTCCTCATTGTCAATTTTATAGGGAAGGGATTTCTGGCCTCATGTGCGAAGGAGTTTCTATCTTTGAATTTGTATAAAGCTTGACAAGAAACGCGCATTATTTGTATGTACAATTGCTTGAAATTGATTTAATATCATTTTCAAAAAATATTTTACCGCTAATAATATGGCGTCGAGTTTTTGTTTGTTGGGCGGGTGAAAAGTCGATGAAAATCCCAGAACTTTGACAAGAAGACAATCTTTGCTAATTTAAGGATAAGTCGAGCACACCCTCCTCGCAAGGCTCGAATAGACAACCTCAGTGCGTACACATAGGTGATCAATAGTAGATTACGAGTAATCTAAACCACTCTGCACCGCGTTAGAGTGTTTCTTTATTACAAGATTTTAAAATATTGATCGCGGTGTTTCCTTCAGCGCCAGAATACTTAAGAATTCAAGGGTATAATTCTAAATAATGTAGACGCCAGAAAAACGCATCAATTATATACTTTATTCTCTATTTCATTATGAATTAAGAGGGGGCTGGAGGGTTGTGATGTTACTGATGTTCTTATTGGTTCAGGGGAAACTACTTCAGGTGTTCATTTTCGCAAGAGAAAGGTTAATAGAGATTGTTGCAAGGGCTGGTTTAATAATGAATGTCGACAAAAGAGGAAACAATTTCGAAAAGCACGTCGATTGTATAGACGGTACGGCTCTAATTTATTTAAGTCTCGCCTGAGGAAAAGTGAAAAAATTACAAGAACAAATTAAATAACAGTGTTCGAAAATATAACCCGGATTTGCGTTATTAGATGAAATCACTTAGAAGTGGAAAATCTTAAACAAAAATAATAGTAAATCCAACAGTGATATATATATTGACTCATTATTTAATTTTTTTAAAGAAATGAACAAAAATAATGTTGATATTCTAGACGTAGATCAAGAAATTCTTCCTGATCCTGGAAATGAATTTTTTAATTTTGCAATTCCAAAAGACGAAATCATAAAAGCAATTCAAAACGCAAGAAACAATAAATCCCCAGGCGACGACCTAATTATAAATGAGTATAAGTGCTACAGCAGACTGTATGATTGATGTGTATATTTACGTTTTTAACCTCATTTTTCTACACAGTAATACTCCCGGACGCTTGCTTATGTGGAAATATAATTGATCAAGAAATTCTTCCTGATCCTGGAAATGAATTTTTAATTTTGCAATTCCAAAAGACGAAATCATAAAAGCAATTCAAAACGCAAGAAACAATAAATCCCCAGGCGACGACCTAATTATAAATGAGTATAAGTGCTACAGCAGACTGTATGATTGATGTGTATATTTACGTTTTTAACCTCATTTTTCTACACAGTAATACTCCCGGACGCTTGCTTATGTGGAAATATAATTCCAATATACAAGAATAAGGGTAAAAAACTGAACCCAGTAATTATAGACCTATAACATTGTTATCCCATCTTGGAAAAATTTTCACAGCTATTCTTAATAATAGGCTTTGTAATTTTTTAGAAACTATGTCGATATTAAATGAAAATCAAGCTGGATTTCGCCAGAGATATAGTACATCTGATCATTTATTTTCATTATATATGTTATTTGAACTCCTAAAGATTAAGAGGAAGAAACTGCATTGTGCATTTATTGATTTTCAAAGAGCTTTTGACTCTATACAATTCATAGAAATTTACTTATAAGTAAACTGTTGAATAACAATACAAACGGCAAATTTCTCCGAATTATACAAAATATGTATAAAATCTCGAATAGTTTATAATTTTTCGAAATCAGACTACTACCCCTGCGAAATAGGAGTTCGTCAGGTCGAAAACCTTTCTCCAGCTTTATTTTCAATATTCATGAACGATTTGCATGACCATTTTTTAAATGAAAATTTACATGGAATAAAATCAATCACCTCTGATTTAGAATATGAACTAAATATCTACATAAGAATATTCATGTTTTTATGTGGTAGGTCAGGATTATTGGGCTGACTTCCAGTAACACTTAATCTAGGGTTCTAGTAGTTTATTAAACCAGCAATATCATAAATCTACAATAGCAAATGAATTATAATAAATAATAGTACATAACATATTTAACTTAATGAAAATAACAATCAATTACGAGAATCATGTATAACAGATTATTATGTTTAAAAATACAGGTTACGTTCTGCAAATTGACCTCAGTGACCTTAAGGCCAAGTTTACTACCACTTATTGTAATGTGTATTGCATTGTGCAGTTTTAAAATGAGTGTGATCTGTTTCATGAAATTAACAATAAGCACAAAGGTATAAAATACTCATGGCGTGTACAAAATATTTGTATTCGGTACAATTTTCTCTTGTATAAATAACTTTATACTAATCTTTATGTTTTACTACATTTGTTCCTGATCAAAAATAGATAATAACATTTTGACCTTGGCATTACAACTAAAATACTTTTCTGCCAAGGGACGTAACTCCACAGGACTAATAACTCAAACTACAATTAAAAACCTACCACTTGTGGAGTGAAATATTCTGCTGGGAAACTGATGATACTTTACATCAACAATACTCTCATACTGCTATACTGAAAACCATAAATAGAAACAATACTAAATATATCGTCTCAAAAATAGGTACGTTAAGAATATAACATTGTATAACAACCATCCTAATAAAAAACAGTGACTTATAAAGATATAGAATTAGTAAAGAAATGAACTTACAGTCTGTCGTCAAAACGATGTCAGGAGTCGTATGGAAATGTACAAAGAGATATAACGTCTAACCTTCTCGAAATCTCTGGTACGACTCACATAGACCGCCAAAACTAACCAACCAACAGAATGAAAGAAGTAATCAAATACGTAACACACATATAGTGAATATGCAAATTAAGACTTTAAATATTGTAACTGTATTTCAAAGAGATAGTTTATTTTAGAAAAAAAATGAATAAACACGGTACATTTTAACAAAATATATCAACATATATAAAATAGCAAAATAAACACTCTGCTACATTCTCCCCTGTGTCAGAAAATGACTTCCACGTCATCCAATCCAAATCTTCCCCCTCTCTGAAAACTTGTCGTCCTCGGCAAACATATTACGTCGTTTTCATGATGTAAAGAATAGTCCTTTCCAGCTCGTTCTCTAAACCTTTAAATCTTCCTTTTCTCGCTTCAGACTCGAGCCAAGTAATTTTCATTAACCATTCCGGTTGCTGTTGCTGACTAACTGCTTGCTTCGACAAAACATATTCACTCAGGTATCCAGGAAGCTTCCGGTTCCTCTGAGGTCTCTGTGATAGTGGCGAGTCTCGTGGTGGTGTTGGCAATACTCGTCTTCTCCGTTGTGTAGCCGGTGTTCTAGGAGCATGTGTGGGTGACTCATCTGCCTCAATCTGTGACGGTTCTGTCAACGCACTCTCATCTGGTATCGAAGTGTCTGCTTCAATTTCCTGAGCAGTCGTCTGAACAAATTCCTCGTCACCAACAGGGGTAGATTCTGCAGTTCCTCTGTCGACTGCAGGGAAAGCGTCCTCTCCAAAATCTGTAACCTGTATTTCCTCTCTCCTGGGCTCAGCATGGCCGTCACCAGTGAATCCAAGAGTTCCATCCTCCTGTCCTTCCATAGCTTGATCATCACTGTTCGTGTTGAAGTGTGTACTCTGACCAGGTATATAATAATATCCAAACTCCTGTTCCGACTCCTCGTCTGATTCCTCCGTGGCGCTGTTTTCCTCGCCAATCACTTCAGACTTCGTCGTTCTAATATCCACAGGCTTCTCTTTCTGCTTCCGTTGCCTGGGTGCAGGACGTTTCTTTTGTTTCTTTTCATCATTGGGCAGATCTCCAATAGGCAAAAGGTGGTTGCGATGAAGTGTTCGTTTTCTTCCTTCCCCATTCTCCTTCTTGACCACATACACGGGTATTCCAGAGTTAGGTTGACTAACAATCCGGTAAGGGTCATCCTCCCACTTATCAGCCAATTTATGACGTCCATCGAAAGCTAGGGTCTTGACTAAAACTCTATCTCCCGGTTTCACTACGGCTCCTTTTATCTTCTTATCAAATCATGACTTCTGTTTGATCTGAGCGTTGTTGATGTTCTTACTGGCAATGTCATAAACGGTCTTCAAACGGTGTTGCATTTCCTCTGCATACTTCGTCTTTAGAACCATCCTCTCCAAGTCCAAAAGCAACATCTATGGGTAACTTTGGCTGTCTTCCGAACATCAGGAAGTATGGTGAGAATCCAGTTGTTGTTTGACGGGTACAGTTGTATGCGTGAGCCAGACTAGCTACGTGTGACTTCCAATCTTTCTTCTGGGTGTTCTGTAAGGTTCCAAGCATGTTCATGATAGTTCTGTTGAAACGCTCTGAAATTTCATTTCCCATCGGGTGATATGGTGTTGTCCTGGATTTAGTCATGCCGGTGATGTCACAAAGCTCTTTTATGATCTTGGAACAGAAATTAGCACCTTGATCGGAATGGATCCTATCCGGCAAACCATAGTGGACGACAAAGTTGTTGAAAAATGCGTCGGCTGTTGTCCTCGCTGTCTGGTTTCGTGTTGGTATCGCTAAGGCATAACGGGTGAAGTGGTCGACGATGACAAGCAGGTTCTCATAACCTCCCTTGGATCTGTCAAGTGTAAGGTAATCCATACAAACTAGTTCAAGGGGCTGGGTCGTCTCGACACTGGTGAGAGGAGCCTTGTCTGTTACTGCCTTTCGTCGAATACATCTGTCGCAATTGGAAATCCACTTGTCCACATCTCTATTCATTCCAAACCAGATGAATCCGTCTCTTACAAGTGAAACAGTCTTATCTCTACCTTGGTGTCCCATGTCATCGTGTAAGGCTGAAAGTACCTTTCCAATACAAGCTTCTGGTAGGACCAGCTGTTTCTGTCGCTCACCATCAATGTTGACAACTCTGTAGAGTACTCCATCTTCCATTTTCAGCTTGTCAAAGTTGTTGAGAAACCAACTATTCCATGGTGTTTTCTCTAGTTGCTCCTTCTTTGGTTTCTGGTGTTGATCAATCCAATAAATCCAATCCTTGATGTAATAATCTCTCTTCTGTTCAGTCTCAATGTCAACTAGGTACTGAGATGGTAAACAGGGATCATCAGTCGGAGTTGTAGCTGCCATAGATAACGTCTTGACATAGGGTTGAGCATGCTGGATACTGCATATGGCTTTCACAGAGTCGTTGCTGATGTTTGTAGAGTTGGTACGTCCAAGTAGCTCCGGCAGTCTGGAAAGTGCTTCTGCGTCAGCATTTGAAGAACCTGGTCTGTAGACGATATTAAATCTGTAGGATTACAGGGCTGAAATCCACCGATGACCAGTAGCATCCAGTTTGGCTGTCGTGAGGACATAGGTAAGCGGGTTGTTGTCCGTTACAACTGTGAAGGTGTTGCCAAATAGGTAGTCGTGGAACTTCTCAGTCACACTCCACTTAAGGGCAAGAAACTCTAGCTTGTGGGCCGGATAATTCCTCTCTGTCTTGCTGAGTCCTCTACTTGCGTAGGAAATCACTCGCTTCTGGTCTCCCTGTTGCTGGTATAAAACACTTCCAAGTCCTAGCATGGAAGCATCGGTATGCAGCTCAAACGGTTCCTTATAGTTGGGGTATCCAAGTATTGGTGGTGATGACAACTGTTTCTTCAAGTTCTGGAAAGCATCTTCCTGTAGTTTATCCCAAACTCATGCAGTAACTGTCGGTGTCTTGGGTTTCCGTCGACTGGACTTCTGTGGAGCAGGCATCAAATCCGTGAGAGGGCGTGCTATCTTGGAGAAGTCTTTGATGAACTTGAGGTAATAGCCGACAAATACGAGGAATCGACGTACTTCCTCTGGTGTAGTGGGTCGGGGCCAGTTGGTAACCTTCTCAATCTTCTCTGGATCTGGTGAAATCCCATCTTTGGAGACTATGTGGCTGATGTACTTCACCTTGTCTTTAAAGAAAGCACACTTCTTTGGAGACAGCTTCAGATTGTGTTCTCGAAGTCGCTGTAGTACTCTCGCCAATCTGTCAAGGTGTTCCTCAAATGTCTCAGAAAAGATGATCAAGTCGTCGAGATATATGAAGCATATATCTAGATGAAGATCTCCTAGTATCTGTTCCATAAGTCGCTGATACGTCGCAGGGCTGTGTACAAGGCCAAAAGGTAATCTGTTAAATTCATAAAAGCCAAGCGGTCCAACTGTAAATGCTGTTCTAGGCTTGTGGCTCTCTTCTACCTCTACCTGGTGGTATCCACTCTTCATATCTAGGACCGTGAAGTAGTTGTTCCCTCCTAAGGCATCCAATATTTCCTCACTTCTAGGGAGAGCATATGAATCTTTTATGGTCAGGTTGTTAAGCTGGCGGTAATCAATGCACATTCTGAGCTTCGAGTCCTTCTTCCGTACCAACACTACGTTGGAACTCCACGGTGAATGGCTGCGTCTAATAATTCCGGCGGTGAGAAGCTGCTGTAGGTGAGATCGAACTTCATCAAACAAAGCTGGTGGAATACGACGGGTACGCTGCTTAAATGGTCGCTCATCTGATAACTCAATGCGATGTTTCACTGTAGTGGTGTGGCCTATGTCTGTATCTGATGTGCTAAAAACATCCCGGAACTGATGAAGTAGTTCTCTGGCTTTCTGTATCTGATCGTCTGTAAGTAACTCTGTAGCAATAGTTGACTCATTCCATGCATCCTTGTCCATGTCATCGGGTATCTCAATGTCTGTAACTGAAACTGGCTGTAGTTCACATAGGATGGCATTGGGCGACACTGTAACTGTTCTTGTAGTCACGTTGCTGATGTGAATAGGTATGATGCCGTTCTTTCTGTACTCATACGATACTAAAGTTGGTGCTACATCTAAATCTGAAGGGATCGCTGCTCTATCAGTTGACTGAACAAGTCCACAAACAGGATGGTATGACAGTTCGTGATCCATGTATCCCTGTAATACGACATCTCTGTTAGGCGGTATACGGATAGTCTTTCCTTCAGCGCTCTTGATGATGGCAAGTCTGTTATTTCTCTTCTCCAGCTCCTTATCTCTGAGTAGCAAACATTTAAACGCCATATACCAAGGGGTGTGGAGATCAGCATTCTGTAGAAATCTTGGACCAAATCGTTGTTTCACATCTGTCATGGCAGCTGTTAAAATGTTGGTACCAAGTAGAAGTGGAACTGTCTTGTTGTAGGTGCTATCTGGTACAACTAGCAGAAGACACTAGTGAGGTCTTTCACTCATGGCAGAACCTGGTAAAACCAATTCAGCAGTGATGTAACCTAGGTATGGCAATCTTTCTCCATCAGCACATTCTATGTTGAGTATAGTATTCAAAGTCTGTATGGGACAGTCGGACAGGAACTGACGGTGAAAATCTCTGCTGACTGTACTTACAGTGGATCCTGTGTCCAATAAAGCTGATGCTGAAATACTGTTAATCTTTACTGTGGCTTCGTTAGGGCTACCTAAGAGTCCATTGATACCATCTGCAGTCTGCTGTTGGTACATCTTGGCTTAGACGTTGATATGTTGGTAGTTGATAGCTTTCCTAACATGATCAAGTCGAACTCGACACGCAAAGGCCATATGGTTAAGTCCACCACATCTGTAGCAAATAAACGGCTCTCTATCTGGTTGCGTAGATGCAGAAGGAACTGTTGACCGGTCCTGCATAGAAGTATCATCATCCCAGTATGGACGCTTGCGTCTACGTCGGCGATGTCTACGACGTCTGTGATTAGGCTGTTGGCTGTAGGTATAGTCCTCAGGTTGATGAAACATAGCTAAGGTATATCAAGTGTAATATTTTATCTAAAAATTTACTAACCTTAAACGTTGTTGAAGAATCTACAATAAACAAAGTAAGAATCTGAAACAGAAATAAACACTAGCTATACTATATAGCCAAATGGTGTACCTGAAATAGTAAACAAAAGTAAACAACACACTGTGGTTTTGGGCTATACTTTATTCAAACTAATATAGGCCAGGCCAAAATATCAAATAAGTCTCATTACTAAATGACTAATGCAAACGCATTTGGCCTAAAGTGAAATACTCCTGAAATGTAAATAATAAAACACAAGTAAGATGTACAAGTGTTAAATGTATAATATATAACTACACACACACTATACTACTGCAATCTACATAAGTTAAATATAATGCAAGTAAACTGAAAACTGACATGCACCGTAAAGTCAATATAAATCTGTGTGGAATAAGTACCAAACCTTGATACTAATATGGGTAACCAAGACCAAGTCAAGTGACAAACTGTCAAGGACTAACAACTCAAATGAAACCAACTAGTGACAATCAAAGACAATATACCAGACTACCAGACCAAAAAGTATAAATATCTAATCCTGAGAGTGAGAAACACTAACCCAAGAAATGTCCAGTAACGTAAGTCAGGTAAGTCAAGTCAATAAATAAGTGCTACTGGTATAACAGGTATGCAAATAAATGTGCAGTGCTCACTTATATTTAATGCATACAACCAACTCCAAGCTATACACAAAAATAAATCTCAGTATATACCACCACTATATCTAAATATGTACCAATTAGTGATCAAACTAAACAATATTTGATCAATAATAAAATATTCACAATGTTTAAAATAAGGACCACATCATCATGACCATGTAAATAAACTAAACAATCGTACAGAGCTACACTATGTAAGTGTTATAACAAACGTACAATACAGTAATTGTTACTTACTCAATTACAAATAATAAACCATACAAGTACCTATGGGTCACTGTATAGTCAGATATTATACACTACTACTGTATACCAATGCAAAAATTTACAATATAAAAGTTTATGCTATAAACTATGTAGCTATGCTACTGTATAGTTTTGAAGGGAGTGTAAGCTATCAACGGTACATGCACACTAAGGACAAAGTCCAACAATGAATGTACATACCATTGATATGAACTAAGATTGTACACAAGTAGAAGTAAATGGTTTAAATGTATATCAACAAAGTCCAAAAAGGGTCAAAATGTCTGAAGAAAAATCAATAAAGTCAAAATGTATGCAAAATTGACACAAAGTTAAACCTAAGTGTACGTTTACCAAGTGTATGCAACTTTTAAATGTATCAAAATTGTACACAGTAAGTAATGTATTTAATGTCCTACCTTAAAATAATCCTATTACAATTTCTAATAAAACACTAAATTGACTTGTTCACTTTTCACTATCTGTTGAAATCTGGAAATCCAAAAAGTTCAAGTTACTATAAATAGTAACGACCGGAAACACTGTCTCTGTTTTAACCAATCGGACGCGGACGTTGTCACCTTGTTACTAAATACGGAAACGCACATGGAAAAGTCATATGGTACCATAACGGATAAACAAAGTCGGAGTGCGCACATATCTGAAAGCCTCAAACACGTGTTTCATCTACATGGCATGGTGTGGTAACTGAAATCGACATCTGAATCATTCTGGAAAAACTCCACATCTAAAATGCTGGCAAAGAATCATCAGCGTAAACACAACGAGGGCGCCAATGTGGTGGGTCAGGATTATTGGGCTGACTTCCAATAACACTAAATCTAGGGTTCTAGTAGTTTATTAAACCAGCAATATCATAAATCTACAATAGCAAATGAATTATAATAAATACTAGTACATAACATATTTAACTTAATGAAAATAACAATCAATTACGAGAATCATGTATCACAGATTATTATGTTTAAAAATACAGGTTACGTTCTGCAAATTGACCTCAGTGACCTTAAGGCCAAGTTTACTACCACATATTATAATGTGTATTGCCTTGTGCAGTTTTAAAATGAGTGTGATCTGTTTCATGAAATTAACAATAAGCACAAAGGTATAAAATACTCATGGCGTGTACAAAATATTTGTATTCGGTACAATTTTCTCTTGTATAAATAACTTTATACTAATCTTTATGTTTTACTACATTTGTTCCTGATCAAAAATAGATAATAACATTTTGACTTTGGCATTACAACTAAAATACTTTTCTGCCAAGGGACGTAACTCCACAGGACTAATAACTCAAACTACAATTAAAAACCTACCACTTGTGGAGTGAAATATTCTGCTGGGAAACTGATGATACTTTACATCAACAATACTCTCATACTGCTATACTGAAAACCATAAATAGAAAAAATACTAAATATATCGTCTCAAAAATAGGTACGTTAAGAATATAACATTGTATAACAACCATCCTAATAAAAAACAGTTACTCATTTGTGAAAATCATCAGTTTCCTTACATTTACAATTATCGTACTTGTAAAGCACAAATATTTATAAAACTTTAACTTCTTTTGTAAATCGTGTTGTAAAAAAAATAACGAGCTTGGATTGAGCTAAAAATCACTCATGCTCGCATACATGGAGGTTACTCAAGCATGCCGCGTGCAGTTTAAATGTACCAAGGATGGGCGAAAATAATAGCAATACTTGAATGTGTTATAAATAAAAGTGACTTATAAAGATATAGAATTAGTAAAGAAATGAACTTACAGTCTGTCGTCAAAACGATGTCAGGAGTCGTATGGAAATGTACAAAGAGATATAACGTTTAACCTTCTCGAAATCTCTGGTACGACTCACATAGACCGCCTAAAATAACCAACCAATAGAATGAAAGAAGTAATCAAATACGTAACACACATATAGTGAATATGCAAATTAAGACTTTAAATATTGTAACTGTATTTCAAAGAAATAGTTTATTTTAGAAAAAAAATGAATATACACGGTACATTTTAACAAAATATATCAATATATATAAAATAGCAAAATAAACACTCTGCTACATTTATATGCTGATGATACTGTTTTACTTGCTGATAATAGCCAATATTTACAGAAAATGTTAGATACATTTCAAGTATATTGCACGCAATGGCATCCGCAAATTAATATCGAGAAAACTAAGATTCTTATATTTTCCAATGGGAGAATACCTAAAAAACTTAAATTCACAATTAAAAAAGATATGGAAATTGTTAAAGAATATAAGTATTTTGGCATATTTTTACCAAAAGTGGTTCATTTCTCACAACTAGAAAATATCTCAGTGAAAAGTGTTTAAGGACTATGTATAGTATACTCAAAAAAGGTAGACAAAATAATTTATCCATTGAATGCTTATTGGACTTGTTCGATAAATGCATATTACCAATATTACTATAAGGTTCTGAAGATTCGAAAAAATGGAATTACTAGAAAGAATCCATGTAAATTTTTGCAAGAGAATACTGCACCTGAAAGAGTCAACTCCTGATTTTATTGTCAATGCCGAACTAGGACGGTGTCCATAATATGTTCTAGTGAAAATCGAAATGAAAAAGTTTTGGAGCAGAATTGTAAATGGTAAGGAGAGAAAGATATCCAGCTTATTATATAAGTTAACTCTTATCAATTTTAACAGCTATGGAATAGAAAATAAGTGGATTTCGAATATCAAACAAATACTTAATAATTGTGGTATGTCTTTTGTATGGAATATGCAATATACAGATCAATTAGTTTTAAAAAATATAGAACAAGTGATAAAAGATCAATCTTATCAACACATTTTGGAACAAATCCAAGAATCGCGTAAATGTTTATGTTATAGAATTTTCAAGAAAGATACAAGATTTGAAAAAATATTTAAGTTTTTTACCTGATAATTTGCTATTTACGTTTTCTAAATTTAGATGTGGTAGTCATCACCTACCAATCGAGACTGGAAGATGGCAAGGTGTACCACGTCAAGAGAGAACTTGCCATCTTTGCAACTCGTTTGACATAGGCGATGAGTATCATTACGTTATGGAATGCAAAGCTCTCCAAAAGGAAAGAAATAAGCTACTCCCAGAATATTGTCAGAAATATCCAAATATTTTTAAGTTCAGTAATCTCTTCAAATCGGATAATATTATTGTTGTTTAAAAACTCTGCAAATTTTTGAAAATTATCAATGTTTAAGTTAGTCCTCCTCGTTAACTGTTATTGTTTTGTACATGTACAATCATTGTTATTACTCATGCTTTATTGATTTTTATATTGTATATAATATATGTTTCTCTGTAACTATGTAAATAGTTTGTGAGAATAAAGTTCATTCATTCATTCAAAGATAATCGAAATACATCCTTCCACCATACAGTGTGTAATCACATGTGACTAAAGAAATGAAATCCTACAATATATTATAAAGAAGCGACCTTGGTGTTAATCTTTCAAATTAATTTGTTATGTTGATTGGTTTATTGATTTGGCCAATCAAGACATGGCAATCAAATTTCAAAACACATTACAGGTTGGAATTTGTTCACCTTCTTAATTAAACAATAATATTACAAAGCGTAAATTAACCAAATATGTAATCGCCCTTTAATACAACAATATTTTGTGACGGATTTTTTTTTACATGTATGCGTAGAAAGCTTAACTAATATGTAACTATGAATATTTTTGAATAAAATTTTTTTCTAACTGCATGTAAAAATGATGTCCTTCAATAATATATCAGGACTTTGAAAACAGTTCAAATAAATCCGTATTTGAATAGGGAGAAAGGTTTGGTTTCTATTTACGAAAACAAAAATAATAAAACATACAAATTAATGCAACAAGTCACAGAAATTTGAAATAGTTCTACGTTTGTCCCGAAAAAGAGCCGAAATAACGAGATAAATAATGGATTACGATTATCAACACATTTACATGCACATGTTTCTCATCGATACTGGTACATGTATGCATAAGATCGAACTTTAAAGATTTGCTTTTATTATTTGGTCTTGAATCAGACGTGTTTCACCAAGCCGATTTTCTAACGTATCTTAAAATAAAAATAAGATCGAATGTTTTGAAAGTCATTAAACAATTTGCTTCATATAACGGGATTACGGATAAATAAGCTTAAACAGTAACAGATAACATGTAAATCCTCGTTGTGAGATTAGATCTTTTGGTACTGAGCTGGTTCCCAGGGCTCAACCCACAAAGCTGTCGTGCACATCTGCAGATGGTGGATACGGTTGCTCTGGCCTTGAGATGGGGTCGGGGGTGGGGGTACAAAAAGCTGGACCGCAGATTTCTTGGGTGGGGGTACGGAAAGCTGGACCAAAAATTTCTTGGACTTGAAAATCTGCTTTTGTAGGTGTCAAAAGGAATAGGTTTATAAAAGTCTTAAAGCCGGTACAAAATGCAAAATCCTCCTTTATACTCAATTCCCTGCCTACTTGTACGTCCAATTTCCTTACTTGATATGTATTGTGTTTTTTTTGTTCTTGAATACTATTTATATTATTTGTTTGAAACATTATTTATTGCATTTTTTCTCTTAAAGATTAAAAAATTTCATACAAATTTTGTTCATTATAGTACATGTAAGATAGAATGTTGACAAAAAACCAGCATTCATTGTTGCAATTTGTAATTACGATGCCAAGCGTAGGAATTCATAATGACGCCAATTTTAATAAGTAATAGCACATTGCTGATTACTTTCACAAATTTTTTATAGGAAGTGTACTGTCAAACACGATATTTGTCATCGATACTGCTGTACTGGTTTCTTTTGACAAGAATTCCAAGTTAATATGCAGCTATATAGTGACGGTTTCAATAGCAATTTACGTAATTTTACTATTTATTTATTCATTTATTTATTTATTTATTTATTTATTTATTTATTTATTTATTTATTTATTTATTTATTTATTTATTTATTTATTTTTATATTTATTTATTTATTCATTCATAATGTATAGAGTTTATATTTAGCAAACTGTATTATTTAAAACAAACAACATGTAATACACTAACACATTTAAACTATAATGACATACATGCATTTTTTTATCCTGTGTTGATTAAATTGTCGATACAATTCATGCTTATTTATGCCATTCGGTATATTTGTTTATTCCGCATTTATTTATAAAAGAAACATTTATCAATAAATTAATTTGCTTAATTATATGTTATAAAGAAAATCATTTATTAAACAATTCATTTTATTCTACATAGTATTTGTGTTTATTTTATTTTATAAGTAGATATAATATACTAGACACAAAATTATTTTCGTCTTAAAATTATTCAGTTATATGTATCCGTCTATAATCTCACCGATATAATTAAATTACGGATTCTGGATCGGACTGATTGGACTATCGGACTGATTACTGACGGTTACCAATGTAATGACGGATTCATGATTTTGGGCGGATGTATCCGTCAACAATCAGTTATCAATCAGTCAAAGTGTTGCGTTTACGACTGCAAGTACTGTACAAAACAGTATGAAATTTCAAAATAAATAACCCTACGAGATATATTAACATAAACGACTGCGTCTCAAAGTATTTTGTTTATTAATATGAATGTAGGCGCAGCCTAAATGCGAACATCGCTCATTGTTCATGTCGTTACTTCAGAGCCCCTTAACAGTGCCTCTACATTCCATTGATGACGTGACGTCTTACTCTAATGTATTGGTGACGTCACATTAAACTCAATTTCATATACAGCGTTTTAGATTGAAAAAAATTGTCTGGCATTTTTAGAGTAATTTAAAAAATAAAAACTTTAATTTTCTCGATGTCAAAATTATTTTTGTCTACTTTCATATTATATATTTTTTTGTTCGTCTACAATATTTTCTTCGGATAGCTCAGCTACCATCTGAAATGGATTTGTTCATATGAATCACGTGACTTTTTTTCCACACACTCATGTAACCGTATAGCTCGCATCTGCAATGCTCGCTCTATTACTATGTATTTCAATTGGGAGAAACTTAAGCGTCAAAGAATAATAGCAAGCTGCTAAGAACAGTCCTGATGGATTGTAACAAAGGAGCGTTTCACTAAACTAGACAAGCATGCTAAGGTATTCCAGTCAGATTTCCGGTGAAACTATAACAATAGAATCGGAGCTCTCTATTATACAAGGTACAACATTTATGTACCCATGTTTATTCGGTTGCCATGCGAAATAAAAGTTATTTAGCGCATTGACTGACAAAAATTTTTGTTTACTATCTATTCGTTTCAAAATTAAAGACAACCTTGCAAAGTTACAAGAACAAGGGATATTTAATACCTCTGTTTTGATCAGTAAACATGAAAAACAGGGGGTGTATTCTTAAGTGCTGCAAAAAATTGCACCAATTTTAATTTCAATGAAAAAAATTCCATAGATTTCGGAGATATTCATCTTTATCATGTGCAATTTTTGACTTGTGACGACATTTCGTTTTCGAGAAAAAAAATTTAAAGTCAAGCATTATTTCTGTTGCGGTTCATTTATGTGTGATAATTTTCGGTGTGTTCATTTATGTAACAGATGTAAAAGGTGCGTGTGATTTTCCATCGGATTGTGTACAAAGGGCTCGTTTTAGTGTTTAGTATTTAAATTTGAAAATAAATATAAGTAAAAAATAATGACAGTGATATAATTTTTTGTGAAATTAAGTAAGAAGAAAAATAAGCATTTTGTTCGCAAAACACAGTAGCATTCGCCACATTCGGTGGATGAAATTGAGTCCTTGATTAATAACATTAATAAATGAATGAATGAATTTGATCAGATTATTTGGTGCACTTTTTTTTAGATTTTCCCTATCAAGATTGTAAAAAAAATTAAACAATTACTTGCATTTTATATGTTACTTTCTATTTTCAGTCATTGACACTTGGTTGTTTGGTGGCTACACAAAATTATCTGACTGTATACTAATCACCATTAGGATAATTCAGGCCAACTTTGCTTAAAATTGGCAAAAAGGGTTTCCGAGTAGATTTTTGAAACAAAAGCACACAAAGTGAATTTTAAACATAGTCAATTAATTCAAAAATTAAATACACAGTTATAACTGGGGGTACTAAAACCTATGCATTTTTCATCAAACCATAAATGACGAGGCCAATGATCATACTCTATGACAATGGCACATTAAAGTCAGGTTGGAGAAATAACTTAATTAACACACATTAAGTTTATTACGAATTTTGGAAATCAAAATCTTTTTCCTGCATAAGACTCTTCATGTCTCTTCAATATGCATTCTCAAAGCACGTTCAGTACAATTGGTTTCTATACATTCGTGGCTAGTTAGGCTTGTGCATGATGACGCCTTCTAGTGTAAACCATCATTAGACCTCGATACAAAGCAGGTTACTTACAAACAGGGCATCTCTACAAAAAAAAATGATTTTCAATTATCTCAAAATCAAAAATGTTACCTGACAATGAAATTTGTTTTTAACATATGAATACAATTTGGGAATGCAAAGTATCCTAAATCATCAGTAATAGCCTAAATATGATTTTTTTACAATGCTCCACTACAGTAAAAAGTGAAAGCACTGTTCATTTTAATAATAAAATGCATAATTTCCACATAGAAATCATACTATTATACATTTATCAGTACTTGAAAAGCAACTAAAACTCATCAATATAACTTTGAATTAAAGTAAATATAAAAATTAATGTGTAATCTTTGAAATAAAAGCGTGTTTTTTACAATTCAGTTTATCTTTTAAATCTATTTGAGTATTTTAAAAATCTGAGGTGCGTATTTAGGGAAATAGTGTCAAACACTTTTTGCATACTTGCGCATGCCAAAGACATCGGCGGCTCTTTTACGAACTCTGAAAAATTATCAAAATACTTTATATTTTACAAGTAATTTCTGTTGAATATTATGGAATAACTTCGATCGCCACATTGAAAACCTAGAGGAAACCAACTTAAATAACTTATGGCACCAGGGACAGTCATTTAGACTTTCTCCTTTGTAATGTAGTCAATGTAAACTATACTCGCCATTAATCCTACAACTCCATTTCCGGTATAAATGTAAACAATCAAGATGGTAATTAACACGTTTATCCTGACGTTATTTCTTCTGTTGAACAACTATGAACCTGAAAGACCAGCGGAAGTACAACAACTAAATGAACATTATAACTTATCATTAGACAAAACTGAACCAATCACAAATTTCAACGTAAGGCTAGCCAACGACCTGAATATTGAACCAACACTCAAAATCTACTACCACATCAGGATTAATAGATACAAGAAAACAGCAGTAGTCAACACAGACTATTAATTGTCTTGATTACTAGCGGAGATGTGGCCTTAAAGCCAGGTCCTACCGAATTTCCCTGCGGTGGATGCAGTAGACCGCGGTTGCTAAAACCCAAAGGGCTACCCTATATGAAGCATGCTATTATTGGTGGCATATAAAGTGTGCAGATATCACACCGAGCAATTATATTGAACTCAGCAAAACCGAAGACCCTTGGATCTGCATAGAATGCACATCTTTTAAAGTCACAGACTCTTTCTTTGAAATGGATAGGGATACAATAAATAGTGAAACGAATATAGAGCTAGACACGTCTAATACCACCACAAGTAACTCAGATTTAGATGAGACAGTAAATGACACCAAATATGACATTTTTTATGGCTTGGCAAACATAAGATCAAAACACTCTAGTCGATTCTTGTGTGCGTATCTAAATATAAACAGTTTTCGAAATAAAGCGTGCCACATCAAAGAAATTCTCAGTAGAAAACTAGTTGACTTGCTTTTCATTGCTGAAACGAAATTAGATTCTTCTTTTGTAGACTGCCAATTCAAAGTCCACAACTACAGACTATTGAGGGAAGATCGCACAGCTAGAGTGGGCGGCTTAATGGTGTACCTAAGATCTGACATCGCAGGAGACAGGAAGAAGAACCTGAAATTTAGACTCTCATTATCTATTGGTGTTGAGGTGATTTTATATAAAAGAAAATGGTTTATATGTGAGGCCTACAAACCACCCAATATGAGAGATTGATACGACTGTAGACAAAATAACATGTACATATGACAATTTAATTTTTTAGGAGATATGAATTTTGATTGTTTAGATTTTGAAAATGAGAAAACTCTTATTTATAATTTTGATACTTTTTGTTTGACAAACCTTATAAAAGAACCTAACTGCTTCACCAAAAACTCAAAACCTACACTCCTGGATGTTATCTTAACTAACAAACCTAAATACTGTGCAACATGTAAATTTGACACTGGAATAAGTGATGTACACAGCTTAATAGCAGTACAACTCAGGACTGAAACTCCACCAAAATCAGTCACTAAGAGAACATACAGAAGCTACAAAAACTTTAATCAGGACAGTTTTCTCTTAGACCTAGAAAACTCTGGTATAAAAAATGTCGGTGAAAATACAAATGATGTAAATGAATGCTACAACAATTTCAATGATAAACTTTTTAGAAATCTACAACGAACATTTACCCTTGAAACAAAGAAAAATTGTACCAAACCCAGCACAATTTATGAATAGCAAGCTTAAAAAAGAGGTTTACAAAAAAAGAATGAACCACAACAACTATAAAAAATACAGAGATGATAAATCCTGGGAAATCTATAAAAAACAGCCCAACTATGTAACCAAGATAAAAAGACAGTCAGTAAAAAAATATTTTTTACAAAGTGTGTAGGCGGACCTAAGAGCAAAGATTTCTGGCCTACTATTAAGCCATTTCTCACAAACAAGGGCTGTCATTTCCATACAGACATTATACTAAATGAAAATGATAATCTGTTATCAGACCAAGCTGAACTAGCTAATGTATTTAACGATTATTTCATAATGTAGCAAATGATATTGGTTCAAACTCTGTAGATGTAGATGAAAATCATCCAAGCATTATAAAAATCAATGAAATATGTTAAGGTAAAAATGTGCAAAATTTTTGTTTTAAACCAATAGAAGAGACTTTTGTAGAAAAGCAGATATGTAAATTTGGTATAAAGAAAGCCACCGGTTTTGATCAGGTGTCTCCAAAGATTTTGAAACTGGCAAAGCCAGCCGTTGTACTACCAATTACAAATATGATAAATATGAGTATGCCTAACTCTATTTTTCCAGATAAGTTAAAGGTGGCAAAAGTTGTGCCATTGCACAAAAAGAAAAGTCTATTAACAAATGGTAATTATAGACCTGTGAGTGTCTTACCAGCAATTTCAAATTTTTTGAAAAAGCAATGTATGTTCAAGTTAATGATTTTTTTTTAAAACTTTGACAATGTTTATTTGTCTGCTTTTAGAGAAGGCTATAGTTTCCAGATACATTAAACAGAATTTATGAAATGAATTCATTTATGTTTCAAGTACAAAACCCTTAAAGGGCCCCATCTATATTGCAAGTATAATACCTTTCAGGGGCCCCATTAATCATCTGTAACGAATTTGTAACCCATCATAACTTACGGTCAATGACCTTGAACCTTTATCGTAAACAAAGAAAAATTTCACTGGAAAGCAATCACATCACCATTAGTTTGAGGCAAATATCAAATCATCTTATTTTTCACGTGGATACACATCATTTCCTTGTTTCTTCGTTGGATATTAACTCGTGTTTACAGAACTTATATAACTATATTCCACGATATATCAAAAATAACAAAAAGTGAGTATGTATCGATTTTCTTTGATGTGTTAGAAAGACGATCAGTTTGATCTGATTTTATCATGTACACTGTAATTTAAAGGAATGTCATGACCTGTATTGCGAAGGTGATTGGAAATAACAATAATCTAAAATCTAATTTTTCACAAACATCGACGTAAAAATGGATCGACAAGTTAATGTGTCGATTTCAGGCCACAGCTTTATCCGTAGAGTTGGACGTTTTCAACACAATGTTACCGGTTTTTCGAATTTCAGACTGTCACAGGACCATATCAATATTGACATTCGTGCGAAGGGTGGTTTGACAGTTGAGAAACTTTTGAAACAACAAGATCAACTAACTTTTTGCCCCGTTCCGCAAATAATTTTTGTACAGATAGGAGGGAATGATGCATGTGACATTCGAAAACCCGCACCAGATATTGCACAAGACGTTGTTTCTTTAGCGTTATATTTATGCGAAGGTTTGGGAATTCGTTTTGTTATCATTGGACATTTGCTACGCCTGGCTGAGGATCAGACTTTCAAAGGTTATAATGACAAAATCATACTTATAAACCAATTTATTGCGGACAAACTAATTGCTCTAGCAGAACCAACAATAATACTTTGGCACCACCACGTTTTCTGGTCAGATATACATTTTTTGTGCTTTGATGGTGTGCATCTGAATCACAATGAAATGCTAAAATATTATAGCAGTATCCGGTCTGCTATTCTGCATGTCTCTAAACGTTTATTACGTATATTGTTTTCATTTTGTCTATTATGTAAATTGTTTTTGGTGCACAAATTTGTGTACATTGTACACAAAAAAAGGTATAGGCTCAATGTAGCCATTACAGACAAAATATACATGGGCATTCAATAGGATATGTAGAGCATACATACATTTTTGAACACTCAACACTTTACAAATTTACAAATATACAAATGTATCCCTCACATGTTTGAAGTTTAGAATTCAGTACTTCATTGAATGTACTCAACTTTCAGAATGGCTCACTTTGTGAACTTTGTTGCCTCTAGTTCTAATCAGCATGCCATGCTCTTTCTTACATTGTAAGTTAGAGTTCTGGCCTTACCCTACTGCATATTTGTTTATCATGCTCATGGTAAAAATAAACAAGCTACATATAATACTATTCTTTTTATTCAACTACTTTACATTGTGAAAAGTTAGTCATTACATACATTGTATGTATATGCAATAGTTTACATTGTATACTATTTATTTTATAATACAGACTTTAATGAATCTCTTATCTTACATTGTAATTCAGACACCTTTAAGCTTACATTGTAAGCAATACAGGTTTACCTATTTACAGCTAAAGATGCCACCCTCTAAGCCTAGGGGAAAAGGAAAGCCAATCAAAAAGACGACGGGTTGAGGTAGCTTCGAAAAGTAATGCACCGTTAACTCTCTCAGAGATTGACTATGCAAAACTTGCATCTGAGATCATAAAACAGAATGCAGTATCCACAGCATTAAGTGCACTTGGTACCAGCACCACCCTTCCACAATTATCTGTGAATAGTGAAAGTCATAATACACAATCTTCAGTACCTGAACTAACCACTTCCAACTTAGTGCCAAGTCCAGCACAAATAAGGCCATTGTCATTGACATATACAACCCAGATAGTCTCATTAACTGTTTCATCCTCTAGACGACAGCGTGAAGTCAGTAATCGACCAGCGAGACGACTGAAGTCTATATATGCAAGACGAGTCGTAAATGTCGATGTTGATATTAGTCTTGAGGGTCAAAATAATGACGAATATAATGATGCAATTACTAACATGCCATCTACATATAACTGTTCAGATCGAACTTCAGTCAATAGGACTTTTGTTCAGATGCCATCTAATTCAAGGCCAACAGCACCACAAATTTATCATGAAAGACTGGCTAATGTAATTATAAGACAACATAGCTTAACCTCAAACAGGCAAAATTGTTTTATACCATTCAACACTCGTTCAGTTTTACCACATATACCAAATGTATCCAGCACAGTAACGAACAATAACGATACACAATCTGCGCAAATTCAAGATGCTAGTTTTAATCTTCAACCAACAAGAGCAGTGGACAATTCAAATTCAATCGCATGCACAGTACCAATGTATATGTCATCTTTATCAAACCTAGAGGCACATCATTCATCAGCAATGACTCTATTATCAAGTCAACCTACATGTACTTAAGCAACGACTTCAAGTGCATGTAACAGTTATGTTTCTACTGTTAATAGTCAAATATAATCGTTATCAAACAGTATGTAAGGTTCTGAGCCATCAGCCAGGTTTGAAGATCAATTTACAGGTGGCATACAGAGGTGCCAGGTGTGTAATATGTGCCACAATTTAAATTTATAGTATGTGCATTGAAGGTCAAGATTTGCTTACTTCAAATGTTATTTGTAGATTAGTATTTTAAACTTGTAATGGGCAGAAGCTGTCTGCTCTTTAACATCATTTGATTACAATTATTATGTATTTGATTAGTCCAAAAATCATAATCAGTGGTATATATCATTATCTCCAGTCCGGGACTTTTATCCAAATTTAAGGGTTTTAACAGTTTTACCTTCACGGAAACCAGACCTAGAAATCAGGAGTATAACTTTGTTTCAAATAATATCTATAGATCAGTTTTAAACTTTCAATGGGCAGAAGTTGTCTGGTGTTTAATATATTTTGATTACAATTATTTTGTGTTGGCAGAGGGCAGGTTTTGCAGGCTTCATTTTCCTTTTTAAAGTGCACCTTTTTATTTTATAGGGTATTACCTGTATGTGTCATATATACTCATGTCTTCTTTGTTGTGTTGTTTTTATGTGAACCTATGCTGATGTCTAATATTTGCTACATTTTATGATACTGTTTTTAATGACTGAATTTGTAGCGTCCATGACATACATATAATTGCATAGTTACATAATATTACTTGAAATATCCCCCCATGCATATGCCAAAGGTCAGCAGTTTGCTGCTTTGGTGTACGCACTTGTCATTGTTATTGCCAGGGTTCCTTAAGGTGTTATTTTTATTGGGCCAAGTCGTACATGTAGGGTTAGTATTCCTGATCACAGATACCGGGTGCATTGGAACTTTTTTCTTTGCTCCTTTTCAAAAAAACCTAGTGGAGTTGCTGGATCACTTTGTGTACTTCGTCAAACTTGATGGTATATAAATAACATTTTATCAAAGATAAAAGGGTTTATATAACTCAAGTTTGAAAGTTTTATTAATTAATTAGTTTGTTTAGGGTGCATATTTGTTTGGTACTTTCCAATATTACATAAAACCTTCGAACCAATGATTTTCTTCAGTTCATGCCAAGTGATCAGCAGACCCAAAACTTTTGACAGAGCGCTTTTATCAAATAGAAATTTGTCCCACCTCCAACCCCATCGCCTACAATCGAAGTATATGTTGGATGTTTATGTTTTATATGTATATAATTGTTTAAATTTATGTCATTGAAAACATGACATCTTGAGTTCATTTTTGTAACAAGTTCTTAAATTTTTTGTTACAATTCTATTATGTAATGCGCATGTAGTTTTCATTGTGTTATAAAATGTAGCAGGTGTCTAAAATTATGTTATCAGTATGTTACGCAATGTGTCCACCTGCAGTAAAGAGATGCAAGTTTGTATGATGTAATCTTTATAGTAATTATCCTTGTTTTAGGTTATACAGGTGGTCTGGTCAGCCACCTGCAGTCAAGGTATGTTTGTTCATTGCATAATCAGTCAGTTATTCGGATGCTGTTTGGTCAGTTAATTTACTGTTAATTAAGATTAGGTAACAGCTTGTGCGTTTATATGCCATCATTCTGCCAATTACAATCAAAGTGTAAGGTTCATGTTTCTGTTTTACTGATTTTTCAATATTATTGTGACAGTTTAAGAAAATACTCACCCTCTTACCACCCTTTGAAATTTCTTATAAATATTAATGTATGTTTCCTTGGTATATTATCGCTTTCACTTTTATCCCTAAACATTGGGGTTTTGGGTTTAAGTGCGGGTTTACCTGTGGAAACTGATACTGATTTTCATGTTTCACACAACTCGGGTGGGGAGGACCATAATGGCCTCTCCTTCGCATTAACAAGCCATTTACCATTTTCTTATCAGCTTTTCCTGACAAAAATTTGTGTCCTGCTCATTCACTCCACGAATACACATGTTAATTTAAACACAAATCTGGTCCTCTTTTCCAGTTTACAAATGGTGAACCAGTTACTGTTCAATTTGTAATTGATTCTTTAAACAAGCTACGGTCATTTCTAGGCATTGATCCTACTCCCTACAAAGGGCATAGCTTTCGAATTCGAGCAGCAACAAATGCTGCTTGCCAAGGTTATTCAGAACAATACATACAAGAGCTAGGCCGCTGGAACTCTAATGCTTAGCAAAGGTACATTAGGATAAATTCAGTGCAGCTTTGAATCAGTAAGGCAGTCAGTTGTGGCCTTGTATACTATCCACTTCTCTATTCCATATACTTCCTACCTTGGCGTGGTCCCAAGCCTATAACACATTTTTACATAACAGGTAATGTTACATTATACTGTACTTGCTGACAGTCAGGGTGATTTATATTTTAATATGTTTTGTAGGGTAAGGATGTCAGGTTTTGCCTTGTCCTAACATTTCCATGTCTCTTATGTCGACTAGCTGTAAAGTTAAGTTTTTGACTGTTTTAATATGCTTTGATTACACTAGAAGGTCAGGTTTTGCCTGCTTCGACAAGTCCTCTAGTATTGTTTTTACATTGTTTACAATATATTTTAAAGAAGTAATAACTAGTAGTGTACAATGAACAATGTTCTACAAGATCATTTCATATATGTAATTATTTTAGTTTAACATAGTAGCTGTTAGCTGCTGGTGACTTACTATTACAATGTACAAGGCATAGAAGGTCAGGATTTACCTGCTTCACAATGTCTTTGTCTTTTCATATCTATATATTAAATTTATAAATAGTTGCTATTTGCTGATGTCTTACTATAACAATTACAAGGCATAGAAGGTCAGGTTTTGTAAGCTTCTCTTTGTCATTGCATAACTCCTAATGTTTCTCTGCTATTGACATTACATGTACATTGTACAAAACACAGAAGACTGGGTTTTGCCTGCTTCTCTAATATCTACCAGGGGTCAAATTAAGCTACAATTTAGAGATATTACTTCTTACCTTGTGTTTGGTTTAAATATATATGCATTATGTGAACATGATTATGGTGTTTGTTGTTATTGCAATTTTTGTTCATTGTCCACAAACAGTTTAAGCTACATGTTCTCAGACTCAGCTTGGGATGGCGTGTGCTCTTCAAGCATTGCTTTTATTCGCTTTGGTCATTTTTGTACGCCACCTTTTTTGTAGGCTGGCTTGTATAAGGGGAGAGTAGTCTTAAATTTTTATAAATGCATATTCTTTTGTAAAGATTATCGCCCTTTGCTTGTAAACTGTATTTTTCGTCATCTATAATAAATGACATTTTGATCGGAATTTGTTTTTCTGAATAAGCCTACAAAAAACTGAGCAAGCAGTGTCTGAGTAACATGTCAGGAGCAACCATAAAACAGAATTTATGAAATGAATGCATTTTAATTGTTGAAGAAAGATCGAAACTATTTAAGCTGGAGTATATTTCACATTTGTAACTCGCAAAATTATACTTCTGAAATTATTTTCTTAGTTATATGAAGTTACTTCCTTAACGAGTATTGAATTGTTAAGTAAAGGAATAACAATACTAATATTATTAGGTTAAACGTTTGTACTACTTAAAATTTATAAATTTTCTGAATTTATCATGGCATTGTAGAAATTTGGAATCATGTATCAAATGAATACAATAATTGACAACGGCCTCTTAATTATTTTTGTATAGGGGAAACTATTGACATTTTTTGCTCTCACTTAGGCACCAAGTTTCGTTGAGTAATGAGAGACCCCTCAAAACGACCGGAATAATTTCACGTATATCACATTAAATTTTCGGGGTGCCATGTCAGATAAAATTTTTTGCAAATTTAGAAAATCCGAAGGGTACTCATGGAAACTCCCTTACACCCATAAAATAGTCCAGAAATAGGCTTTGAACAATCAGATAAAAAAATACCCAATACATTTAATAAATTATCTGAATAAATTTATTTATAAATTCTGTATGAAACTGCTTTTTAAATACAGCTCCAATATTAAAATTCCATTGAATAATAAATCCACTGTCTATGCTACAGTTTGGCGCAGTCAAATATCAAAATAAGAACTATTTTCCTCTCCCTCAGTCAAAGTTCATTTACAGAGCCGTTGTCAAATTGAAAACAAAATTTTCAATTTTCACACTTTTTACTGTATTTTATTTTTGTTCCCCATATTGCGAGCAAATCTACCAGGTTTCATCTCATTCCGAAATAAAATAAAGCCGTTTCAACCTGTTTTATGAACAAACTTTAACGCTTTCAATTGTTCAACTCAACACTTGATTTAAAAAAAATATCAACAATTTTCATGTGTCATTATATCTATAGCTGGATGATAAGTTTTCGCTTTCACAACCTATATATATGTCATAATAAACCATAGGAAGGCTATATGTTTAAATAATATCAATACTGAATTCCAAAGTTATAAAAATTTTACCTTTTTAAGAAGAAAAATGGGCACATTAATTATCTTTTAGAACAAATTTTTACATTTACTTTCTAATTTTTGTATTAATTTCACAATCAAACATTCTTAAACATTACTCAATATATAAATCAAATAATTATGATTCAGAAATGGGTGTACATTTGTATTTACTAAAATTCAACTGATTATTAATAGGTTAATAGCAATATTTCCAAAGAAGTTTCTTAAAAAAGAGATTTACACAGCCAGGAGTTTTGAAGTACCCTTTATGACATCATGCAAACTGTGACGTCATAATGCTGTGATGTTGTAACCATATATTGTAAACAAGTAAACATCAATACAAGAATTTGAAATAAATGGTGAAAGCAAAAAAACTGGTTTTTAAAATTAGTAACCGAGTGCATTTATTGTGTACAAGGTCCATGGTTACCAAATAAAACCACTCCGCCTACTGATATGTCACTTTTATATATACATGCGCATATCCTGGCTTTTTCCATCTACATGTGCACCCCCATCCCCCCCCCCACAAACAATGTTTAAGCTATCTTTGTAATCTCATGAAGACATTTCTGTGATTGCATTTCTAAAATAGGAATCGGATTATTATCTTCTAATTTTGTTCTTTAAATGTGGATCAATTTCATATATTTACAATAAAAGCTTCATTTTATAGTTTGTTTACATTCTTCAGTGCCTACAATTATCTCCCTTGGTTGACAAGGTTTTAACTTTATTAGTGTCTATTTTGTTAATTGCTAAAAGGTAGAAATATGAATGTTGATTACAAGTGTTTCCCCTTGGTAAAATTAAGCATTTGAGGGAAAATGCTGGATTTAAATACATCTTGTAGAAATGGTCATGCAATCATAATTTGTTTGGGGGGAAAGTGCGTGCTAGATTATGACCCGACTATCTGTTGCTACTGGATCAGTTTTTCAGACAAAAATTAATGATATAAATAAAATACAAACCATATTTTACTGGCTTTGCATGCTTTTTGGGTAAACAGTATCATGGATTTGGTTGAAAGTACACTGATTTGTGAACAATATCATATAGAACCTTGTCTCGCCGATTTCCCATGCGCTATGTTTTGCTCTTCTAAAGGGTTGAGGTACACACAGGTATTTTTTTTTTGGTTTTGTTCAAAGTTAAATTTATTTAGTTGCAATAGTGTTTAATAACTAAATTAATTTCGCCTCTGTATTCCATTGAGTAATTTAGCAATGTTTTCTTAACTTCTTTGTTGTTTCTGTCTACAAGGAAATCTGACAATTTTATGCCATTCAAGGCCATGTAACTTACTGTTTAAAACCATAAATGTTAATGTTTTTGAGTAAAATTTAAACAGAAAGATGTATTTTTTAATTGTTTACTGTTATCTGACAGAATAAAGTGAAAGTTACAGCATTATAGCTGCAGTGGCTGAACTAATAACATCATTGACATACAAACTTTTAGACAACAAAGTAAAAAATCAACACTTCAACTTGACAACGGCCTCTTAATTATTTTTGTATAGGGGAAACTATTGACATTTTTTGCTCTCACTTAGGCACCAAGTTTCGTTGAGTAATGAGAGACCCCTCAAAACGACCGGAATAATTTCACGTATATCACATTAAATTTTCGGGGTGCCATGTCAGATAAAATTTTTTGCAAATTTAGAAAATCCGAAGGGTACTCATGGAAACTCCCTTACACCCATAAAATAGTCCAGAAATAGGCTTTGAACAATCAGATAAAAAAATACCCAATACATTTAATAAATTATCTGAATAAATTTATTTATAAATTCTATATGAAACTGCTTTTTAAATACAGCTCCAATATTAAAATTCCATTGAATAATAAATCCACTGTCTATGCTACAGTTTGGCGCAGTCAAATATCAAAATAAGAACTATTTTCCTAAAGTTCATTTACAGAGCCGTTGTCAATTATTTTTTAAAATATTATAGCTAGCTTGACGAAAGTGATTAATTTAATCTACTTTCGGTTTTAAACTTGTATAAATGACAATGCCTAGATTCTATGAAAACACAAGACCTACATCTAAAACAAATATTAGTTAACCTAACAGTTTTACAGTCCGTATAATTGTATGCCTTGAAAAATGTGCAATGTTAGTGCAGTTATATGTTAGTGAACCTGGGTTGCCTATAACGTTAGTTGAAACGCGGGTCTGGCGTAGTAAATTCAATGAACATTATTGGTATCTTAGAAGACATTTTGTTTGTATAAATATTGTCTAGTCGTTTTTTTCTAAAATATCAAATGTGACAATCTTAAGTAAATATTATGGCTTACAACTAAATATTTACATTACGTATGTTTTTCATCGATATTCTAGATTTCTATTGGTTCAAACCGTTAAAGATGACATAGAATCATTTTTTGCATTTCTCTATGAAACCGATAAACCATGAAGAGCACGCGCTTTTTACGTTCACAGTAAGCAAACAACACGGAGAAATTTAAATCAACAAAAATATATTGTGCACGATTTAAATCAGAAGCCCGACATTTTGTAAATGAAATAAAATGTAAATATAAGAATTGAATGCATTATTGTGGAGTTTCATTGACGTATGAAAGCAGTGACCGAGCACATTTTCATCATGAAACGCTAGGGAAGCGTATCATTGAAAATGTGCTTTGATCAACGCTTTCATACGTGAATGAAACTTTAAAAGAATGCATTCAATTCTTAAATAATGCTTTTTTAAATCTCGTTATTACTGCAACCTAATTACAAACGATTAGTAACTGATCGCACAGTTGGTTGGATTTATATTGCCTGAGAATTATCTCCCTCTATAATACTGTCTTTATGTTTAAAGCTTTTTAACCTTAAAGTGCAGTAGACTTTTCTTTGCCTCTCTGCATACAATATGACCAAAGAGAGGTCGTGGTCCTGTTTTGTTATTTAAAAACATGTGTGACATTTTTCATAGATTCAAATGTTATTGAAATGAGGTTTCTATTTTTGTGTATTGCATGCACAATTTTATGGTTATTTTATAATAAATTTTTCTCCCTTTATGATTTTTAAAAATCATTGATCAAAATCAGCTGTTTCATGTGAGAAAACCAGGAAATTTATTGCCATTTAGCAGATTTATTTGTGAACCTAAATGTATTTCGCATGAGAAACACTGGTAAAATTCCTTTCATCCATCTTGATTTCACGAAATTTGTTCGCAACCAATTTGGAGGCTTTTTATTCTTTAAGAAATGCAAGATAATCTTACAAGAAGTATCGAGGTTTAAGTAATATAACAAGGATGTCAACCAAAAATATCAATAGATTTCTATAAACATTGACACTTTCCGATCATTTTTTAAAATTAAGTTGTATTTCATCAATACACGTAATACACATATATTACATGCTACTTAATAGTTTATTGTGCACACTGTTTATAGAAGCCACATACAAAATCAGAAAATAGACCATAAATATACTGTTTTATCAAACGCTTCTTTCTGATGGCCTCGTTTAAGATCTATTTTGCCCATACGCCGGTTGACTCTAATGGACAAATTATGTCACTTATCGGTCCTATATCACTCTAATTTTATCTATGTTATCACGTTAACGTAATTGTGGTAGAAATATTTATTGACCATACTACTATATTCAGACATTTTATAATTGACATTCAAAACGTGTGAATATTGGTGGCATGTTTAACACATTAAATAATCAGCACGTAATTACAAATGTATACGCATCCTCTGTTCATACTATATCCCCAATTAATATTCAGTTGCGATCCCAAGGTATCATGTGCAGTACGTTTCGTGCGTAGTGCAAAGTCTTTGAAAATTGACATGGTTTCTCTCATAGGCATCAATCCTAAATAGAGATAATTCAGACTTATATCTTGCATATTGCAACATACAAGAGAAAGATAATCTGATATAAAAAATATGCACGCAATATTGTATTGTCTAATTTCAGAAAGGTGTAACAAAAACTTTTTAGAGGATGTTGAAAATATGATTGCCAATAGTTTTCACAACTTTTTAATTCAGTACATAGTAAACTGCGATGATTATTGGATACACATATTACTGACTAGAAGTATAGGATTTCCGACCATTTTCATCAACAAACTCATGTACTACAGTAATGGAAGCGGGAGGCTTGGCATGTCACAAAACATTGTTTAACCAACAATTTCTTTTGAAATGCCTGTACCTGTAGTTGCCATATGTTTGGTTTTTGGTTCTATTATTTGCCGGTTTCTTCGACCTTGATTTGATGATTGTATTTTGTTGTTAACTTCATCCTCATTACAAATATATTTATTGTATATTTATTGGTATAACTTATTAAAAGTTCAGGAATAACCATAAGACAATATGAACAATATTTTTTCTAGTGTCAATTTAATAATGATTTTTGATGTTGATCTATCTCGTATTAACTGAACTGTAAAATTTGTTTTTTTTAACAAGTTGCCAATATTTTCTATACTGAGATTTTTTCAGTAGTAGATTTTGGTTAGTAGTTCTGTGGATTCATTAAGTTTTAAAATATATTAAACTATCAGCTTATAGAAAAAACATTACTGAACATTTGTTTTTTTTTGTTTGAATGTTGTTTAATGCCAGTTTCAGCAATTTTTCAGCGATATCATGGCATCCAGTCTTTGTTGGGGGAGGAAGCCGGAGTACCCGGAGAAAACCCCCGTCCTTCGGTAGGAAAACTGGCAATACTTGTCAATTAAGATTGGAGTCAAACGCACCTGCCCTCAGTGAGGCTCGAACCCGCAATCTCAGTGTTGACCGACCACGTGATCAATAGTAGACGAACTACCTTAACCACTCGGCCACCGAGGCCCCTATGCATTGTTATAACCTTTATAATATTATTGTGATCTGTATATATTTTATATCTGTTTGTTTGCATTTTAAATAAATGTAATTTCAATTAACTTTGGTGTTTTAGAGTAAGCATATCTCCATTTGCCTTGTACATCAAGCGATCATAGGTTTGCTGCGTCATCCAATCAAAACACCAGAAACAAGAACGTTGTTATGGAAGCATAACAACGTTCTTGTTTGACGTTCTTGTTTCCTGCGTTCTGATTGGACGTTAGAGACAATGGAGTCTAAAACAATGGAGATCTAGGTTAAAGCGATGTGAAAGTTGTTGGTTTACGGAAGAAATAGGTACTTTCATACGTTTTGGAAAAGCCTGTGTGATCTTTCACTCACGAAAAGACATACAATTTCTATCACTCGTGAAAGATCAAGCAGTCTTTCCCAAAAACCGTATGAAAGTACCTGTTAATCTGTTATAGTTTACAATAATGTGTCAATGATGAATGCGGTCACAAATATATATATGGACAAATACTAGTAACTTCTGAGATTAACATTTTGTCAAACTTCTGGAATTAAAAGGCGTTACTATTAAACACCTAATATAAAAACAATATATTATTGTCTATGATACGTTGCTGCCTCCAACACTTAGCAATTTTGTTGTAAATGAAGGCAATTACAAAATACCGAACACCGATGAAACTGTCAAAAAGACAAACCACAAATCAAAGTCCGAGAAATAGACAACTGCAGAACCAACAACTAAATATATAGTAACTACAGCATTGGTCCTGACTTGATACAGTCCCTGCAACATATATGTTAACGATTTTATCGTTCGTTCATCGTGCGTTTTTTTTCGTACAACGTCCGTACATCGTTCGTACATCGTGCGTATATAGTTCTTATTTGGTACTATATAACGTATAGTATTTCGTACATCGTGCATCGTATGGTTTATCGTTTATTCTATCGTTCATCGTATGGTTTTCCGTTTGTGACAGTGTACATCGTATGGTTTGTCGTGCATAGTTTTATACAGCTTGCATCCTATGGTTTATGGCTTACGTTTGGCTTTCTGATTGTGTTAGCGTACATCGTATATTGCAGGGGTTAATTAATTGTTCATGTACATCGCTCGCACAACGTTTAACAAACTGCTAAATTAAAATAACAACTTTCTAGGACAATAACTAGGCATCAATAGTTTTTAAATAATGAATAATTGGCATAAGAAAGTTCCTAACGTTGATATGGATTAAATATTTATAGCAGATGATAAAGAAACAAACACAATAACCTTCCAATTGTGTATAATTGCATGTATGAGAAACTCCTATTTCAATTTGATACATTTACATTTGAGCTGTTTAATGGGAGAAGTATGTATACATACATGTATACATGTATTTTTCATGAATGTAATATTTTGCTAATACATCAATTTCCTGAAAAAAACCAAGGAATGTTTTTTACTGTCGTTAGTTTACCCATGATTATTTATTGAACGACAGCTTGATGTTTTTTAAACCTTGAATTGACTTGAGATTATGACATTTATCAAGAATATTTTTTCGTATGTTTTGTTAAATATAAATACCCGCAAGAAAGATTTTTATCTTTGTGAACATTATACGTTCCCTAACATATACATTTTTATTATATATCTCAAGCAATACATGTATCTCCATATTTTCATCCCCCAAAACTGAGGCTACTCGTATGACATCGTTACTTCGAATGAAGAGTCATTATCAAAAGATATCAAGCTGTGACAAAACTTAAATACTATATCACTTCAAAGGAACACCTGTGGTCATAGCAATTAACAAATTAACAACGTCTTCATATCTAGTTTTAGCTATGCATCCCAGATGACCCCCCCCTCCCCCAGTTAGCAACACGAAAATGACACATTTTAAAATAGCTGTCGGGTACTTAAAATAAAAACCCAATTTCATACGTAATATAACGTTCCCGTATTTTCAATGAACTTTATAGTACAGGTCTCTTACTTATTTTTAATTAATATAAATATTCGTAAAAACTTATGATTGGAATAGTTTTATTTAAATAAAGAGCCATAGTGCCGTGGAGAAATATACAAATAGTGTGCATTTAATTGAAGTTTCTCTTTACAATTAAAAGAGTTATTGGACCTAATAATTATGATTGCAATAGAAGAATGCGCTCGATTTCATCCCTTTTTCCTGTCCGGAAAGTTGGGTGTGTGTGGAGGGGGCACCAGGTTCTCGTTCTTCCTCCTTTATTAAAAAATTAACGACCTGCTGAACAACTGCTGAGTGTAGCGTATAACTTTAAACTAGAAATCAAATTATTTTCCAAATAATCAAGAACCTTAACTCATGCTAAACTTCGTTAAAATAATTAGCGTTTTGCGTGTAATAACAACGCGTGAAACTGTTAACAGAGGGAGTGGCCTCAAAATCTGCCTTTGGAGGTAATTAAAATCTTTAACATGTTTCAATTTTCTTCTCATTTGAATCATAATACATTATTGCTATTTTTCAAGGATGGTTGAGTAGCTGCATGTAACTTAATTCTATCTGATGCTGAGGCATTGTTTCATGCCCGGCTTTGTACGGTGAAAACTAAAGGAGCACTCGATTTATATTTCAAGTTTGTCGGGCATTTGTCCAGGGTCGGCGATTCTCTCTGTCGTTCCCAGTAAAGACTTTTAAGCTAGTTTAAAATACTTCGACCACATACATATTTCTGATATTTTCAACAGGGAGGATAGAACGCCTTTTAATTTATGTTGATGAATATGAATCATTGCTCTGCAAAATTTCATGATTCTAAATTAACCAAATGAGGCAAAATTTACAATTCCTGCGACGATAAACACTTATTTACCACTTGATACATATCAACAATCACTAGAAGTAGATATAAAAACCCCAAAAAATATTTTATTTAAAAACAAAATAGTGACTACAATTTAATAGTTTAACATTAAGTACAGTAAAACACGCGACTAGGCAATAAAAGTTAATGGGTTTTTTAAATTTCAAAAAGAGGTATAAGTAATATTATTGATCAATTCATTACTATTACTGGTCAGAGAGTAGTTCTCGCCATTAAAATGACAGAAGCAATTCTCGCCGTTTTGACGACTGTGTCGTTATTTTTCCATTAAAATCGATGGCAATGGCTTCATTTGATATGTTTTACCATCTTCCATCCAAAACAAGTTACGTTTATCACTTTTAAAATGGCAATTTTTCAGAAAAACTGTCAAAAGATCGGGTGGCGAGAATTACTTGCCGGCGAGAACTACTCTGTGACCAGTATAGCTGAATATATTAATATTTGATCGATTGATTGAGGGCCGTCCAATATTTTAGCTATATTGAGGATGTTATAAATATTTGAATTTACATACAAAGTACACATTTAATGATAAGGAACTAAGATTTATGCTGAATCAATTTACCGTAAGTACAAAATAGGCAATGTTTAGCGACACATACGGCAACAAAATAGTTAAATGACAAATATTTTTCTAGAAAACCGCAACACTATTATTATTTGTGAATGACAGGCGCATTCAAGGTAGGACTTAATTAAATATGTAGGATGATCCTGCTCTTGTTTACGATCTAGAGAGTATATGAATTAAATGATTTGCGCATATGTTAACAAGACTGTTGAAATCTATCAGCAATCGTATGACTAAACGTTTTTCAGAAATGTAGAAAGGTCAAAGTATTAATTTTAAAATTTATTCAAAATAGAGGTTACAATAATATTATTTATCATTTAGGTTCAAATATACATAGCGTTAAATATGAATGCTAAAATTAACGCAAATAATTGTGATCCTCTATCAGTTTAATACCAATAAATAATTACGAATTAATGAATACTACTAAAGACTTCAATACTAACGTGAAATACTGAAAAATGAACAATTTTAATCAATGATAACAATTAAACCAGGCATTTTCCTGGTAGTAAACAATGCACCATACGATATGCCATGCGATAAACGAAACGTTGCATGATACGATATACCGTACAATAGACGAAGCCATCCTAAAACGATAAACACTTAATCATTCCGTCTTACCGTTTTTATCGTGTGTCGTATCATACGTGTACATCGTTTCGTGCATCGTGCATACATCATTCGTATATTGTGCGTAAAACGTTCATACATCGTCTGTTCATCGTTCGTGCATCGTGCGTTTCGTTAACTTATACGTTACAGAGACTGTACAGGCATTTCGAAAAAAATGGTGGATTAAACCAGGTTTTATGGCATGACAAACCTCCCGCTTCCATTACTGTGGTATTTGAGTTGGTGAGTTGATTCAAAAGGGATAACTACCGCAGGTCGGGGGTTCTCTCCGGGTACTCCGGCTTCCTCCCCAAATAAAAACTGAACGCCATGATATAGCTGAAAAATTGCTGAAAGTGGCGTTAAAATTCCATTCAAACAAACAAACAATAAAAGGGATAAATAACTAATAGGTGCATCCAACAATCATCGTAGGGCACACGTTGTATCCACTGGAATTCCTATTGTCTGCTGAAAAACAAATCGTCCAAAAGTTACAAATATGTTGTCGATCAGAAATTCTAGCATATTATAAACCTGTTCTTTGCTGTTATATTATATCCCTTTTTAGTTCTTTAGTCGAAAAAAACGTTCTGTTGTATCTTAAAACTACATATGCGTGGAAATGAATGTTTTATGTATGATTTCCTTAAGATGGGATTTTAGTTTATCGTGCGGCAAGGTAGTATAAAGAGTTGAAAAATCACAGATTGTAACAGATGAAATTTTAGATATCGATCTAGATTTTAAAGTTTCCAAAAGTTATTTCGAATTTTTAAGAATTCACATATGATAATATTACTTCGCGAATAACAGTTTTACAGTATTTCTTTACTGCAGGCAATATCTTAGTCAACCGTTTTGAAAACTCTTAGTTAGAGCATGTAGATGAGCTGTCAATGTATATTTCCTTGTAAGGATTTTTATGTAACTTAGGAAGTCAATACAAGTATGGTAAGTCTGCAGACTCTTTGTCTTAATTAATATTCAAAGATGTCATGAAGGACTTATGGTTCGCCGGGATTTTATCTTTGTCAAATGTGGTAAGTTTGTGTGTGAAATTACCAGAGTTATCTTTAATCATAGCTCTTTAATGAGGCATTCATAGTAATGTGACTTGCATACAAATACAATGTTGTTAGAAACCTTGTCTGCAGAGAGGATAACATATTTGTCATCGAGGGAAATTAAGGCACCTCATAGCATCCTGATCTTTGAATACAGATTTAGGTAGATCATTAATGCAATGTCTAAGATTCTTAATTCGACGTTGCACCGAAGATCTTATTGTCCTTACCCAGTTAGACAGAGCATCTAGTTCTGGGTCTTGTTCCCTATCTCTCTTAATTCATTCTCTGGCATAGTCTTCAACTGAATCCATAATAGTTTTTAAATTTAGATTCCAGTTTACTGGTTGAGGTTCTCTGAATTTCGGACCAAGAGAATGTTTCTGAGATTCTCGTGGTCAACGATGTTCAGATCACACGCAATAACATGACCAGAGGGATTGTATATGAAAGGAGAATGAGAACAAGTGTTTGAGTAGGTTGCTTGAGGTATGTTTCAATGTCTAGGTTCTCCAATGCTTGTTTGTAGTTGAAGATTTTACAGGCAATGATGTTGGTATATTTATAAGACACGATAGGAATAGATTGATTTTTGAAATATGAAAGGATCTGATCTTTCACTTCTTTTCTATTAAGAATATTGCTGATGTTAACTGCATCAATTCCTTTATTTCCAAATTTCATGTCAAAGAAATTTCTATTCTCATCAAGAAGAGGCTCTGTCCAAACGGAAGAAGTAACACGAATATTTGTCGCCGATATTCATTTTACTTACAACAAAATTTCCTAAACTAAATTTAGGCTGACGTCGCGAAATTGCGACATACATCACTGATTTCTCATTATACACGTGGTAGTCTGAGTCACATCACGAAATTACTGACGGTCAATAAAAATATCCTCAGTGCATTCATAATATGTCGTCGTTGAAGCAAGCGATTCAAGTGCTGTCCAATCATCATCTTCAACTTCAACATAATATAACAGACTAGGGTCTTTTACTACATCACTATAATTATCAATGACGCAATCATCACAAGCATGTGCACCAGTTACTGCAACTCCTTCTCGGTCTAATAATTCAATTTCATGTTTCATTTGATCCTTATCGTTCCAGTTTCCATCAGACAGCAACAAAATTATGTTCCATTATGAGGAAAAAGATTGCTTTTTCTTACATCTTCCAATGCGTGCTTGTATTTGCTTAATAATTCAGGCTTTCTTTATTGACTTGTAATGCGGCGTCATTAACTTATCTTTATCATTGGACCATGACAACGCAAACACTTGCTCATTCCTATCCGTGCAGTAGGATTGTACGACAATACGTTCTCTATAATTTTACGTGTTGTTATAAGGCGGTCGTTGTATCCATCTTTAGTCTGGTTCTTGCTTGTATCCAGCAGAATAACTAGATCTGTTACTGTTTGTAAGCTACAATCAGTCAAACACAAAATACATGTTAATTATTCATATAACGTGTTATCCAGTTTTCTGAATCTATATACTAACACAGCATATCGTTCGATGCAGAGACGTTATAAAACAAAATAGAAATTACAAAAAAGTCACAAGCAAATAGTCGAGCTGGTAACATGGTATACGTCATCTAATGACTAAATAACTAGTAGGTAATTGTGAACAAGCTTATAAAACTAGCATTTAGTTTATGAAAGTATTTTACTGGCGTAAAATTAAAATGTACAACAATGCAATGAGTGGACAGGCGCCAAAATACATTTTGCAATACCAGGGAAATACACATGTCTGTTTTCTACAAGGGGATGAAATCTTTCGCTTGATGTTGGGTTTTGGAAACTTGAAAACAATTGTCAGCTAATAAAATTATTAAATGTTGTGTTCTTCCTTTTTATGCAAAACGATTTAAAAACCCTGCAGCTAATTTGTATTGCATTAGACCATTAAATGATGATTGGTATATCATGTACAATGTTCTAGTCAATATTGACATTGACAAGGTTTGCCGTGTTTTCCTACAATGTTGTTATTGGGTACCGCTCTCTGTTCCAATGAACATTAGACGTCATGATATAGGTAAGAACTGGCTACCTGAACGTGGCCAACTAATGCAATCAAAGTAATACAAGTACTTGATTCTTCAGAACATGATGACTGATTTTGTTCTTGCTTATCGTCCAGGAATATTATTGATTCTTTCTTTTATATAGTCAATGTCTAAATTTACTGCCTTGATATTTGGAAAATTATGGAAATTCTAAGGTTTTTCTATTTTCAAGGTATAGGTAACCTTAGCTGGATTTGTTAAAACGTTTTGGAATTCTAGATCTGGTGATAAAAGCTTTACAACATCTTTATCATTTGTATTTTAAATAGTGTTTGGGTTTGAGCCCCATTGATTAGTCTTGATTAGTCGAAGCGCGCGTCTGGCGTAGTAAATTTTATTAACCATGGTATTTTTGATGACATTTTATTTGTATAGAAAACATTTTATTGTTAGAATAGTCAGTTTATTCAAGAATTCTTGTTTGAAAGATGACAATATCCAAAAGTTACTTTCCTGGCAAGAGTACACAATAACATAAATATATAGATATATGTCTCAGTTCCAAAGAACGTTTTCAGCAGTGCAAAGCACACTTTTCATTTGACATTGTATCGTCATAAATAAGCTCAAAGTGTCCTGTTTGGTTTTTGTTCAACCACGTAACAGCCAACATAACAGAACAGAGGAGCGTGATATGTAACCTAAAACTAAATATTTTTCTTTTCATGGCGCATGTATTATTAAAAGATTTAAAGCCATTGCAGATTTCACGTCTAAATTTAGCTAATAGATTGCATTTGAGACATTTGTGAACTTTTTGTTCTGGCTGAGACTAACTTAGGCGGTCAGGATTAAGAATGACACATTCAAAACAAATAGAACAGATCAAGTGAGACTAATTAAACAAAAGTAAAAAACAAATCCAGCCACAAAATTTTTGGCGGCACTTAATTTAACGTCAAGTTAATTGATTTCGTGAAACATTTTAATATACCACAATGAAATCACAACAAACTATGGAAGCCCGTATGTGCCAAGGAAAAATAATTTATAACTTGTGCGCACGAGTTTCAAACTGGCGCGCACGAGTTACTATCTTGGGCGCACGATTTTTAAATCTTGTGCGCACGAGTTTCAAATCTTGTGCGCACGAGTTACTAACTTGTGCGCACGAGTTGCTAACATGTGCGCACGAGTTACTACCTGGTGCGCACGAGTTTCAAATCTTGAGCGCACGAGTTACTAACTTGAGCGCACGAGTTTTAAATCTTGTGTGCACGAGTTACTAACTTGTGCGCGCGAGTGTCAAATCTTGAGCGCACGAGTTTCAAACTTAACTCGTGCGCACCAGTTTGAAACTCGTGCGCACAAGTTATAAATTATTTTTACCGTGGCACGTACGGGCTTCCATACTAAACACCTGAATTGTTTTATTTTATTTAAATATGTATTGTGTTTGAGCTTACTGATTAGTTGATTAGTTGTCTTATTTAGACAAAACACGCGTTTTGCCTATAAAATTGTATAACCTCTCAAACTGATGACACTTGATTTACTACAGAATTTTCAATGTGTTCTGTGAGAAATTATTTTTTAACTGATCATGAAAAACTTAATATTAAATCATACTAAACAACCTTGATATACATACTTAAAATTTTATATTTACATCCACTACAATGTAAACGGATATTTAAGTCCAATTATTGGAAAACTATCATAAAATAAAGGTTTAGGTCTTAATATAGAGACTTGTGTTTTCTAATGGCGTAGATGACTACTTTTACTAAAAGTGATATGCAACCTACTAAAGTAGAAGCATATGAGAGCATTTATAACTGTTTCCTACAACAATAATCCTATAATGATAATAATAATATCATACACTATTTAAGATCATGGATGCGTGACAAAGAAACGTAAAAAAAAATATTTGGCATTCAAGCAATTGATGTAATATTTTGTGCCTCCATTTCAAGTGTCTATTGTATTTAAGAAATTTCCGATGCAAATTTAATGTCGACTGCATTAAATATAATTTGAATCTGACCACAGGAAGACTCTAGCCATTGTTACAGTTCATCTGGAGTAAATTTAGGTATTATTCAACTATTTTATTGTGTCAATATTATGCAACAGCAATGAATGCTTTACAAAGTAAATTGGTCTTTTGTAAGTTATACAATTAGAATATCGAGAGTATAATTGTCTTACAGGAAATATGAATGCATGCCAGCACTGTGTGCACAGAATCAATATAAACAAATAAAACACCGCAGTCAACATTTTTACATAAAACTAAAACGGATGACAGCCTTTATGTTCATAAGTAATCCAGATATCACTTATATCGCACTATTTAATTTTGGTTGAAACTCTATGGTCTATGGCATTTTCATCATTGGATTGTTAAGTGATGTAGAATAATGAAGATTCTACTCAATTCGAAACAAACACGCATCTCATTTTCAATATATTCGAAAGCAGTGTTCAAGATTCTAATTGTATAAAACTGTAAATCCTATCCAAATGTGTAAGGTATATAAAGCAAGAGTTTGGTTATTTATTATTTGTAACCAAATGTCATTTCTTGTTCTCGATGTTCAATGACTCGTTTGCCCGGATTTCAGATTCATGAACTATTACATCGTTAACTAAAAGCATGTATTTCAAGTCTCTTCCACTGTGGTCTAAGAATTCCTTTTTTCTGTTGATTTCTTGTTTCTATACTTGTTCTGGTAATGAATTTAGCTGAAATACTGCTCGCTGGACGTAAAACAAAAAAATCAGTCAATCCATCAAGTATATATCTGATTTGATTGAGTTCAATTTATTTGCAGGTATATAATTTGCTTATCTATTAGTCGTTGACATACTGAAAAATAGACAAAAAGCATCATGTGCTTCCATTATTTGTTATAAGCAGAAATATGCGTGTGCTTTTTTATTTATAATTCCGTTTATTTCTGAACATTTCAGTCAATATGCACATACATTAGGTACATCATTGTAAAAATGTATTGATCGAAAGATTTGCCAGAGCAAAGTGTCTCATATTATCTCATTGCAAAGTCCTAAATCTTACCTAGATTAACCTTGCATTAGTCAGCTGATCTTTAAAAATATGTTTTATTTAAACTAGCGTAAATTCGAAATTCAATACGTGCACCAAAGTGAATTAATGTTTCTGTGGAATATAAAAAATAGATATTTACACTTTGTCTATCGGATACCAAGTATCCCATTACTTCCTGTATAAAATATTCAGTGCTCTCTCTTTTACACAATACTGATAGGCTATGACATCACCTCATGAAAGATTTAATTGTTTATGAATGAAACGTTATAATATCTAATACGTGATACGTCATCTGTTTTAGGTCATAATGTCTGTAGAAAGAAGCACATTATTAGAAAAACTCCTGTATTACATTTAGACTTACCGCTTTTTTTTCTTTGGTCTTGTCATATATTTGATTGCAACTTGTAGATAGATAACGACGTAAAAAATTCTTAATATATTTATCTCATAGTTTAATGAGCAAGTTTGAATATTTCATATGTATACTTTCTTCATTTGAAAATAACAATTTAACTGCTCGCAAAATTTCAACATTTTCAGGTCTTGTTATAATTTAAATAAATGTCAGACATTGCAAAGTAACATAAACTGTACATTTCATACATATTAAAAAGATTATTAAAAAGTTGGAGGATTTTTCTAAATTTAGCGACCTGGGTGGCCGGATGGTTATCGTAGTGTGTCTACTATTAATCAAGTGCCTATCTACACTGCGATTGTGGTTTCAAGTCTTACGACGAGCAGAGATTACTTAACTCCAATCCATAAAGACAAGGATCGTCGGTTTTCCCTCTGAAGGTCGGGTTTTCTCTAGATACCCGGTCTCCCCCTAAAAAACGTATTCGTTATATAGCTGAACAATTTCTGAAAGTGACGTTAACACCATTCAATCATATTTTTGAAATAAACTGAATTATGGATACAATTTGATTTTTTTTTGTTAAATATAAAATAGAATAAAGGTAATTACAAAATCCAGAACACAACGGAGACTGTAAAAAATATCAATTAATCAGTGCAAGAAGAAACCGGCAAACCCGAGATTCAACAAAGCAACTACAGCAATGAAAGTGACTTATTAAAGGCATTTCATAAGACATGGTGGGTTAAACTATGGTTTAAGCCATACCAAACCTCTCGCTTTAATTACTGCAGTGTGTTCGACGGTGTGTTGATAACAAAGGTAGTGTATCATGACACTAGTAAAAAAAGTCTATCAAATATGCATCGCAGCACAAACACTTTGTACTTTGGAAAACAGTCTGCAATCATATCTCCAAACCAGAGAATATTTACCAACAAAGAAAAAATATCTATAGTAAAACTCATTGAAGGCGCGAATGAGACACTTTTTCTTGTTGTCTTGGCTTAAAAATCAAAGAAACGGGTGACTTTTGCAAAAAATATTTGACTCACTGTAAGCTTTTACACACCTGATCAATTGCGAAATATAAACCGTATGTAGTAAAAATAAAACGTGTATATTTTTGACTGCATATAAAATGAAAGATGCGGAGTTTCAGAAATACATTATGTTCCAATTTAGGAAATTTTAGATGATGGTTATTTCTACTTTAAACTTTGTATGCACATTTTCTAAAAGAATTATGTCATACAATGCTATTATCAAAATAAAAAAAAAAATCATAATAGAGGAATCCTATATTGACATCGTTAAAAAGGTCGATGTGTGTGATACTTTTTAAATATTGTTCTTTTAGTTGAATTAAATAATAAATATACTTTAACAAAGAATTACCCAATTATTGTAGCTTGTATTTACATACTAGATAATTTTATAATGTTAATGCTGATATGCTGTTGCGTTACAAAATTGAATCGTGTATAAACAATTCCTTTCATCAAAAATTTGACAAAACATAAAAAAATAACACCCAATTGCATAAGCATTCATATTAAATCCGTAGATATCAAAAATCATGATAGCAAGTAACATTTTAATTCGAAATTAATTCAAACCTAAATAGTATGTAACCTGACATTACCATTCCAAAAATATAACTAATAGTTGTCCTAATCATTTTTCGTACGATTAGCATTAAAACACGATAACACTACATCAGTTGAAGCTGTCATTAAGGTGTGCAGTACATTCGTGTTAAATTATCTTGAAATGAATACGGCAATCTCGATGTTTTTAAGATCCAAAATGCATTGTGTGTGGATACAGCCAAAGAGTCTGCGTTCTCATAGACAATAGATTGTGCTGACATTTAATGACCAGGTAAACTTTGTAATTTTGTGGTTTTATTCAGTTGATGTAAAACACAGATTTAACCCCCACCCAACCCCCTTAGCTGCAGTTTTGATACCATGTCGACCTGACCTTGTTGCCGCTTTAGAATCTCGATAGCGTTTACCATTTACCACTGAGAAAGGCATGACAGTGTAAATATAATACCGTAAGGTGAACTAAGGCACATTTCTACTGTTTGATTTATTTTCAGACAAACAATTCTGCAAGTTCAATTCAGATTCAGACTCATTCGGCGCATTAAGCACATTTAGATTGATCCATTAAGAATACAATTTAATGCAAATTAAACATTTTCATACCATTACTACAATAACAAGTGATATTCAAAATAACATAAAACCAACACCAAGAACTCAATGTATTACAGATGCTTAATTTATTACTATGTATTTACATTTACATGGATGACACAAAGATATTACTTATGTTACCGAAAAAGACAAGCCTTATGGTGTTTATTATATGGTAAAATGTGAATGAGCTAAAATCTTCAACATATTGTGCAGCAAGATAAAATCTATACACCTCGCCATAAGTTAAGCAACACCTACATTTTTTTATAATTTCAATAATCTGAATGAATAATAACTTTGTGTTATAGTTATGTACTTAAGCCATCATTCGAGCACGGGGAAGTTACTTTAATCAACTCCTCAGGTAAATCTTTAAATAGCAAAACCAGTTTGTCATACGGTAGTCGAGAACACCTAAAACACCTAAAAGCCTTGTTTTGCTTAACGATTTAGTGTTCATTTCTTGGTCTTTTTCGACTTCATCTTTACATGTTTACAATGCCTAGACGGTAATTAAGTGAAGCTGAGAAGTGGCAGATCGTTGGAATGCGTAATAGTGGACAGGGTTTGCGTCAGATAGCACAACACTTTGGCATTCACTTTAGTATTGTATCCCGGCTACTGAAAAGTCATCGAGATGATGGAACTATCCAGGAACGTCTTAGGTCAAAAACATCTGAAAGGAAGGATAGAGCACTCGTTCCTGTAGCCAAACGCCAACCGTTTGCCACTGCAAGATATCTTCGTGACGATTGGAATATTGCAACTAGAGTCGCCGTTCGAACAGCTAACAGGCGCCATAACAAAGCAAAGTTGAGAGCTCGTCCCTTGACACGTCCACTGTTGACACAGAGACATCGCCAAGCACGCTTAGAGTGGGCACGATATCACTGCCAATGGAATATTCGAAGCTGGCGACGAGTACACTGGACCGACGAAACCAGATTCCTTCTTCGTAATATTGATGGGCGCATGCGCGTTTGGAGACAACGAGGCAATGCTTACAACCAGAACAACATCCTAGGCACTACAGCGTTTGGTGGTGGTGGTGTTACAGTGTCGGGAATCTTTTCATACGACTGTAAACTGAATCTGTATGTGGTTGATGGAACAATGTAAGGGCAGAAATATCAAAATGACGTCATTAACGCTATTATTGTGCCACATTTTGACAATCATGCACTTGGTAACAGACCCATCTTTATGGATGACAACACAAGACCTCACCGAGCTGCAATTGTACGTGATGTTACCGAAAGGGAAGCTAATGAGCATCTTATATGTCATCCATGTTACCCGATATGAATCCAATTGAACATTTGCGTGGATATCATTGGCCGTTAAAATCAATAACAGAGCACCTGCTTGTCAAAATGTCCAAGAACTACGTGTTGCCATTCAAAATGAATGGCAAAATTTACCACATGCTACACTTCGTCGTTTAGTCAACAGAATGAGGAGGAGAGTTAATGAACTGTACCGGAAGCGTAGTGGTTACACGACTTACTGAGTATTTTTGTGTTTAACACATTTCAAAGTGACTTTTCCTTCCCTGAACGTTGAACTATGATGATGTGTTTAAGTTCATGAAATTGAAGTATGCAATCAAACTTATTTTTTTACTAATGAAAGTTATATTTGCACTGTTTTTTGATATCTTTGCTTTGAACATTTTTTCATCAAACAATAAGTAAAGGGACTGTAAACATGTTGTTTGTATGTTTCATTTGTCACTAATGTTCGATAAATTCATTTCTTTAAAAAAATTTAAATATATAAAATCTTAAATGAATCCCTTGAAAATAATAGGGTGTTGCTTAACTTATGGCGAGGTGTATATATTGAAAATAATACATTCTTCTTACCGTAGCAACAACATACTTTAACCGACAGTTCAATGCAAACGAAAGATATCCATTTTCTTGCAAAAATAGTCTTGGTTATATTTGTATTGCTTTCACAATTTTACTGCTTGATGAAATCCTATGTTTTTGAAAGTTGATTATTTAATGCATACATTTTTCTTGATGTGTACTCTGGTATCATTGACTGTATATTTTAATGCAACTATACATTTTACATTTAGGGCACTGAAGTACTTAATTGAATTTATTTTATACTAATGGAAAAAAGAAACTGTGCACATGAATTCAAATAAAATATAGTAAACAAAAGCAAATTATATTAGGTTTACTTAGGTCAAAGATTTAATTTATTACATTTCGTGAACAATGACAAAACATTTACCACCAATAGTTGACTGATGTTTGCTTTACGTCCAGCAAGCAATATTACAGCTATATTCAGGACGAGAACAAGTTAATCAACAATAATTTAGTTCGGGAGGGATGGACCAAGGGGAATGCCACTGGGAAAGTATGGGGTATGGGTACGGGCGAAAAACTGCTTTTTGTTGCCATATGTAAAGGGAAGTTTTTAATTGTTCATCATTCTGTCCTATAATAGAACAATAATAGAACAACAAGAATAAAAGAACTATAGACTAAAAATTATAATATGTACTAAAGTTATATGCAGGTTAATTGATAATGCACAATGTTTACTGTTCTATCATATTTATACTGCAATTAAAACAAGCAGATTTATAATTGCATTTTTCGTTTTTTTTTTCTGTTTAGTAGCCAAGAGATTTAAAAGATAATTGATTATTTAATGCTGCTATTATGCCTAAATGTGTGTTCTGATATAATTGTTTATGCAGAAAAATATAACGATGCTATATCTAATCCAAAGAGTTTATTATTCTATTGCAATAATTTTATATGTAAAGGAACGTCGGATTTTAATTTACAATAATTCAATAATATAATAGAACAAATGATCTATTCTGAATCTCGTTACTAAAGGAACACAACTAGGATAAGAGAACAATATAAAAGTAAATGACACATCAATTTAAGTGATATGTACCCGATTGTACTGTTACATTCAAAATGAAAAATGGCAAAGAAAACCGACCGCACAATAAGTGCCAAAAGTCAAGGGACATTTACAAATCCGAATATACACAAAGGCAACGCAAAAACCAAAACACAAAAAAACAGAAAGAGATTAACCCGAACCCAATAAAACCATGGGTGCACAAAGGTGCAAACGTATACTCACAATTAAACCAAAATGATCAGATTCACATGTATTGTTCAATTTTAAGATCTTTCGTTAAAATTATAATCGGGGCATCGGTGGCCGAGTGGTTAAGGTAGTTCGTCTACTATTTATTATTATTATAATAAATATTAAAAAAGATAACATTAAATTACAATACATTCACTTAAATCATGAGTAGCAATGTATTGGACATAAAACAAAAGACAATATGAACTGACATTAAACATATTTCTGAAGAGGTGAGATAGATTATTTTTTTAAAAAATTCATTAATTATAAAAGTAACAGATTATTTAAAAAAATAATTAATATAAAATTAATCAAATACCAGATGAAAAACCCTAAAATAGCTTATCATTCTAAGAAAATTTTAACTAATAAATTTAAAAGAGCAAGGGAAAAAACGATTAAAATAATAAAAACTAATACATGTATAGCAACGATCAAAATAAAATCTAAAAAAATAACTTCAACGAAATCTATCAAGTCGAATAACTAATATAAAAAATAAAATTTCAAAACACTAGGTTGCGAAGTTAAAACATTAAATGAATATTTTAACTGAGTAAATAATATTCATCAGAAGATAAAAGGTAAGTAATACGTTTACAGATAGAAAAAACTACACAGCAGATACCAAAACAACTGTCCAATATCACAGCAAATAAACATATCAGTTTCAAACCCTAAATGCTAATCGCAAAAGATGAGTCTTTACAAGCTTCTCACGTTAATTGACTCTGCACGTCGAATCTCCTCAGGGAGACTGTTCCAAATTGTAGCAGAAGATTTGTCAAACCGGCGTTCAACATATCCTTTAGTTCGAACACGTGTCTTTAGTTGGAGTGAATCTTGCGACCTTAATTGCCAGGACGGATGATATTCACAGACTAGGTCTTTCAAGTAGACAGGCGCTTGGTTGTGTACGGCTTTAAACGTGTACAAAAGTATCTTGAAATGATATATGTATTTCATTGGTAGCCAATGTAAAGAAACAAGTACAGGAGTAATGTGGTCATGTTTACGTTTTCGAGAAATCAGTCGTGCAGCTGTGTTTAGCACTCGTTGTAGTCGCACTAGGATGTTGTCATTTATGCCATACAGTAACGCATAACCGTAATTCAAACGTGAAGTCACAAGTGAATTATCTAGAGTTTTACATGCATCATCTGTGATATACGATCTTATTCGTCCTATATTGCGAATCAGATGGAAACACTATTTAGAGACGGAACTCATTTGTTTCTCCATATTTAGAGCACTGTCGAAATATACTCCTAAGTTCTTGACCACAGTAGCATCATTAACAATGTAACCTTCAAATTTAATACTACAGTTGACAAAATCTTTTGAACGTTGTTTAGATGCAAACATAATGCGTTCAGTCTGATCCTGGTTAAGTTTCAGCATGTTAGATTTCATCCATTTACTAATGTTGGTAAGGCAAGCTTCCATTCGAGCTAATATATTCAACCAGTTGTCGATAGGCTTAATAATTAAATACGCTTGTGTATCATCGGCGTAGCAGTGATAGTTCATATTATGCCGTTTGCAAATTTGACCGGTTGGCTTAAAAAACATACAGTATTTCTTAGGCCTTAGAACAGAACCTTGTGGAAGACAAACGACAGGATCTTTTCGATTGATTCAGTTTCGCCAATGCTGACCGTATGACGTCTATCACTGAGGTAAGATTGAATTCACGACAAGGCGTTATCTGCTATTCCACATGAATATTCAAGTCGCTTCAGAAGTATGGGATGGTCAATGGCGTCGAAAGCAGCAGACAAGTCTAACATGACTAATATTACACAAGAATTGTTATCAAGAGCTAATGCAATATCATGATGTACTCGTAGTAAGGCTGTTTCCGTGGAATGATACACGCGATATGCTGACTGCAAATCATCATGCAATCTATGTTCAACAAGACGGTCCTCAGTTTGGTTGGCAACTGCTTTTTCTAATACCTTTGATAGGAACGGTAATTTGGACACAGACCTATAGTTTTTTAAAACATCTGGATCCAGCCCGGGTTTCGTTAGTAACGGTCTTACCATCGCTTTTTAAAGCCATCGGAACACGGGATTCTGTAAGTGACTTGTTGACTATTTCGGTTATAATGGGTAGGACAGATTCCAAGCAGTCTTTCAGTAAGAAGGTCGGTAAAGGGTCAAACTCGCAAGACTTTGGTGAAGATTTCACAATTATTTTCCGAATTTCGGCAGTTGTTACTGTACGAAAACTTGTTAACCGATCTCCACAGAATTCAACATCAGCACTTAATACGTCTGGTGTAAGACTACAATTAGTTGATGCATTAGGATTGTCTCTTATAGTCTCAATTTTCCCTAGGAAAAAATCACTAAAACGGTTCGCCAGTACTAGTTCACTTGAATGAGATATTAATATCTGTTCTTTCCTCTTACCCATGATATCATTGCAAAGTTGATAAAGTCTTTTGTGATCTTTTCCTATCTCTTGAATTTTAGATGAGAAGAAATTCCTTTTACTAGTATAGAGAAGGCTGCCAGCGCTCGTACACTTTTCATGGTAGATTTCCTTATGTACAGTTAGGTTTGTATTCCGCATCAATCTCTCCGCTTTGTGCTGATCTCTTTTTGCGTCACACAATTCTTCGGAGTACCATTCTGTATTTGGACGCAAGATGAAACTCTTTGATTGAACTGGAGCATGTTTGTCAATAATTGAACTGATTTTAGACTGATATGCATTAACTAAATGATCCAGACTTAGGTCATGGTTTTGAAGAGACTCCGAAGTAAGCATATCCTGAGTTAAGCCATTTAAGTTGATACCTCGATATTTTCTGAAAGTCTCCGTTTTGCGTACACTTCGTGGTTTGCTGATGCATAACATTGTCATAATAGCAAGATGATCGCATGCTAATTTTCCGCTGATGTTGCTTATGGCAGGACCAAATACAGATGTGGTAGATGATAGTAAGGTACTGTTTCCACGTGTAATCACGACATCAAGAGTATGCCCACGGATGAGTTTAGGTCCTATCACATGGTGCTGGAGTCCGTGGTCTCGACGGGTCTCGCTAAATTTGATAGAACAGCCGTCATTAGTTACTAAAGCTTCGCCTTAAGCTATGACTAATTTATCCAAAAAGTCTGACCACTCTTGCAAAAATGTTGATGTTGTGAACTGATTTGATTTTGATGAAGAGGTCGATAGATAACACAAAGGTGAAAATGTCGATTGTGAGTATTCACCGTCCTGGTTATGATTTCAAAGTGCGTATAAGAAAAATTCAGAGGACTTGCTTTTAATCTTAAACTGCTGTTGTATACAATTGCAACACCGCCGGCCTTCTGATTCCTTTGAGACATATGTTGTATCCCAAGGCCGTTTGGAACAAGATCTCATAGTGCGGGTTTATCCTGATAATCATTCAGCTAGGTTTCTGTTATAGCAAACAATAAATTCGTACAAGGAAACAGTTTTGTTTTTAACTGACCTACAGTTTAATGTAACTAAAGATAGACTCCTCATATGAATCACTGATGTTTTCTTCGGTACTTTGATTAGATTGCAATTTGTGGTTTTTGGAGTATTTGGACATATGCATATCGTATTATGCTGTCTGATTAAAGTGGGAATACAGTTCACGATTGTTTGGACGTATGACCTTACTACCAGCTTTTCTACCGCGGCGGGTTGGTTTGAAATGTTTTTCTATACATGTACTGTAGAACGTACCTTTAATCACTTGATTAGATTTGACCGTTGATATAAGTAGTCTTCTAAAAGGTACACAAATTGAGTTCATGGTTGGATGCACACAATAATACCAAACAAAGAAAGTAAACAAATCACTTCTTTTTAAAACTTCAAAACTTCCAAGATATTAAAGATGATCCACTCTGAACATGAACCAAAGTCAGTTAACTGCGCAATTTTGGAGACAAAATATTGATGCAATCACATGTAAAATCCCCAATATTACGAAGAGAAATGAGAGCTGCCTCGCAGCACTCACCACCATTAATCACGTGGTCTGTCAACACTGAGGCTGCGGTTTCGAGTCTCACTGCGGGCAGTGTGTATTCGACTCCAATCTTAATTGACAAGGATTGCCAGTTTTCCTACCGAAGGCCAGGGTTTTATCCGGGTACTCCGGCTTCCTCCTCCAATAAAAACTGGACGCCATGATATAGCTGAAAATTGATGAAAGTGGCGTTAAACACCATTCAAACAAACAAACAAACAAACAAAATAAAATTTTAATCACTACAGAATGCTGTAAACTTAAAACTCTTTATAAACAGACTTTATTTTATAGGTTATGACAGAACGAGACATATTAGGTGTAACAACGTTATTATAAATAAATACGGTCTTTTGGTCTGTATAATTCGCATATTTTTTCTTTTATAACATTTTTTTAAACCGTGTAGGAACTATCATATAATTCAATAAACGGTTGATATCAATCCAAAAAACCAAAGGACTGTGCTCTTTATTGCAATATTCAACTGTATCATTCATTTAATTTTAACAACTCAACACACTGGCGGCATTAATTGTACAACCAATTTAAGATGTCTTTCAGCAATCATTTCCAAACTGTCATAATATACAAATGTTAAATCTAGGTTATACATTGTATACACAGACTAGAAGTTTCCAAATGTTGCAGTTGAAATAGTTAAAGGCTTTAAACACCAGTTATGTTTAACAAAACATTATAATATGTAAGCAAACAGTATCTACCAATAAATATATAAACGATGCGGTTATATGAGAGCGTACGTTACTGGTACCCAAAATATTAAGTTTTGTAAAAATATCATGCTCGTTCTGAGATTAAGGAGGTTTACAAAGAAAATGTTGATATATAACCAACTGAGTTAGCTTTGGTTCCTAAAATACACCAATTTCTAGTGTCTAAGGTATCAACGTAAACTTAGCCAATGTACTTAATCGAATATAATTTGAATCTTAATGCATGAAGACCATCTGAACTGTGGTTAATTTAGTCTAGTTTAAATTTAAACACTAAGCAATTATACTAAATACAAAAATACAATGGTATATAAATAGCATATAGGATAGAAGGAAATATATCAAATCGTTAGCGTGAAAAAAAACATAGTCGCCCATTTTAGTCTTTTACGTTGAGCAAATTTAATATCTAACTCTGAGACATCTGCAAAACCTTCTATGTTTAATTTTCGGAAACAATTGTTTTAAATTTGTGGTCTACAGTATTCGATTATATAAAACTCGAAACGGTACAAACTCGTTGTTAAATATGTTTACTCCTTTGCAACGGATAATGTGCATATAATACCAATTTGTACTTAAAGAATTATGTCATAAGGTAATGTTACAGCAACGAAAAACTTATTAAACAAAAATAATTATCTTTGTATATGCAATAATGAACGTATCTATATGTCTCGTAATTTTCTGTTCAATTTGTATGTCAAAAAATCATACTAAATAGAGTGCAAGGTGGTCAACTATATATTTTTCAGCAACTTCTGATCAATTGTGATGTTATGTTACCATTAAAATTCGAAAAGAGCATAGCCTTAAATGATATTTTAGTGGCGTTTGATAGCAGATTGCAAATTATATATAGTTTCGTCAGCTATCTGATCTCGATGAATAGAAAAAAATGCAAATGTGCTCTTTTTGTGAATTTATAAGCCTTGTTAGTGTATTTTTTAAAACACAGATTGTCTGTATTTATTTTGCTTTTAGGGAAGGGAGTCGCCAATAAATTATGATCTAAGCAAAACAGTAAGAACTTAAATTTCTATGCATTTAGTCATCCATATATCTTACATTACATTATATTCAGTTTCATTTCACCTGCTCATTATTGGCTGGCATTCTGTCTAAATATACATCATTGTTGCGACAATCCTTAAATAATTTCTGCAAAAATTTTAATTTCCATTTAAATTATATTTTTTAATATTTCGGTAATCTGCATATAAATAAAGTCAAACATTATAAACATGTATTGATCTAAACATGTGCCTTAACATACTTAATATTTCTACTGTCATTCCTAGAGTTGCCTCCTTAGACACACTGGATTTTATTTGTGCACAAAAGTAAATAAAGGAATTTTAATATCGAATATTTTCGTTCAAGCAATAATTTCGGTCTGGAGACACATAAAAATGAATAACTATATCATTGTCATTTAGTCTACTCCTCTCTTTGTTATTCTGTTTTGTTAAATATTTTCGGGTGGGGGGGGGGCTGCGTGGCCGAGTGGTTAAGGCAGTTCGTCTACTAGTGATCACTTGGTCTGTCAACACTGAGATTGCGGGTTCGATTCTCATTGTAAGCAGGACGTACTCGACTCCAATCTTAATTGAAACGGATTGCAGTTTTCCTACCGCAGGTACGGGGTTTCTCTGGGTACTCCGGATTCCTGCCCTATTCAAAACTGGACGTCATGATAAGCTGAAAACTTGCTGAAAGTGGCGTTAAACGCCATCAAACAAAAGAAAAAAACATATTTTCGATATGTCATAGTTTGTTTGTTTGTTTGTTGGGTTTAACGCCACTTTCAGCAATTTTTCAGCTATATCATGGCGCCCAGTTTTTATTGGGTGAGGAAGCCGGAGTACACGGAGAAAACCCCCGACCTGCGGTAGGAAGCAGACAATTCTTGTCAATTAAGATTGGAGTCGAGTACAACCTGCCTGCAGTGAGAATCGAACCCGCAATCTCAGTGTTGACAGACCACGTGATCAATAGTAGACGAACTGCCTTAACCATTCGGCCACCGAGGCCCAAATATGTCATAGAGTATAGTTGATAATAACATAAAGGTGTTCATGTTCAAATAGTTTATATTCGTGCATTTATTGATCGTGTTTTTGACTGTTCGCAAACTTTCAACTGTATCAGGTCTTGTTTTTAATTGAAGAGTTGTTAATAGGATATATATTAAAAATTCTTTGTATGTAATGATTTATACAAGACAGTTCCATCGTAGTTTAGTATTCTTTATTGGTCACATTATTTTTGTTGAAAAACGCTTGTCTGTTTTACTTTAATTTTGGCTACATATTTATTTTCAATTGCATCTATGACTTTTCTATGTTGCATTGATATCTTCAGCTCCTATGTTTTAAAGATATCACGTGATTGTTTGATATAACGACAACATCACGTTATTGATACTGATGGTATACTGATGGTCCGATGTTATTTGTTTGACTTTCAAACACCCTCTAGATACTGTTGCATTTCTTCTGATAACCTATATATACATGTGCTTACGCAACTATATAAACCTATTTATATGCAAGACAAAACATCGAATCCTCAATAATAATACCAACACTACAATATAAAAATTTTATATAAGGAACGCAATATTTCGCTCTGCCAAAGAGCTTTATCAGGCGTTGACTTGATACCAAATTTAGAAATTCAAATACCTGAAAAAATGTCTGTTCTTCACAAATACAACAAATTGGGATGCCTAATGACCTATTTTTCCCCATTACTGTTTTAAGGACCATAAATATATGTGTACTCTAGTCCCTGTTTATTACGTTCTGTTAAGGTTTTAGGTTCTATAGTTTTTTATTCATGTATCCAAAAAGTCTTTTGGTTAATGTACTCGGGTTTTGTTCGATAATTTGAAATTTGAAAATTAAAAATATCAAAAGAGTTGCATGAAGTTGTAAGATAAGTTAAAGGACAAGTTCTGTATTTTTCGAAAAAGGAGTGATGGTTGTTAAGTCGCATTTTGTAACTTGTCTCTGTTTCTCCAACATACTCGATCGCAAACGTTCCACATGTAAGTATGTAAAAACAATTGCTATATTTATAGAACAATAAGAGTACATTGTAGTACGCATTGAGGTATTATGCACACCCTACACTACTGGCTACACAAATTAATGTAAATACTATTTGGAGTCTTTTTCTTCTGTAACTGACTGAAAATTGACTGACAATATTCAACTGTCACAACGCCCGGTAATTGTTTTTTTTTAATGTTTTAATGTAGGTTACTAAATATTTTTAATTAGTTTTAATTTCATGAAAATTTTCCAATTAAACAAATAAAATCCTATTTGTAAATTGTACGTATGCACACTTTACGATTACAAATGTTATGCAAATAATAACATTACAGACATAAATGTATGTTTTAATATATGTTATTCTAGAAATTAACACTAGAGAATGAAGACAGTTGAAAGTGTCAGCATTTTTTGTTTTTATTTTATAATTATTAAACTGAATTTATCAATGTCTGACACATCTGGTAAAAGTAAAAAACCCGTATTTTAGACTTAATGACGTACGCCTTTTCTACATTTATTCAAATACGGACAAGATTAAAGCAAGTTACAAATACATATAATAAAATCGTCAAATTTACTTATTTATATCGTAAACTTAATGTTTTATTCAGTACCTCTATACACATAAAATTTTGAAATTTTAGTTATATTTTTTTACGAAATTTTCAATTAATACAAACAATAAAGCAACGAACTTATTAATATGTCTATTTGTTCGGTTATAATTAGGTACGATAACGTTTAGTCTGAATTCTTTCACATTTTAATGCGATTTTTTCAAACGCGTGGACTATTGATTTAATAAATAAAACCATGTTATAGCAATTTTATTCGATAATATTGCGTAAAAAAATAGTGTAATGCTACTAAAAATAACCAAGGGCAATAGATTATGTGATATTTCCGTTAAAGGAATATTTATTACTCGTGTGCATGATCAATGTTCGTGGTGTACCCAAACCAGTAAAAGTAAAAGAAGTCTGAATTCAAATTCCTTCTTTCAAAAATAACATTGCACTCACAATCAAATTAATAACGTTTAATGATTACATTTGTTTTATTATGTAAAACATGTTTACACTAACGATTGCTGCAATTTGTTATTCACACCCTTGACATTCAGAAATTTGCATTTAATGATAAATTTCATTTATAAAATGGTGTAAGAAACAATTTATCATTAAAAAACATACGATGATAACGCAAACGGAAACTCATTACGATATATGATAGAATAAACGATAAGCCATGCAATGCACGCAGGGAAAACCATACTATAATGTTACTTAGTGGCTGAATATGTTTCGACCCTGGTATTGATTCGAGGTTGGCTGTATAGGTCCCGAGACCTGTAGGGTCGAGGGCCAATATAGCTGACGCAAAATCAATTACAAGGCCAATATAGAATATGATTAAATCAATCAAACAGTCTGTATGAACATTCCGTATGATTATTAGTCTTACAAGAGATTAAATACACTTTTAACATTCAATTAACATTTCAAATATAAAACCACGCTTCTTTAAAATAACCAAGAAAAATGGGAAAAAATGTTCGGGCATACATATAAACGAACAGACATTAGTAAAACAAGGCTCCACCCCAAAACATTTTGTGTCACGGCGGCAAAAATAAAGAAAGTTGGTATTGAGCAAACAGTTTTAGAATGGCCTTTCCTGTCAATACTGTTCTAAATACTATTTATCGTATCTAGTTAATAGCCACTCTAGTCTTTTTTCCCACTAAGCTCAACCAGAACCCTACTAACAAACCATACATTTAACTACACGAAATGTTATGACAGTCTTTCTCATTAACGATCTGAAGGTACGAACGACAAAATAGTTAACTTCCAGTTAATGGGTTCCAGGGACTGTAGAACAAATATTGGCAAATTGAATTAACAAATTACAATCGTACAACATTTATGAAAAGCCTAATGCAAAGCAGGTGATTTGTGTATTTGGTTTATAAATCACGAAGTTTAACAGTGTGGTGCCTAAAATTTCTGCTTTCGCTTTATGGAGAAACCGAAACTGCCAAACACAGTAATATTTCTATACACTATATACTATAATTACAACTGCTGTTCTGGACATATCGAATGACCTTCCCAAATAAAAGTTAAATTTGTACGATTAAAGAAAACGGCGCACTTGATTCAGTTTGATGTGATAAAGTGTGCCTAAGTTCAAGATTTTCAGGTCTTTCAGTGGCACTATGCCTTTCTGTTGAATGATTTAAAGGTCAATCTATCCAATCAAAAATATACACCTTCGTAATTTTGGTGTCTGTAGAAAGTTTCAAAGTTATGAAAAGGGGAAGAAGTTAACTTTATTTTACAAGACATCTATATAATTCATGAATGTATTATTACATTATAAAATTATACAATATTAAGTCTTTGATGAACGCAAAAAATAAAACCGAATGATGTCGCCCAATGTTAAATGCACATGTACTTCTTTGATTAGTGAAGCGGGATTACCTGTTACATCTGAAGCGCTCCGTGGACATGTACAAATTTAGTTTTATAGTGAATTTTTAAACAATAGTAGAAACAGATACGAAAACAAACACGATTTTATTTTGAAAACATATTATAATTAAAACAGCTGAAAATAATTATGATAACTAAAATTGTAAAATATAATGTTCGATGTCATATTTTGATGAACTTTGTTTGAAGAAAATATTATTGTAGTAATGTAGAAAAGACGTACGTTACGATGTCTCAAATACCGTTTTTATATTACTTAGAGGGATGAGTACGGTAGTGATAAATAATTAATATAATTTTAACATATTACTTCATTTTTCCCGAGGGCTAATTTTAAGAGCAGATATATTTAAAATAAAATTTGTCTGTAATGATACTATTTGCATAACATTTGTAATTACAAGTGTTTGTACATACAATATTCAAATAGAGATTGTTTTATAAAATTCCGAATATCTTCATAAAGTATATTGAAATTAAAAACAACCGTTGTTGCAAAATTTAAATAATGGAACCCAGCGTTATTAAAGTTACATTTTGTCTGATATATTGAGAAAATGTCTGTGACAAACATTTTTGGCTGATACAACGGAAACGCCGTTTTAACAGACAAATTTTGACTGAGTCAACAGAAAAAATCTCTGTAACAGACAATATATGTCACAGACATAAAATGTCTTTTACAAACCTTTTTGCAGTCATTTTCAGTCAGTTTCAGACGGAAAACGACCGCAACTGATATTTGCAAGCATTGTGTTCTAGGCAGCTATATAAGTTCTATGCTTTTGAAACTAGTGATTTATTTAATTGTACTTGTAGATATTCATATATGATTACCAGACTGATTCTATTCAGGGAATAATACACGATCTTTAAAAAAGATGAGCATTATAATTACACAGATAACTACAGTATTTTGCAACAACACATTCTGCAGGGCCAGTTTGCCGACATATGTTGCTTTTTACAATTTATTGTTTTACATGTAAGCTTCTATAATCAAATCATAAATACAGGTATAAATATACACTAATTAATAATTGTTAAACAATTGTACGCGTTGAACTTTGAACAAAAAATGAAAAAGCAGAATGGGAGATGGGAGATAAATTTAATTGGAGATTTCGTTTTTGTTGTATAACAGAAAAAATGAATAATTGAGAAAAAGAATGAACAAGAATTAAAAATTGGTAAATGCGAGCAGTGAAAAGTAAATGTGATCATTGTCATATGTATTGGCTATACTAAAGGATGTACATCATAGCACAAAATAATGATAAATGCATATACTTTTGCCTTCATTAATGGAAGGGGGCGTCCTTGCCGACATATGTTTCGATCTGTATATATGGATATTGTCATAATATTTGCTGTAGATCTCCATTTTGACATTTTTGGCAGGTACGTTTCGTTGGTTGGGACCTTGCCCATGCTGTGGGTAATGTAGAGTTACGTCTACATGACTGGGATGTATACTTTGCCTGCTGGTGTTTATACAAGGTAAATTGTTCGGAAAAATTGTCCAGCAAATACTGCCCAAAATGTGTACAATAATGGCAGATTGTATTATACCCATTGATGTATAATACAAATTCAATGCAGTGTTGTTACAAACTAGTGATTCAATGGTTTTAACATAAACTTAACGTTGACTTCTTGTATATAATACCAACACAGGTACTCGGAAGATCTTTTGTTCAAAAAGATCATTATTTTAAACAACGTATTATAGTATTTGTCAACAGTAACAAAACGTTTGTACACCGAAACCTAAATCGACTTGAAATTGTACATAGAAACATACATGGCCCGTTAAACTAGAATTGGTGATGTAGCAACAAAAATGGCCGAACATGGAGTTAAACTTTAAGCAGAAACAAACACAATTATATTTATTTATTCTGTATTTCAGTATCTTAGTTCAAGTGCTGGCAGTTTAGGTGATATGTTTCTTCATGGAAAACTTTAAAAAATACTAACTTCCTTTAAGTAACAGGGGCGTGTGCGGGCATCCATATGCGACATGATTTCAAATGGAAAATAGTAAGTCTAGCTGTAGGGTCAGTATTTTTATGATTCATTGTCCATTTTTGCAACTTAGAATGTTAGAGGCCTGGTAAGGACACACACTTGAGCTCTGTGAGCTCTTAGTACCCAGGTTTCCTTAAACGTTTGATTGATTTATGCTATTTACTATTTTAGAGAAAAGATGCCAGGTGTCTATAGAAACCCATTGTAAAGATTGGTTTTTTTTACTTCTAATAACAATTCAGCTTGTAATATGAGATATTAGTTAGGTGGCCAGGCGTACCTATATTTTGCACCCACCTACTTCTCTTACAGTTTTCAAACTAGGATCCGGAAACTTCACAAAAATATTGCACATGTATTGTCAATCTGCTGTAATGGAATTGTTCAATAAAATGTTTCATATTTTGTCAACAAATTTTACAGAAGCAGTAACATATTTTGTGTAATCAACTCCTCTTATGGTTTCATCCCAGATCTCTAAACTTCAAACACACATTTGCTATTATATAATTTTGTTGGTGGACATAAATCCTTTTAGTACGTTCGTTAGTCCGTCCGTCCTAATTCAAGTTATTTTTAGCGTTGAAGCTTTTTTATGAAGGTGACATTGTATCTTGGAAACATTTAACATGGTACACCGTTACACAATGCTAAGATCTCCTCACTGAAAAAAATCCCTGGTTCTAGACTTAATACTTCACGCCTGAGTGAACTTAAATGAAGATGACTTTGCATATTCAAGAACTTGGTACATAATTTAAACTTGATGAGATTTCATTATTGTCAACTTCTGTAGGTTTGCAGATTAGTAAGTTGTGGACTTGCTTTTATATAATTTTTAAGTCCTACCAACCAAAGATTGGGAACACATAGCTTTTCGGTCTGTTCATTCTTTCGTTCTTCCTTCCGTTCCACGTCTGGTTTACTTTTGCGTTGAAGCTTCTTTATGTTGATGACACTTGATACACAGCTACAAGATGGTAAGATCTCCTCAAAGGCAAACTTTCGTTGTTCTTGGCTTTTTTTGCATTGAAGCTTTTTAGTAATAAAGATTACTTCACATTGCCATGAAACGTGGTATGCTGAGTTACAACATGATGCGATCTCTTCACTGGCAAAATTCGGTAGGGGTCTGCCAAATATTTAACACTTGAGTGAACTTAAAAGAAGGGGGTGTTTCCAATATGTGCCAAGCAGGACCGCAGTATCGCAAAGACACATTTTTAAAAATAATTTCCGAACTCGAAACACATTTTATTTTCAACATTAAGATTATACTTAATTCCACATTCATCCAGGCATGTACACCTTTGCCATTTTATTCTTATTGTGTGAAAACACTAATCACACGTGCTTCTGATCTTTTCTATGAATATACATGCAAGTTTAGGGTTAAAAGAAGTGCATATTCTCTTATACTAAAATGAAAATGAAAACTGCTTACCGCGTTTGGTCGAATAGAATATTCCTTTTGTAGATCGAGCTTATCATATTTTGAAATGAACAATTATTTTCCACATTTAATGAGCGTTTTGGAATGCGGTGTAATTTCCAGTTTGATAGGTCGATTTTCCACAGTAAGTCTGCCATTTTTGTTTCTCAATGGGTCTAATGCAGTTTACAAACGTTCGTCTGCTTTCCGTACGTACAATGGTATTCAGACAAACCGCGACAAACGCACAATTTCGTTCTAATTGACGTCAAATTTTACTGTGGAAAATCGACCAATCAAAATGAAAATTCTGTCCCATTTCAAAACGCTGATTAAATGTGGAAAATAATTGTTGATTTCAAAATATGATAAACTGGATCTACAAAAGGAGATCAAAGGAATACAAACTCGACCAAACACGGTAAGCAGTTTTCCTTTGTCAGGCAAAAACCCGCCGCACAGACACGGTAACTTTTAGTTACTATACATTAAGTATAGTAGTATAGCATACATACGCTTCTTTTTATCTTAAACTTGCAGGTATATTCATATACTAACTTTTAGTATAGAAGTTGGCCTGAGGTTCGGTGTATTTCATTTAAGTCAACATTTCATTATGGGTATACACTTTTAATCTACTTCTGTAAATAAGTAAAATCTTTACTTTCATAATATAAATTTTCTGTTGCATGTCAGCATAATTATGTTATTTCTGGTAGTTTCACTATCTTATCTACGGCGGGGGTGTCTGGCATATATTAGCGTGCACGGAATTTGTTTTCGGATTTGTGTTCAAAATTTGTGTAGGGTATCAGGACGAAATTTTGTAACTTTTAGTCTTAGAAAAGGTTTATTTTTGTCACAATTTTTTTAAAAGGTCCCAGCTAGTAGATATCATAAGTTAAGATCCCAGTATATCTTATTTATTTTTTATGGTGATATGGAAATTGATATTTTACTTTGTCCGTTTTACCTAAAATGGGTAATCCACCTATATCCAGTGTATTTTGACCTCTTATTTTTCTGACACAGTCCGTATTATATTTGCTTTTACCCTTTGATCTTACGACACTTCCTTTGTAAATGAAAGTTCACAAATTAAATAATTCAATAAAGTCATATTGTAATAGGTTGTTCATTTGATTATATTTACTACACAATTATACATAATAAATAAAAAAACTCGTCATTAAGAAACACATCCACAAGTTCGAATATGACATCAAATTTTTCGTATTGTTTGACAAATATGTCCAAAACAACATACTTTTAGTCGATATAGTCGACGTGTTGCTTAATATTGCTTTCTAGTGAGTTTATTAATAAAATTATCTCAAATAAATAATTGATAATTGATCTCGGTATAGAATGTACCGTTCAAAATATTTTCGAAAACAACGATTGGACCTGTCGGACTCCAATTTCAAAAACTGTTTTTACAAAACAAACCATCGTTAATATTGACATTGAATCATATGTTAAATAAGATCAAATGTTGCTTTACAAGTATTTCCTGATTTTTTCTCTACTGCTCTAATACTTAATTCTGTGTTTCCAAAAACAATCTCTACGTCGAAATCCTGTACTTCAGAAGGATCTGAAATATCGATTTTCGCTTGGCCAAGCAAACTGCACCCTTTTTCATCTGTGTATTTCGGACGTGCATTTTCTGTTACAAATACACTAAATACAGTTTCTTTGTCACCATCCCAAGATCTGTAAGCTTTCTTTATTTTTGTACCACCCTGAACGACGACATCTTTTTCCATAATTATGTCAAACAAACCACAACAAAGTTGTTTACCATTTCGAGGTTTTAAATATTTTATGTCATGAATATCCGGATCAAACAGATTATCGAGGGAAATACCATATGTAAATCTATTGATTCGTGATAAAACACTGGTTGGATTATGACCAAAAATAACAGCGCCTTTTAAGACTGACAATCCGGCATCTTCTGGTACAACTACTTGATGTTTTTTAAACTTTTCTCTTATCGCGTTTTGAACCAGCTTGCTTTCGGAAAACCCTCCAACTAAGAGAATCTTACTTATAAATGTTGCCTCGCTTCTGCCCAACATGTCAGTAATTAAATCTAAAATTTTGCTAATAGTTTTGTCAAAAAGAGTCATAAATACTTCGGCATCTATTCTCATCTTGTCTCCTTGCAGTGAAACAGTGTTTGATAACGCCGATAATGTCAAAGCAGAGGATAAATCCTTTCCCAGTTTTTGTCTGCATAAGGAGTCTAGTGTAGCAAAAGGAATCGAAATGTTGATTTTTCCAGTTTTCTTCGGCTCAATATTTCTTTTAACTGTTTCAAAATCTCGAAGAAGATCCAGATATGCTTGTGGATAATCTTTTTTCAGGGCATGAATTAATGGAGTGCCTACTATCTTTCCGATAATTTCTATAAAAGCCGCATCGACTGATATTCCACCGCAATCGCCACCCGACGCCCTGCACAATTCTTTTAAACTCTCGTGACTTAATTTCTCATGCGCAGTTATATCTGCTGTACCACCTTTAAAAATAAATTTATGCAATAAGTGCATATATGTATGATTTGTCAAACATTAAATGTTGAGTCATGTTTTGATTCTGTATTCTGTGATGGATTGCTTTCATAGTCAATTTGCAAAGTTAGTGAAAGTGAGGACGCAAAGTGTAAATAACTTTTTACCCGTTGTATATTTTGCAAATGAAAACATCATCACAATATAAAACTTTTCTGACAACAAAATGATTTTGAAAAACCTTCCTTGTATTTATAACTTTTAAATATTGTTGCATTAGCAATGAACAACATTCCTTCTGCAAGAAATATCTCGTTTGCATTTAAATTTAGATTTGAGCTCATTGGCAGGGTGTATTTATCTTAAATTATTCTGGTTATAATCGCACCTAACAATTAGGTGCAGTCCGAACATAACATAAAGTTAACTTAAATCAGTCCAAATCTCTTCTTTCGAGAGAAAAATAAAATAAGTGTTTTCCATTTGACCACTTTATCTGAACAGAATTTGTTTTATAATCTCTGCTTGAAATATTGGATAAAAAATGTCTGCTTTTGTCAAATTGACAAAAATGGTCCGAATCTCTGCTTTAAATTGTCGTCTAAAATATTTCCAGGGGATAATAACGGTCAAAATCTCTGTTTTTCACTAGTCATGTGACAAAAATGTCGACCAAAATTTTGCTGCTTTTTCAATTGTCAATTTGGTAAAAATTGTCGAAATCTCATTAATTTTTACTAGAAGACTTAATTCATGATTACTTCGCCAGAGAGATTTTTAGTCTTATGTTATTATAATTATAATTATTTCGTGTAGTACGTTGCATAAAATTTTACAAAATACTGTTAAAATATATTATGAAGTACATGGAATTACAATTTTGTTTTCAATGAGTATTTCTCTAATCAAAAGAAAAAGTTTTTTTTGTCGACTTGCGTAAAGCATTTGTCTCCCTTTGGTGAAAGGTTCTATTACATAAATTTATACATCTGGTGTGGGAACAAAAATGATTAATATTGTTAAGAATATGTATAATAATACCATGTCTGCACTAGAAATTGATGGATGTCACTCAGAATTGTTTAATATAGACCGCCTGGGACCATACTGGGATGGTTACCAGTGCTCGACCCACAGAGCAGCCCAGTGCGTGTCGGGGTGGCGGATAGGGGTGACCCTCTCGTTTGGGGGGTTGTCAGGTCAGGTCAAAATACGGAAAGCCTGGCCGCGGACCATAGTGGGTAACGTGTTTGGAGAGTCAATCAATCAATCAACAATATTCATATTCAAATCATTTCTTACATATTGCACATATAGTATACCATGTATAAATACCTTTGGTTTGTAAAAAGGTTGACAAATTATAACTTTCCCTTAAGATTGGGACTTCTATATTCAATAATCTATCCTAATATAAGAGGGTTTGTAAAAAAAAAATCAATAAGATCTCTACCAAATTCAGCTCTACTTGTGAAATTACTTTAGCACTTTTTAACACATGAAGTGTATATTTGCAAAATTGAGTATGAAATCTTTCAACAATAGATCTACCTAGAAAACTGTTAAAAATCAGATTATTTAGTTTTTGCTTTAGCTCTGATATCAGAGTTGTAGTATTTTTGATAAATTTCCATGTACCAAATTTCTGAATGTAATGTAAGAATCGGACGAACTAATGACTCAAATAAATGGCAAGATAAACTAATTTGTAAGTGGTTTATGTTAGCTGTTAAACCTTTCAATGAGTATAAAAACTTTAAGCGCTTTCTGCCAAATTTTTAGCAGAAAAGATCAAACTCCCATTCTCTGTACAATAGGTTCCTAAAAATCTGAAATCAAGGACTGTCTCAATGTTAAAAGTTTTCTAATAAAACATACATTTTCCTTGTGTTTTACATATTTTTGGACATAGAACCATGGTATTTGTTTTTGTTGGCATTCGCAGTAAGCTGTCCATTATCACAGTAATTTGACAAATTTCCAAGACTTTTTTTTAGACTTTCGTTAGCCTCTGAGAGAATGAAAAAAAGAGAAAATACTTATTTTTAAATAATCTAATACTAATCGAAAATTTTCATTTCCTATAAATATTTCTATTATATCATTTATATATATGTTGAACAAGGTGGGACTTAAAGAGTCTCCCTATATTATCCCGCGGTTTATATTAATTGATTGATTGGATGTTTGCTTTATGAGCCTACTCTTTTTCGAAATCTATAAAAGGGGTCTTTATCGTGCAAGGAGCCTGACACTCTCCAAACACGTTACCCACTATGGTCCGTGGCCAGGCTTTCCGTATTATGACCTGACAACCCCCCCCCCACCCAACGAGAAGGTCTCCCCTATCCGCCACCCGGGGAAGCGCTGGGCTGCTCTGAGGGTCGAACACTTTGAACCTTCCCAGTATGGTCCCAGTGAATATTGTTAAACCTAATTTATATTGAACATACAAAATCAATCTTGAGACTTTAGCGATGTAATTAAAAACAGCAATTCACATATGAGATCATTTTAACAATTGAATTAAAAACCATATTTCACATATTAAATCAATCCTGTGATTTAAGCAATACAATTATAAGCCATAGTTTACATAAAAAAATTACTCTAGGGATATAAAACCATATATAACTGACGAAACCACACCTGAGACCCAATTCATGCAATCAAAAAGCATAGTACACATATAAAATCGCAATGAAGGCATTTGGGATACAATAAAATATCATATTTAACATATAGAAAGCCAGTGATCTTCGCGATGTAATACAAAACTATATTTTACATATAAACTAAATCCTGAGACCTTGACAAATGCAACTAAAACCATTTCACATATAAAATCAACCTTGAGACATTCGTGATGCAATTATAAACCATTTTACATATATAAAATCAATCCTCAGACCTAAGCGATGCAATTAAAAACCATATTACATATACAAACTCCCACTCAAGACCCCAGAAGTAATTAAAAAAACATATTACACATGCTGATATAGAAAATATTAAATATAGGTGTTACCAATTTAATACTGTGAGCCCAGATAAGTTTTGAAGCAGGAGAATTCAATATTTTAACAATCCTTAAGAATGCACGCATAAAGAAAGATATCATGGGCCATATGAATCACATTAGAGATCATTATTAAATAATGAGATTAAAATATATGTTTGGACATCAGTTTAGTGTTATTCAGTATGGTTTAAAATGGTTTAAAATATGACTATTCAATTTGTAGACTAACTAATGACACTATTGGCATATACAAAGACCTTTTGGACCATAAATGTAATAACCAGATATTTGACATTATTGTTAATTAGTTGTGTAATGAAATTTAGTGATTAAAGTATATAACTGTCATAGGTTTTTTAACGTTTTTATTATTGTCACAAAATTTGCAGAATGCAGTGTATTGGTGATGGTGATCTTTCAATAAATTGTCAAACAAAAATTAAGAAGCAAAAGTTAACAGATGTTTAAAGCGTCAGCCGAAAGATAAGCAGTTGACAAAGAAAAATTGTCATACATTGTCAATTGGACAGAAATATATTTTATATAAAATTTCAAAAGAGCAGCCCATGTTAACTTAAGTTGTCAAAATCTCTGCTCAAACCAGTCAACTTGTCTGTTCTAAGTTAACTTTAAGCAGTCAGAATATCTGCTATACAAGTTAACTAGCATGTTATGTTATGACTGCACACAACTGAAACATGTACATTAATCTGTGAAGTATTTGGAACATAATTGCTTTTTAATCTAGTCCATTATTAATAAACTTGTTCTTAAATTATTAAAATCACCTCCTAGGTCCACAACAAGATATTTAGTTCCCGGTTTAGTTAATGTAAAAGTGGTCTCTGTGCCAGATAGTCTGTCTATTGGAAGATATTGGCAATATATTGATGCCGCCTCTGGTTCCAATGCTATAAGAAGACAATCGTCTGGAATACCGGCCTAAAATATAAAAATGGTTCAGTAAAATTAAACAATACTAGACTTAATTCTACTCGCAACTTTCGATCATCAGTATACTGTACATTTTTCAACACTTATCTACACTGTGCATTTGTTTATTAATATGATAAATGAAAGGAAATGGACACAACCTTTATACTAGTATTTCTAGTGTCAGGTAGTTATTTCGTTTTGCAAATTATTTTTACTTGTAAGTCGCATTAGCGGAGCCCAGAAAATTGACAACAATACAAATGGTAGATATTGGTATTTTTGTCACATAGTGTTTATATTAAAATAATACTTTATGGTTTAAAAAACGTAAAACAATATCACAATAAACAAGAAGACAGCGTTCAAACCCTTAGGATCTTAAAATTCTGACCACTCGAAGGCATTTATAAATTGACATTATTAACTAGAGATAAATAGTTTATCTCATAATTACTTTGCAATTTGCCCTGTAATATCTGTCTAATGTTTTGCTTTCTTGATTGTTACCCTCACAGAACTTTTTCTCATGAACTGCTTTGATTTATCAGTCCAAATGGCGGGAACAGTTAAGACCCACTGGATTTCGTTTGGCTTAACACCTGTACCTCTTGTAACCAGTATATCCATCAAATGATCTTTCAGTGCTTTTATTGCATGTGCAAAAACATCTATTGCTGGTAAAGATTTTCCCGTAATATCCTCAATTAGCATACCACTGGTGACATTCTTAAATGCAAGTATAACAGATAATAAGTTGTATGCTTCTTGTTTATAATGCTTACCATTACTCGTCATACGATCAAACTGAATATACTTAATACTTAATACTTAACATAGATTTAATTATATGATAGACTGAAATATAAGTTAATGTTTATTATTTCTGCTCAGTTCACAACGTATTTAAATATCGTAATAAATAAAACTTTAGACAGAAACCACGCAATGTGGAGAAGTGCTGAAGAAAACTGCATGAAAAAATCTTTTAAAGGAATTAATGGGTGTTGGGAATAAAAAATGTAAACAAAGATCGTATTACTGAGGTCATAAACCAAGAAGCTATCCAAGAAAATATATCAGAAACTCATCGTAAGTGTTTAATCCACTGTAACAGTTTTTTCATCCATATCATTGCCTCCTGGCATTATTTGTCATTTAAGGTTGTATCCGAGCTCGCAACTTAAGAATTCGACTTGAGCTAACCCGACAGTGAGCGAATTGCTAGCGGTAATAGGTCCAAAATCGATATAGGAAAACAATATAATGCAGAATTCCTAAAAACAGACAATTAAAAATAAGAACAGAATATAATTAATAAACAAATTAGTTAAGAATACATGCTTAAACTGGGTAATTAAATGAAGTGTGTACCTTGTTATTATGTAACGACATCTTAAATCTGTGGAAATAATAATAATCTTCATGCTTCTCATCCATCACTAAGTCTGTATACTTGTTTTCAGCTTCGTATCCAAACGAGTCGAACTTCTTTTCGGAATTCAGTAATAAACACGTTGGAGTTTTTAAAGACAATAACTGTTTTCCTCCGGCATTCCATGCTTGATTGGCATGTATGCTTAAGGGGTCCCTTTTAAAAGCATCCTTCATTGAAAATGCATATCCTGAGTAGGTTGTACCAAAGTCTATTGCTGCTACCAATAGATAGTTTACATTCTGGGTCATGTTGAAAAATGTCTGATCAATCAAATCTGTAACAAATGTTGGTCTGAACTGATATTGAACTACGAAAGTGATTATAGTGGTTGGTGCGAAACAGTTCATCACAAAGTAGGCAGTGTTCGATTTCTTTGTGAAAACTCGATGAAAATACAAACATAAATAGAGTTAAACACTAGACAGACACATGGTAATAAGTATTACGTCACCAAGTATCAGCCAGACTCCCATCTCAAGAACGAGAGCTACGCGGGTTGAGGGCTGATACAAGGATATGAAACAATGCGACGTCATAATCTATTTATCACACATAACCAAAAAACAATTCTAAACTTGTAATACAAATATATTTTTTGTTATTTCAATTCATTAATGACAAAATAACAAAAAGCTGGAATCAACATCACGTTCTTTTACCCGACGACAACAGTCTAAGATCCATGGCATATCAGCATATCACAAACAATATATGTACATGTATATACAAATTAAATGATGTCGATTACAGCTGCCAATATGTATTTCATGCTTTGGCATGTTGAATAATCTCTGATCAAAACAAAAATTGTTGGTTCAAATTGATAATAATTTAAAGAAAGGGTACGGTAAATGCATATTTAGTTTTTATACTTAATGAGAAAAGATTTAAAAAAAACTGTTAGCGAAGCTCACTAATTCATACATCCCGAATCTCTATGTCAAAGGATGGCGACGTCCATGTTTTGCTATGGAAACCCCCAAAAAGCACCTATAAAAATGTAAAAATATCAGTTTACAATAGCAGTACGTGAGAAATAAGTGTATAACAGTAGTTACGGATAAAACTGTAACGGACAGACAGACAGACGGAAAGACGGACACCTCATCACTGTATATACCTTTCTTATTTTAAGTTTGAATATAATAGGTAAATTTGTTTCTGCTTAATGCTAAACAGTTGTCAAAATGACGTCACATTAATAGGTATTATTCCAAACTGTTATTAAAATTAATTATTGTAAAGAATTTTGCTTGAGTTGCAAGATATATTTTAAACACAAATTCCAATCAACTTCATAGTTTCCCTAAATGTAACTGTCTTTGTTTCATATATGAAATATAAACTTAATTCGGTAGACTATTTTAGATAAGTTCTAAGCTAGAAAAAATACCCAGATTCAAACATGGTTAATGTACAAATAGGGTTTTTCATCGATTTCTATTAAATCATGTTAGCTGTAAATGCGTGAAAAACAAACGTTAACGTTTAATTTTGTTTACCATGAATCTACTATATATATTAGAGATTTTTAAATTGATTAAAAATAAGTAAAGCTGGAAGGAAAATGGTCATTATGGCAGTTTCGGGGTTTTACTAACTATAAAAATGATGACACCTATATACTATATATAATTATTTTTTAATCTAATACTTTCTATTAAATCATGTTAGCTGTAAATGCGTGAAAAACAATTTCCGAGTTGTATATTTTAAATTAGTGACAAAAACAAAAGCGGTGAACATATTTCGCTTTCAGATAACAGCAGTCGCAAATTTAAATTGTCAACCTATACACATTAACACAAAATTATAAAGTAAGAGTGCATGGATTAAGATAATTTGTTTAAATTACGTAACATATTAATTTATCTCTAAATAAACAGTTATTTAATTGTTATTGTTAGTTATATATATTGCTGTTATTTATTTATAATATAAAAGTTGAAATATTGTATATACATATTTGTTGGGAAACACAATTTGTGCAGTTATCTTGTCCTGTAAATAACAAAATGCGAAGTCTACATTTTCAAACGATATACTAAGTAACAGTTTGAAAATTACAAAAGTGCGTTCATTTAAGTTTTTTGAGATACATCATAGATTTAAGAGTAATTTTTACCGCAGAGTGTCAAGACAGGTCATGCAATGGCCTACTCTATTTTATATGTCATTCTAATATTGGCACTGTAATTTACAATAAATCTTTATTTGCCCAGTCCCCCTTTTATCTTTTGTCACGGAGCAAAAGGTCTAACATAACCCCCATCCCGTTGCATTCCGGTACTCTTTGATCTTGGGACTGTAACAATCAATCAAATGGTGACTTGCTGAAATTTGATAAGCTTTAAACGAACTGAGTTATCTTGTGAGTTGATCGTCGACTTTCAAAATATTTTGTCGAAATATTGTAGGCCAAGATGGCTTTTAACATTATCACAAAATTATAAAAGTGTTATAATGATGATATTGTTTAAGACACCAATTGTAAATGGGATTGTCTAATTAAACAATATAATAGAAGCGAATTCTTCGCGATTTGTATAAAAGTTTTTAAAAAAAAAGTTTCACCAGTGAAAATCTAATCGTCTGCATGATCGCTGGAATATTCAATGTTGAAACTTAGGACCATGGACGCAAGCCCGATTCCATTAAGACACATTATATTTAACAATATAAAATTCCAACCTTCATATATTACGTAATCTTTGATTGAGTGACCGTTATTCTACATTTTTTAATGAACAGATCTAGTGTATCAATACAGGTTGCAAAAAATATTGTTTGTTTGTTTATTTGAATGGTGTTTAACGCCACTTTCAGCGATTTTTCAGCTATGTCATGGCGTCCAGTTTTTGTTAGGAAAGGAAGCCAGAGTACCCGGAGAGAACCCCGGACCTGCGGTAGAAAATCTGTTAATCCTTATCAATTAAGATTAAGTCGAGTACACCTTTCTTGCTGTGAGCATCGAACCCGCAATCTCAGTGTTGACAGACCACGTGATCAATAGTAGACGAACTACCTTAACCACTCTTCCACCGAGGCACCTTGCAAAAAATAGTACGTTCATTTGAATAAAATAAAAGGCATGACAACGATACTTATTTATAAATATGTGGAACTATAGGAATAAAATCTGTTTTTAACAGAATTCATCGATGTATGAAAAAAGCAAAGAAAACCGACCGAACAACATTAGCCAAAAGCCAAGGGACAGTTGCAAATCCGGATATAGACAAAAACAACACAAAAACCAAAAACATAAAACACAGAGAGTAACCCGAACCCAATAAAAACCATGGGTGCACTCGGACGAGTAAGCAGTGCCTGCCTCTAATTAGACACCCGTCGAGTTACTCACTGTCATATCCAGGGAAGAGTCAAATCCAGGAATAGGAAACACTACCTATGACTCAGCGAAAATGTCAGATCGTATTTGAGACACCTATTTCCCATCACGATCAATTAAGTCATGGTGACGACCATAGAACCTCAAGAGAGATAACATCAGCCTAGGTACAACAAACCTTTGTTTGAGTAGTTTAGCAGTCAACAGCAGTGATCGGTTTAGAAAATCGGAATAACGATCGCAGGATCTAGCAGAACGTATAAGTTGTGAAATGTACACACTATACGCTGGAGCTGCTGGAATGTTGCTGTCGATGAACGGGAAGTTAACAATTGGAAAGTTGAAGTCATCACGTTTGTCGTAGAGTCTAGTTTGTAGTTTTCCTGAGTCTATTTCTAGAAGTAGGTCTAAGTAAGAGGCTCACCTTAGTGTATTGGTGGTGTCTTTAATTTCAAGGTCGCTAGGGTAAATTAAATGTAAATGATCACCAAATTTAGCATTGTAGAGAGACAAAACATCATCAATATAGTGAAATGTTTAATCAAAAGTCTGGGCCGGTGTCTTTTCTTTCTTCTGCAGTAGGCCTTCTAGGAATTCAGTCTCATAAGAGTACAAAATCAGGTCGGCGAGAAGAGGAGCACAATTAGTACCCATTGGAATACCAACAGTCTGTTGAAAAACATGTCCTCCAAACAAGACGAATATGTTGTCAATCAGAAAATCTAACATGTGACAGATTTGGTCTTCAGTATATTTAGTATTAGATTTAGAGTCATTGATGACGAAGTTAGTTCTGTCATTACTAATTACCAGGTATTTATATCGTCTCTTTCCGTGTTTCTTGAAAAAGCAGCGTTTTATAAGATCTTTAAGCCTGGTTTTAAGCTGCGTATGAGGGCTGACCGTATCGAGTGTCGAAAAATCAAATGTTTTAATGCTGTTACAATTGGAAAGAGATCCAGACCTCAATATGTCTATCAGGTCTTTTGAATTTTTTAATATCCACATTTCATTTATTCCAATCCTGGAGTAGAAAGTGTCACTGTATTTTTTGAAGTCCCGTTTTTACTGTTGTTAAAATAGTGGTCAGGAGTTGCGATAGTGTTTTGGTAGTATACTTAGACAATTCTGCTATGAAACGCTGTTTGTATGGATTTTCGTGAAGTTTTGGAGTCCAATACAATAAGGGGAGATCACAATCTTCGACTTTCATTTTGAGATCAAAGGATGCCAATACCGATTTGTGATTTTCAATAATCTCCTCCTTTGAAAGCGCAGGCAATGTGTAAGTAGGATTGCCAAGTGAACTGTTCATGCCTAACTCATTAATTAAACACTCTATGTAATGTTTTTGGAGATAAAAATAATGTTGTTAGGGGCCTTATCTGCTGGCACTGCAACATATTTATCATGAATGTCGGACAAAGTTTTAAGAGCATCAAGATTTCTGAAGATTGATGATGCTTTAGTACTCATAGATCTTCTTAAATGACTTATTCTTATTTGAATCAATTACCTCAAGACCTTTACCCGCTCGGACAAGGTATCAACCTCCTGGTCCTCTTGCTTTGCCCATTTTCTGGCATAGTCTTCTATTGAATCCATCAATAATTTAAAGTTATAATTCCAGTTAATGCAATTAGGTTCACGGTACTTTGGTCCTGTGGACAACACATTGCGGAGTCTTTCATTTTCAACAATATTAAGATCTCCAGTTATCACGTGACCTGAAGGACAACATATGAAAGGGGAATTTCGGCAAGAGCAGTCGGTGGGTTTGGCTTTGAAGTCATTGATCAAAAGATCCTGCAATACACGTTTGTAATTGAAAATTCTGGGTGCAATGGGGGTAGTATAGGTATAAGATATAATAAAAATAGATATGTTTTTGGAGTGTAGTGGAATTTTGGAAGTAACAGACTTGTGATGCAAGATATTACCAAGATTTATGGCATCTATGCCTTTGTTAGCAAAAAGTAATGAAAGAAAGAAACGAGGCTCTTCTTCATCTTTGTGTGTGTTAACCGGTTTGAACAATTTGTGTTTTCCAATGTCTAAAATAATAGCTACGAATCTATACAGAGTGGACGAAGGGTCTGTTACAGATGACTGGAGACATTCTTTGTTAAGAGAATGTAGTGTTTTGAGTGGAACAGAGTACAATTTAGCGCAAATATGATGAAGTCCTAGTGGTTTTTGAAGAAACGGTAGTAGGCCATTTATAGATGCATCATATAACAAAGGTGATGTATAGTGACGATGACCATGACTACGTTGTCGCCTGTCACTGTAATTGAAAAGGCCCATCAAATTCACATTGCTCCAACCAGGACTGGAAAGGTTACCTATACTATCGATTTTGTCATTGCACCCATATGGTATTGCAGTGCCTAATTTTCTGATCCAGTATTCTTCTTTTTTTCTACGTAGAGGTGTACTTAATTCAGGATTGTTAGAATGATGGTAAATTTTTTCAAGAATGCGGAGCTTCATAGACAGAATAGAGTGGTCTGGCTGATTGAAATTTTGATATACCACAGGAAATTAGTTGGTATTAATTCCTGAACGTTGTCCACATATACGTTTGTTGAGTCGCCCTTTTTTTTCTCCAACATAAATAAGTCCGTATAAGTTGCATTCTAACGCGTAGACATTATTTTCTGATTTACAATTCAGATCATCAAAACTTCTTGTGTGATATGTTTTGTTTGTTAAATTACTTGTAAATTTAGTTTCTGTTATTAAAATATAAGTTTTACTCGAGTTTTTCTCGAGTGAGTTGGCGAGTTGAACTCGCCAACTCACTCGCAAACTTAAAATGAAGCCATAGTTGTGTTCTAGATGGTTTTGCTCATACAAAGATGAACTCATTCAAAACAGCTTTTATTCCTAAAATATTTGTGAGTTGTTTTCTTCATTCAGACTCAAGTTACATTTGTAGGAACATTCAGCGAATAAACGATGGTTCAACACAACAAACTGTTTTATAACGTGTTTCAAAATGTTTCAAAACAAAACCATTATAGTGCTAAAATTTATTGTTTGTTTCAAATAATCTCAACATTCATTTGCATAAAATTATTTATGAATAAACAAAGGTGACCCAAATGTGACGCGAATGAGGAAGCAAGTTAAAGATATTATTTAAATTATATTAAGGTATCAGCTATTGTTAAACACTACTCAAAATGACGTGTGGTGCTTACAATATATACTCAAGGTCACATCAATCTGCTATTGTTCGCCAAAAGCTTTGAGGTTTCGAGACGACATAAAGAAACTGGGAAAGAGTACTTTTATCATGTTAAAACATTCAACCGAACGTGCATTTACGCAAGTTGCTCATTTATATATTAAAATATAAAATAATATGTTTGGAGCAGTAAAAAAAATATTTATGATGGAGTATATTCCATATTTGTATTTCTTAAAATTATGCTTACACATAACTTACCAAGCCATACGTAAATACTTCCTTAACGACGAGTTGCCACGATGCGTGAAGGATTTAAAATAAACTGATATTTGGGCTACGTCATACAGATAAAAGTAGGTTCTATTTATAGTTTATGAAAACTGTCCAAAGTTTACCCTCTTACGGCTGCGAATGTATAACTAAGTTCTTTTGGAGGATGATACAAATAAATTGAAAAATTGTATTAAAGAATAAAACTGGCTTAACAGAAGTAATAAATGTCACATAAAAATTGTACTTTCACTTTTAACCTTGTATGTAAGACAAGTCCTAAAAGTCGTGGTTCAATAATAACAAAAGCCAAACGTGATTTAAATAAAAACAAACAGTCTTACAGAGCGGATAACTGTATGGCTTAAAACTGACAAATGCTCAATATAAGTCCAGTTATATTTTAATAAACATGCATTGAGTAGAACGGTAGCGATAATATATTCTTTTGTGAAAATATTCTACTCGGTTTTCTAAATATAAAATTATACACTCTTAGAAGATATAATTGCTTACCAAATAGATTTGTGTTAAAATCTCCTCTTTACTGCAACTAAATAACAACGATTAATGAAGGATTCGTCATATCATAGTTTGTCAGATTTATATTACGACAGAATTATCTCCCTCTATTATTCTTCTTCTGTTATTAAAGCTTCGCAATTCCCTTGGATTGCAATTCACGGTTCTTTGCATTGAAGTAATATCATCGTGGTCCTGTATTGTCAAATAAAACATTTGATACATTTTCCATAGATGCATATGTAATGGACATTTAGTACATATATCTAATGTGTGTACTGAATTAACCATTTTATGTAATTTGATCAGAATAAAAAAATATTGATCGAAATCAGCTGTTTACTCTAAGAAAATCGGACATTTCCTTAGCATTGGCTTTCATGAAGAATTCTGACACATTAACGTTTAATTTTGTTTACCATGAATCTACTATATATATTAGAGATTTTTAAATTGATTAAAAATAAGTAAAGCTGGAAGGAAAATGGTCATTATGGCAGTTTCGGGGTTTTACTAACTATAAAAATGATGACACCTATATACTATATATAATTATTTTTTAATCTAATAATTTCTATTAAATCATGTTAGCTGTAAATGCGTGAAAAACAATTTCCGAGTTGTATATTTTAAATTAGTGACAAAAACAAAAGCGGTGAACATATTTCGCTTTCAGATAACAGCAGTCGCAAATTTAAATTGTCAACCTATACACATTAACACAAAATTATAAAGTAAGAGTGCACGGATTAAGATAATTTGTTTAAATTACGTAACATATTAATTTATCTCTAAATAAACAGTTATTTAATTGTTATTGTTAGTTATATATATTGCTGTTATTTATTTATAATATAAAAGTTGAAATATTGTATATACATATTTGTTGGGAAACACAATTTGTGCAGTTATCTTGTCCTGTAAATAACAAAATGCGAAGTCTACATTTTCAAACGATATACTAAGTAACAGTTTGAAAATTACAAAAGTGCGTTCATTTAAGTTTTTTGAGATACATCATAGATTTAAGAGTAATTTTTACCGCAGAGTGTCAAGACAGGTCATGCAATGGCCTACTCTATTTTATATGTCATTCTAATATTGGCAATGTAATTTACAATAAATCTTTATTTGCCCAGTCCCCCTTTTATCTTTTGTCACGGAGCAAAAGGTCTAACATAACCCCCATCCCGTTGCATTCCGGTACTCTTTGATCTTGGGACTGTAACAATCAATCAAATGGTGACTTGCTGAAATTTGATAAGCTTTAAACGAACTGAGTTATCTTGTGAGTTGACTCGTCGACTTTCAAAATATTTTGTCGAAATATTGTAGGCCAAGATGGCTTTTAACATTATCACAAAATTATAAAAGTGTTATAATGATGATATTGTTTAAGACACCAATTGTAAATGGGATTGTCTAATTAAACAATATAATAGAAGCGAATTCTTCGCGATTTGTATAAAAGTTTTAAAAATAAAAGTTTAACCAGTGAAAATCTAATCGTCTGCATGATCTCTGGAATATTCAATGTTGAAACTTAGGACCATGGACGCAAGCCCGATTCCATTAAGACACATTATATTTAACAATATAAAATTCCAACTTCATATATTACGTAATCTTTGATTGAGTGACCGTTATTCTACATTTTTTAATGAACAGATCTAGTGTATCAATACAGGTTGCAAAAATATTGTTTGTTTGGTTATTTGAATGGTGTTTAACGCCACTTTCAGCGATTTTTCAGCTATATCATGGCGTCCAGTTTTTGTTAGGAAAGGAAGCCAGAGTACCCGGAGAGAACCCCGGACCTGCGGTAGAAAATCTGGCAATCCTTGTCAATTAAGATTGGAGTCGAGTACACCCTGCTTGCAGTGAGCATCGAACCCGCAATCTCAGTGTTGACAGACCACGTGATCAATAGTAGACGAACTACCTTAACCACTCTGCCACCGAGGCCCCTTGCAAAAAATAGTACGTTCATTTGAATAAAATAAAAGGCATGACAACGATACTTATTTATAAATATGTGGAACTATAGGAATAAAATCTGTTTTTAACAGAATTCATCGATGTATGAAAAAAGCAAAGAAAACCGACCGAACAACATTAGCCAAAAGCCAAGGGACAGTTGCAAATCCGGATATAGACAAAAACAACACAAAAACCAAAAACATAAAACACAGAGAGTAACCCGAACCCAATAAAAACCATGGGTGCACTCGGACGAGTAAGCAGTGCCTGCCTCTAATTAGACACCCGTCGAGTTACTCACTGTCATGTCCAGGGAAGAGTCAAATCCAGGAATAGGAAACACTACCTATGACTCAGCGAAAATGTCAGATCGTATTTGAGACACCTATTTCCCATCACGATCAATTAAGTCATGGTGACGACCATAGAACCTCCGGAGAGATGACATCAGCCTAGGTACAATAAACCTTTGTTTGAGTAGTTTAGCAGTCAACAGCAGTGATCGGTTTAGAAAATCGGAATAACGATCGCAGGATCTAGCAGAACGTATAAGTTGTGAAATGTACACACTATACGCTGGAGCTGCTGGAATGTTGCTGTCGATGAACGGGAAGTTAACAATTGGAAAGTTGAAGTCATCATGTTTGTCGTAGAGTCTAGTTTGTAGTTTTCCTGAGTCTATTTCTAGAAGTAGGTCTAAGTAAGAGGATCACCTTAGTGTATTGGTGGTGTCTTTAATTTCAAGCTCGCTAGGGTAAATTAAATGTAAATGATCACCAAATTTAGCATTGTAGAGGGACAAAACATCATCAATATAGTGAAATGTTTAATCAAAAGTCTGGGCCGGTGTCTTTTCTTTCTTCTGCAATAGGCCTTCTAGGAATTCAGTCTCATAAGAGTACAAAATCAGGTCGGCGAGAAGAGGAGCACAATTAGTACCCATTGGAATACCAACAGTCTGTTGAAAAACATGTCCTCCAAACAAGACGAATATGTTGTCAATCAGAAAATCTAACATGTGACAGATTTGGTCTTCAGTATATTTAGTATTAGATTTAGAGTCATTGATGACGAAGTTAGTTCTGTCATTACTAATTACCAGGTATTTATATCGTCTCTTTCCGTGTTTCTTGAAAAAGCAGCGTTTTATAAGATCTTTAAGCCTGGTTTTAAGCTGCGTATGAGGGCTGACCGTATCGAGTGTCGAAAAATCAAATGTTTTAATGCTGTTACAATTGGAAAGAGATCCAGACCTCAATATGTCTATCAGGTCTTTTGAATTTTTTAATATCCACATTTCATTTATTCCAATCCTGGAGTAGAAAGTGTCACTGTATTTTTTGAAGTCCCGTTTTTACTGTTGTTAAAATAGTGGTCAGGAGTTGCGATAGTGTTTTGGTAGTATACTTAGACAATTCTGCTATGAAACGCTGTTTGTATGGATTTTCGTGAAGTTTTGGAGTCCAATACAATAAGGGGAGATCACAATCTTCGACTTTCATTTTGAGATCAAAGGATGCCAATACCGATTTGTGATTTTCAATAATCTCCTCCTTTGAAAGCGCAGGCAATGTGTAAGTAGGATTGCCAAGTGAACTGTTCATGCCTAACTCATTAATTAAACACTCTATGTAATGTTTTTGGAGATAAAAATAATGTTGTTAGGGGCCTTATCTGCTGGCACTGCAACATATTTATCATGAATGTCGGACAAAGTTTTAAGAGCATCAAGATTTCTAAAGATTGATGATGCTTTAGTACTCATAGATCTTACCTCAAGACCTTTACCCGCTCGGACAAGGTATCAACCTCCTGGTCCTCTTGCTTTGCCCATTTTCTGGCATAGTCTTCTATTAAACCATCAATAATTTAAAGTTATAATTCCAGTTAATGCAATTAGGTTCACGGTACTTTGGTCCTGTGGACAACACATTGCGGAGTCTTTCATTTTCAACAATATTAAGATCTCCAGTTATCACGTGACCTGAAGGACAACATATGAAAGGGGAATTTCGGCAAGAGCAGTCGGTGGGTTTGGCTTTGAAGTCATTGATTAAAAGATCCTGCAATACACGTTTGTAATTGAAAATTCTGGGTGCAATGGGGGTAGTATAGGTATAAGATATAATAAAAATGGATTTGTTTTTGAAGTGTGGTGGAATTTTGGAAGTAACACACTTGTGATGCAAGATATTACCAAGATTTATGGCATCTATGCCTTTGTTAGCAAAAAGTAACGAAAGAAAGAAACGAGGCTCTTCTTCATCAAATATGATGAAGTCCTAGTGGTTTTTGAAGAAACGGTAGTAGGCCATTTATAGATGCATCATGTAACAAAGGTGATGTATAGTGACGATGACCATGACTACGTTGTCGCCTGTCACTGTAATTGAAAAGGCCCATCAAATTCACATTGCTCCAACCAGGACTGGAAAGGTTACCTATACTATCGATTTTGTCATTGCACCCATATGGTATTGCAGTGCCTAATTTTCTGATCCAGTATTCTTCTTTTTTTCTACGTAGAGGTGTACTTAATTCAGGATTGTTAGAATGATGGTAAATTTTTTCAAGAATGCGGACCTTCATAGACAGAATAGAGTGGTCTGGCTGATTGAAATGTTGATACACCGCAGGAAATTAGTTGGTATTAATTCCTGAACGTTGTCCACATATATGTTTGTTGAGTCGCCCTTTTTTTTCTCCAACATAAATAAGTCCGTACAAGTTGCATTCTAACGCGTAGATATTATTTTCTGATTTACAATTCAGATCATCAAAACTTCTGGTGTGATATGTTTTGTTTGTTAAATTACTTGTAAATTTAGTTTCTGTTATTAAAATATAAGTTTTACTCGAGTTTTTCTCGAGTGAGTTGGCGAGTTGAACTCGCCAACTCACTCGCAAACTTAAAATGAAGCCATATTTGTGTTCTAGATGGTTTTGCTCATACAAAGATGAACTCATTCAAAACAGCTTTTATTCCTAAAATATTTGTGAGTTGTTTTCTTCATTCAGACTCAAGTTACATTTGTAGGAACATTCAGCGAATAAACGATGGTTCAACACAACAAACTGTTTTATAACGTGTTTCAAAATGTTTCAAAACAAAACCATTATAGTGCTAAAATTTATTGTTTGTTTCAAATAATCTCAACATTCATTTGCATAAAATTATTTATGAATAAACAAAGGTGACCCAAATGTGACGCGAATGAGGAAGCAAGTTAAAGATATTATTTAAATTATATTAGGTATCAGCTATTGTTAAACACTACTCAAAATGACGTGTGGTGCTTACAATATATACTCAAGGTCACATCAATCTGCTATTGTTCGCCAAAAGCTTTGAGGTTTCGAGACGACATAAAGAAACTGGGAAAGAGTACTTTTATCATGTTAAAACATTCAACCGAACGTGCATTTACGCAATGTTGCTCATTTATATATTAAAATATAAAATAATATGTTTGGAGCAGTAAAAAAAATATTTATGATGGAGTATATTCCATATTTGTATTTCTTAAAATTATGCTTACACATAACTTACCAAGTCATACGTAAATACTTCCTTAACGACGAGTTGCCACGATGCGTGAAGGATTTAAAATAAACTGATATTTGGGCTACGTCATACAGATAAAAGTAGGTTCTATTTATAGTTTATGAAAACTGTCCAAAGATTACCCTCTTACGGCTGCGAATGTATAACTAAGTTCTTTTGGAGGATGATACAAATAAATTGAAAAATTGTATTAAAGAATAAAACTGGCTTAACAGAAGTAATAAATGTCACATAAAAATTGTACTTTCACTTTTAACCTTGTATGTAAGACAAGTCCTAAAAGTCGTGGTTCAATAATAACAAAAGCCAAACGTGATTTAAATAAAAACAAACAGTCTTACAGAGCGGATAACTGTATGGCTTAAAACTGACAAATGCTCAATATAAGTCCAGTTATATTTTAATAAACATGCATTGAGTAGAACGGTAGCGATAATATATTCTTTTGTGAAAATATTCTACTCGGTTTTCTAAATATAAAATTAAACACTCTTAGAAGATATAATTGCTTACCAAATAGATTTGTGTTAAAATCTCCTCTTTACTGCAACTAAATAACAACGATTAATGAAGGATTCGTCATATCATAGTTTGTCAGATTTATATTACGACAGAATTATCTCCCTCTATTATTCTTCTTCTGTTATTAAAGCTTCGCAATTCCCTTGGATTGCAATTCACGGTTCTTTGCATTGAAGTAATATCATCGTGGTCCTGTTTTGTCAAATAAAACATTTGATACATTTTCCATAGATGCATATGTAATGGACATTTAGTACATATATCTAATGTGTGTACTGAATTAACCATTTTATGTAATTTGATCAGAATAAAAAAATATTGATCGAAATCAGCTGTTTACTCTAAGAAAATCGGACATTTCCTTAGCATTGGCTTTCATGAAGAATTCTGACACATTAACGTTTAATTTTGTTTACCATGAATCTACTATATATATTAGAGATTTTTAAATTGATTAAAAATAAGTAAAGCTGGAAGGAAAATGGTCATTATGGCAGTTTCGGGGTTTTACTAACTATAAAAACGATGACACCTATATACTATATATAATTATTTTTTAATCTAATACTTTAGAATGTCTTTAAAGGTCGGCTGGCTTGGGATACATAAGATAATTGCTCAATGAATATCATCAAACGTGGGCCATAACTCTTTTAGATTTGTTTGGAACTTGATCCCGTTTTGTTAAATGCATAACATTTCAACATTTCAGGGCTATGGTTTAAGTGTTGCCCAAGTCAGAATGCTCAAACATTTCACTGCAAGTAGATATAAAACTTTCTTATAATGTTTTTATCCTGCAACCCTAAAATACATTCAATACCTTAAAAAAATTAAAAACATGACATAAGTGTACCAATAGCCGATTCTCGACTTCAAATTTTCGGCGCGTATTCTAGTGATTGCCTGCCAAAACAAACACATATAGTATTATTCAATATGTCAAACACCAGAACAGAATACAAAATACCGTTAGAAGTGAGAACAAGAGTACCAGGAGGCTTTATTTGGTACTGCCGATTGGCTACATTTATTGTACAACAAAAGTAATGATTGCAGAGAAAATCAAATTTGGCGGTTATTGTGACCATTATTAATTAAGCAAATAAACACTAAAATTATTAACAAATAAGGTGACATCGTTACTTACCTGTTACGAACGGTAAAATAAATTAGTTTCAGCCAAATCACCTGGTTGTTTAAATTACTATATGTTACACTTTAGTGTACGTTTAGGCTATTTAAAGCTTCAATTCAGTAATTTATATTCAATAGTCAACACCCGTTTAAATGTCAATACAATACATGAACTGGAAAAATCATGTACCTTTGAAAAAGAAGGATAAGTATATAACGAATAACATAATACTTTAAAGGATAATTGTAAATATGACGTTTACAACAATAAAGGAAAAACCAGATAATAAGGAAATATTTGGAGTTCTTAGAGGTAATATAAAACAAAATAATGGAGCTTACATATGTAAGTAATAAAGAACATTAATAATTAAATATGTTGATACTAAAGAATATAAAGACCTCAGGAATTACAGATTGCGATTTTCCATGCCGATTCTTGTAGAATATTTATGTTCCGACCAACACTCTTACAAAATTCCAAACAGACATATGCCAGCGTTAAAAATTTTGAGCAATGTTCACCTATATTATTGCATTAAAAGCAGTTAAAAAATTATGTAAAATTTGTTCTGTGCAATTCCGTACAATTAACAAGACCAACAATTTCTTACAATCCTACATTCGAAAAAAGTTGTTGGCGTTTTCTGTGAATTAGGCTTTCTATAATAATGTTAATTTATGTTTCTTCAATTTCAATTTCTTAGCAGCGTGATAAGCCATCAGTGACGAAGTCTCTGATTAGATTTAGGTTTTCGGTATTTCGTCATTCAATCGTGACATAAATTAATCCTTTATTTTTCTTCCAAAACGGTGAGCCATAAACATTTCCGGTAAATGTGTTTGTTTGGAAATAAATAAAATAATGATATTTTTTTGTCAACACATCATCACCAGTTCTGCCCTCATTGTTATATTTCAGTTAATTTAAGTACTTCAAATTATATTGAACAATAATTCTATCGTAGTATGCATTTTTTGTTTGTTTTAACAGGTGAGTAGTTGCTTAACCCCTTCCCTTTCACACAGGTACCTGGTTTCGGTGAAGCGTAAAATAGGCCTTGTTAATGCCACAGTAATAAGCAAGGTATCAAATCAAAGCCTTGAAATTCGCAAAACCAAACGTTGCAAAATGAACTGTAATTTCTCACGTAGTCCACATTTAATTACCATGTAATTTAGTAAATATTTTGGCTATAGATTTGTCGATCTATTGATGTCAAAAACACTATCCAGAGTTCACTAAAGTTGTAGAAATCTTTTATGAAATGCGTCAAGTTGACTTTCGGACATCGACATAAAGCAAATTTTTAGGGTAAATTTCGGATTGAAAAATTATACCCGACGCAGGTCCGAATGGGAAAAACTAAATTGGCAGGATAGCTCTTCGGACTTTATACTTACAAAGCTACAAAGATGGCAAAAACTGATGTCCTATATCAAAAGTTATGATCATTTAAACTGAATGGTCGGAAAGTTGGAAAGAACGACTTTTGCATTACGCGTGCGCACACATGACGATTTTCAAAAAAGCGTGGACTTGTTCGCGCACCTGTTATTAAATTGAACATTTGTATAAAACTATTTACCGAATAAAACAACGGGTTACAATGTAACAAAAACAAATTTACTGAAATTCGTAAAAATAACATTTTCTAACCTGTCTGTATAGAAATATTCAATTTGTTTGATGACTTCGAGATAAAATCTAGGACGATTTAAACTTCCGACGAGGAAGAATGTTTTTTTGCTTTACATGGTGAGGGCATTGAAGACGATGATAGAGACGTTGTATGCAAATAAGCCAATAAGATCATGTTTGGTGAGTTTATCGGTTATGTAATCCTATGAGTAAGACTGAAAATGTCACTAGAAATAATAGATCAAAACAATATAACAAACAAAAAAATCACAGAAAATTTTAGTTGTCCAAATATATACTGGAATCTCCATACAGCCAAACAGAGAAATCCAACAGGACCTTGCAGTTTCCAACCCCACACTGGTTAAATCGTCAGTAAACGTATACGTACCTAATGATATCGGATCATGATACCATCATCACAGACAAAGACACAAAAGTGCAATACAATAAAACACCAACTAAAAATGCTACTTTTATAAAAATGCAAAAAACTAGAACATCATAAATAAAGACTTGAAGGAACTAAAAACCTTAATTAAAAAAAGCTAAACGAATCATTCCAAGAAATCTGGAACACCTTCAAGAAAAATTTATTTAGGACAATGTAAGCCAACATCCTAAACAAAGAGATTAGGTCACGAAACAACACCCTATGGTTAAAAAAACAAAAAAAGATGTTAAAAAGGAAGCAAAGACTTTATAGGCAAGTGAAGAAAACCTAAATGGGCAAACTACAGATCCTTCTCAAAAGAATGCAAACGATCGCTGAGGATAGCCGAGTGGGAATATGTGAACAAAAATATCATAGATGGACTGAACAACACCAAGAAACCCTTTTGGAAATATGTTAAGTTAGAAGAGAGTACATACATGGATCACATACTTTTTAACAACAAGAATTATGAGAATAATTGTAGAAGGCGTAGAATCGAGAGAAACATCTGTGGATTCAGGAGTTCCACATTGAACCGTCCTAGGACCTATAATGTTCCTGTGTCACATAAATGACATACGTTATGCAGTCGAATCCGGGACTAGAAAGATCACACTAGCTCAAATAGAACCTGCACATAAATAATGTCTGTAACAAAGCAAATTTGGGTTCCTGAGAAGAAAACTGCAGGAAAAGCACCTACATTTCACTTGTCAGATCCATAATGTAATACGGGTTACGATCTGGAACCCCTGCCTAAGGGGAAACAAAGACAAACGAAATGATACCAATTAGAGCAATCAGATTCATCAAAACGAACTACAAAAACGTGGAACCAGGATTTATAACAGCTATGCGGAATGAACTAGAACTAGACACACTGAAAGAACGACGAACGAGCCCCCGCCAAATCCAGATGCGGTCTCGCCCAAGACTCATTCATAAAATTCGCAAAACCAAAACGTCAAATAATACCAAACAATTTCAAGGAGCACGTAACGAACAACGTAGTGGAAAAACATGTAGTTAATAATTCAAGAGGACTATTTATAGAAAATAGCAGAACAACATAAGGTAGACACTCATTTTTCTTTGATACTTGTATTCATTTGAACCAACAACCAGATTCAGTCGTGCATGCAGACTCTGTAGAAGATATTATGAACGCCCTACAGAAGCACCGTCAATAATACCGGCGCTCTCTATCTGTTGTAAACAAACAATTGTGGGTTCAACAACATAACATATACATATACAATTCCTTTCAACTTGCAATGATTTCGTTTTCTTCTTCCGTATATAGATGATACTCGCAGAGGCAACAAATTTAACATTATCGGCAGGCTTAACAACAAATAAAAGAAAATTTTCTTAATTATTTACTCAATGTTTCTCTAGGTAGTCGATGCACACTGTCAGGTGAAGGCTAGGCCAAACATTAACAGTTAGAGTAAACTAATTTTACAATATACATGTATCATTTTTCCCTTGACAAAGTTTGTTTCTATTTATTCTGACAAAAGTTAAAAAAAATTGAATTTCTTCTTAGACATATTATATATATATAAATAGACCATGTAATAAACAGCTTAATAAAAAAGTGAATTGCTGATTTAAGAAGGAACAATAGACAGCAAGTCTGTCTGCAAATGGAAAACTATATTGGCCAGATGGCTTAATTTAGTTATCAAGGATGGTGCATGCAATCCGAACTAGGTTATGTCATTTGGTAAGAATTTCAAAAACCCATCTGTGTTTATTTCTTAGTTTTCTAGATAAGCTGCAATGTTTAATATAGACTTTTTTCCCATAATGGTTAGTTACTAGCACACAATTAAATGTACCTTATTTTTTCTTTTAAAAACAGTAGCACAGGAACTTAACAGGTATTTACAACAGTGAATTCTAAAAATGATGAAATCAAGTATTAATGTGCAATTTCTTGTGCATTTCGATAGAAAATAGTGTGGTTGGGGGAAACATTAACAGTTGGATTAAAACTCATTTTACAATATACATGTTCCCTTGAAAAAGTTTGTTTCTATGTATTCTGACAAAAGTTAAAGAATTTGAATTTCTTCTTACACATGAGAAAAATATATATATTCAGAAAAGGACCATGTAATAAACAACTTAATCAAAAATGAATTGCTGATTTAAGAAGGAACAATAGTCAGCAAAGTTTGTCTGCAAACGGAAAAATATATTGGCCAGATGGAATAATTTGGTTATAAAGAATGGTACATGCAATCCTTACCAGGATACATCATTTGGTAAGAATTTCAAAAAACCAATCTGTGTTTATTTCTTAGTTTTCTAGATAAGCAAGCTGCAATGTGTAATATAGACATGTTTCACATAATAGTTAGTTACTGGCACACAATTAAATGTACCTTATTTTGTCTTTTAAAAAAGTATCACAGGAACATAACAGGTATTTACAACAGTGAATTCTAAAAATAATGAAATCAAGTATCAATGTGTAATTTCTTGTGCATTTTTGATACAAATAGTTTATATTCGTAATATGTTAAATGCAAACCATAGTTTTGTGATTGGTGGGTCTTCTTGCAGTTTTTATTCTTTAAAATGCAAATATAAGTAAGAAATAAATAAACGTGCAAATTGCCTTCTTCTGTCATATGTTATTAAGTAGGTGTTTAGTGTCAGATTTTAATTATTGACATTATGTTAATACATTTATTGCATTTTGAACAGAAATGATCAATAATATACTGTTAGTGCACTTGAGTGAGATCAATATTATGTTTTATGTAGCAGGGTAGTATAATATATAACGAGATAAAGCCGAGTTCAATATTGTTGTACCTCGCTCCAAAACACCTCATATTAATCTCACTCAAATGTAGTAATTGTTTTATTACATAATATTGAGTCATGCAATTGGAATATACAGGAACTTATTTGCTAGACTTTATTTTCGTTAAAATTTGAACCTACATCAATCAATAATTTAATATAACAAGAAGAATCCACCTATATTTGGTAATTTACCAGTTATTTCTGGTTAACACGATAAGCAAAACACCCATTCTGCTCATATATGACCAAATGAAAATATGATAGCCTATCAAATCACGAGAGTGCTGTATTGTTTTTTTTCTTTCAGAATGGGTGTTTTGCAAACCAATATAACAGGAAATGGAGTGTAACATGTATTGGTATAGAGGCAAAAATAGCTATTAAGAAATAACAGTTTTTATAGAGTATAAGACCAATATAAGTGATTATTGGAAGAGTGCCCGGTAGACCTTCATATTGGTTAAGTACATTTAAAAATTTTAATTAGGTACAAAAAATAAGATCATATTAAAATGATCATCATGCCATGGCATGAAATGTAAAATAGCTGGGTCATCATGCACATTGCAATTTGATATTTCAACAAATAGACAACCCTCATATCTTAAAATATTGTTTAGAATTTGACATACTATCAGCAATTAAAATCACTCTTATCAAAGCAAATATCAAAATGTAATACAGTTGTATATTACACAAATATATTTCATTATCTATTATTCTGTCATGTTTTAAATATCCATATCCTATTCACAACATGAAAGTAAAATGTAGATTTAATCCAGAATTGATTAAACAATTTGATTATCATGTAATAACTTGATAATTTAATTTGGCATGTACATCCGAATTATCGTCATTAATTTCTTTTGTTTAGAATAGACATGCAGCAGTTAAAGCTACCAACTGGTTCTTCAAGCTGTTTTGTACAGTAGAACTTGTCCCACAAATTTGTATTCCACTAAATATCAGACCAGAAGCTGTCATTACTTGAAAATAAATGTCATACAACAAGCACACTTGATCAGAACTGCAGTGCCAGAAATGTAATGCCAGTCCTTTGAGTGAAAACGTTGGAAGAAGTTATAAAGGTATAATACTGAGTTACATATATATTAGCAAATATGGGACAAGAATTATTCATTTTATTGTATTTTTGTTTTATATACCGAGAATAATTAAATGCCAGTATACTATTTCCACTTCGAATTTCATAGTAGGTTATAACATTTCGGTACATCAGCATGACACGAATGTTGTCAAACTAAAATCAAGGTTTAGTTAGGCCTAGTCTCAGTAGCCGATTGGTTGTTTATCATCTACTTTTGATCAAGTGCCTGTCCCCCCGTGAGGGACACAGGGAACAGGATAATAGGACCACGGCTTCATCATCCTGCAGTAAGAGTCTGCTAACAGAGGCAACACTTGCCGTGTGTTGCGACCCGTGTCGATTACAGGACGGGATTTCAGTAGGCCGGGTAAACGGTCCCGATGACTTACTGAACCCTTACTTTTTCTAGACGGGAAATCGAGTTAGCTCTGACTTCGATGAATCGGCATATCACGTCTTGCCCTTTGTGAATCCTTATCATTTAAGCTACTCTATAACATTATTTTCCTTCAAACTGTTCCATGAAATGTATGTACCATTTAATAGACAGCTTCCATACAGGATTTGCAAAGAAGGCGGTGGCTGAAGGGCAAAGCTTCCTCAGCTTTAAAGAGGCGACATGTTTGCTGTGTGTTGCAACCCGTGATAGGACATTGAACCCAAGTCAAGGAATCATTCATTTTCGCGACGATGATCTCGCCGAACTTACTGACGAGGAAATCTGCACAGAATTGCAACCACATGGTATTACAAAAGTTAAAAGATTTATTGCCAACAGACAAGGTGTTCAGGTTAAGCTGAATTTCAATTCACCAACTGTCCCCCAATCTATCAAAATAGGTCTCCAAAACATTAAAGTCAGCGCATACATTCCTAACCCTGTGCTCTGCTTTAAATGTCAGTATTTCGGACACGGAAAAGGACAATATAAAGGACACTCATATGTTTTAGATGTGCAGAGCCAAGGCATGAGGGCTTTACATGCACTAAAACTCCAAAATGTGCTATTTGTGGTGAAGCCCACATGTCCTCCTCAAAAGAATGTCAACACAGAAGAGAAAAAGACATCCAGAAATTAAAAATCGAAAAAACATCAGCTTTCCTGAGGCTCGTCGTCTGTACAGTTCGGCGAGTAATCCATCATCTTCTGCCACATCCTACGCCAGTGTTACCAAAGGCGTTTATTTAACATCGAAAACGCAAGCCATGATCACCTTGCCTATTGGTAAAAAAGACCCAGAACGACTTCCAGTTGAAACAGCTGACAAAATCATTTCATCCCGGAAATCTTCCTCATCTCAAACTTCTACTTCTTCGGCATCAAATCAAAATAAACCATCAACTTCTTCTTCAAGCACCCCACAAAATTCAAATGTAAACTCTAATTCAAATGCAAACTCAAATAAAAAAGGAGATCCAACTTCAAAACTGCTTCTGGATCCCATTAAGATCCACAATAGGTTTGGAGTCTAGATAATGTAGACACTCCTATCTGGGGCGATCCCATGGATACACTACCCCCAGATATTGGATCTAAAAGAAGATCCCCTAGCAGAAACCGGCGGAATAGCACCCAAACTATAATGTGTACAATAGTACAATGGAATTGTCGAGGTCTTAAAATTAATTTTCTTGAAATTACATTATTAGTTCAAGCCTTTCTTCCTGTTGCATTTTGTCTCCAAGAATCCCACCTAAAACGAAGTGATAACATATCCTTAAAAAACTACTCTATATACAGCACATATGTAAACCATAACGATAGATCTGATGGCGGCTCTACCATTCTCGTAAAAGAACAAGTTTTGCATAGCCCTGTAGATCTCAACACTGATCTCAAGGCGGTTGCTGTAAAAATATCTTTTGATAAAACAATTACTTTATGCTTTGAGTATATACCTCCAAATTCTTCATTAAATTTAAATCATTTGAAACATCTTACCTATCAGCTTCCGGTCCCTTATATATTATTTGGGGACTTCAACGGACACAACCCTCTATGGGGCAGTTACACAATAAACGACAAAGGTAGGATTATACAAGGCTTAATGAATCAGGAAGATCTGTGCATTTTCTGTGCATTTTTAATGATGGAACCAATACTTATTTACATCCTGGGAATGGATCATATTCGCCTATTGATATTTCAATAGCAGATCCTTCTCTGTTGCCCGATTTCTCATGGAAAGTTCATGACGATCTTTGTGGCAGTGATCACTTTCCCATTATATCGGAATATTTGCACTCTTCTAACAAAGAGCTAGCCGCTCGGTATAAATTTAACAAAGCCAATTTGCCTCTATTTGAACAGCTCTGTATTTACTGCTGAGGCGGAAGCTTTTCTTCTTGCCATGAAAATAGTTGCTTCGTCAGACGAGTCCAAATAATTTTGAAAGTTTTAAAGGTCGCCGAGATCAAGTTGTTTTAACAAGGTGTCGTCTTGGCCATACCGGGACGACACATAATTATATTTTAAATAATGAGCCACGCCCTGAGTGTGTACCATGCAACAATCTATACACTATCAAGCATGTCTTGATGGACTGTATTGACGTGGCGCACATTCGGGAACGTTTTTATACTGTTAATACTTACACTAGTTTGTTTACAACTGTCGCAGGCGACAAAATTTTAAAATTTGTAAAGGAAATTAATTTGTACTGTAAAATTTAATTTTTGCGGCAATTTGTTTTGTTTGTTTGTTTGATGGTGTTAAACGCCACTTTCAGCAATTTTTCAGCTATATCATGGCGTCCAGTTTTCATTGGGGGAGGAAGCCGGAGTACCCGAAGAAAACCCCCGACCTGCGGTAGGAAAACTGGCAATCCTTGTCAATTAAGATTGGAGTCGAGTACACCCTGCCTGCAGTGAGAATCGAACCCGCAATCTCAGTGTTGACAGACCACGTGATCAATAGTAGACTAACTACCTTGACCACTCGGCCACCGACGCCCCTATATAGATATTAAAACAAGGATAGAATTAATTGGTAGACTGGTTTTACCTTAATGAAGTGAAAGCCGTCCATCTGTCGGTTTGTAAATGCTCCTATGTCTACATTTCTTGTCAGTTTTTATCAAATTAAAATAAAATTTGTATATTGAATCTACAATAAGTTTGAATATCAGCATCGACCCATAATGTTCGCGGAAGTTTTGCCCCTTGAAAATGTATCAGGAATATATGAAAAAATGTTATGTAATCGTTCAAAACGCAATATATGTTTTAATTGTATGAAATTTATCAAGTGGACAGGCTGAATCATACTAAGTCTTGCGGTCTGCTACCTTTTAACAGTTAAAAAATTATTTGAATTCGCTTGCATAATTAGATATAATTTTCTCTTCTGCAGGAACAATCGAAAATTGTTCTTCATTAATATTAGTTTGGTTTGTTTTTTATATTGTCTAATCCGATGTTGTTTAATATAACTCGCCATAACATGCTGGTGTTATAGGCGCCTTCAGCAGGCTTATTTTTTAAATTGCAAAATCTGCTTGCCTTTATGATTGTGATGAATTGTTGCTTTTATATATCATAATTTATTTGTTAAGTCTTCCTGAATTTTATTTGCATTACATTATCTTCTCTAAAAATATTGATTTTCCAACATTTGAAAACACTATTTGTTTTTTTTTATTTGAACACTACTGGGAAAATTAGTGGTATAGAAGTATGCCCTAGCTTTCTATGGAATGCACAGGAAAATCCCGGTACAAAAGCGTTGTCCTAAGTTGTGTGGCAAACAGACTCCATCGGACCGTCCTGTGTAGAAACGTTGGCAGGGATTTGTAAAATATATCTTTCAAATATTCCCTTTCATTCGAGGAAAATATGAAAAAAAATTAATTGCAGCAACTTTTTTTCCGAATAGGATATATCTTAATTACCACCCCAATTCGCAATATGAAAATTTTGTTGAACAGCGAAAGATTATTATTGCCATGTCTTTAAATGTCAGTTTTCATAAAAAAAACTATCAGAAACAATGATATTAATATTAACTTAGTTTGTTTTTTTTTATTTTAATAGAAGTGGAAGCAGTAATTGTATATAAAGGTGATAACAAAATACAGAACATCAAGGACACGCATGCGTAAACATAGACGTTAAATTCGACACAACAGTTTTGTATATACCTAATGAGAGAATGCCGTCTAGTACAAACGCTTTTACTACTTTTTATAATATATTTGTCTTGAATTTTAGATAATACTCAAGTGAAAATAAATATAATTGTCATCCTAATACGTTATTGGAAATGTTTTTCTAATTAATTTATTTGTAAATAAGGTCTATAAATGTTGTATTTTTGTATGGCTATTCTTCACACATGTAAGAAACATTTGAACTACATGTGGCATCGTTCCAGAATCAACCTGGATAAGTCAAAGATCAATATTTGTTGCCATTATGGTCAGTGGTTCCATGTGTCTATTGTGAAACCCAAATTAACGTCCCTTCTAAATTTCTACTGGAAACATAATCGGAGGGTACCCTGTGCTCTACCCATAAAGCTGCCCAGTGCATCCCCAGGCTGTCAGGTTATAAGACGTGATCGCTGGACGTTATGGAAAAAACCACGCTCATTGCTCGATTAAGACCCCTTTGGTAGATTTAGGAAAAAGTAGGTTTATTTTATCCGCTACACTATGCTAAATAACTCCATGCTTTTAATAGGTTGTCAAATTTTTCCTCAATGCTTACCCCTTTTATATTCGTTGATTTATAGTTTTAATTGATTTAGTTTTTGTTAGCTTGTTCTCGTCCTAAATTGAGCTGAAATTTAGCTCCCTATAGGTTGAACAAGCATTTGATAGTAAATCAATCAACCAATCAAAAGTTTTATCGTTTGCGCCAATCAAATTGCATATATATACAAACGTTTAAATATTGCGGTAACAATATAATATATATATCTAACAGATTGCTGAAACATCGAAAAGGCATGGTTAATAACAATTATTCATTAATACAAACTAAACCCAACACTGTTTGAATTAGGTTGTAATACTGTTAGGTGCTCTTGACCACTCGGCCAGTATAAAATATAAAACTATAGCTTCATTAACCGAGGTGACTCTAGAGAGTTGGCCATATTTAAAATTGTAAGCATTTTAGGGTGAGAAACTTACACAATTCTAAATGGCTTTAATAGTTTGCGTCTTAAGTGAAATATATTACTCGGTCTCTTCCAATGATATTGATTTCGTGCCTATCTAGACTTTACCTTACTGCATGCAAAGGTTACAAAAAAGTTATGTCCGTTCTATGTTTTACTATATAAATTTCATTTCTTTGTTGATATCTCTTGTGAATATATGATTGCTGAAAGTTTTCCCAATTTTTTAATTCAGTGCATAGTGACTGTGCTGAGATGATCACTGTGTACGTCTTTTACTGACTAGCGGCCAATATTGAGTAGACATATTTTTGCAAACGTCACTAATTTCTTCTGGATAGACATATAAGCTAAGGTTACAAGATAAAACATTTTGTCCGTGCCTTCAATAAGTTTTACTGTAGATAACATTTCTTTGTTGATGAACATTCTTATCTCTTGTGAAGAAATGATTGCAGAAAGTTTTTAAAATTCAGCACATAGTGATTGTGCTGCTATTATCATACCTATTACTGACTAGTGTGTATGATACTCAACACAACCACTCACATACTACAGCTATGAAACGGGCTGTTTGGCATCCCATTAAACCTGGATCAACTATTTCTTTTGAAATGCCTATACCTAGTCAGGGCCATTGATGTAGTTGCTTCATTTTTAGGTTGATAGTTTTCGAGTCTGCTGCTTTTTGGACTTTTGCTTTGTGGCTGGTCTTTTTTGACAGTTTCCTTGGTGTTCGGTATTTTGCTATTACCTTCATTTATTTGTTATCAGCGTTTATATGACAGTATCAGTATTAATCAAATGGTAAAATAATCTAATGCATCATTCAATGAATCATAACAATATGCCATTGAGACAATTTATAGAAATGAAATAGTTAAATAGGCGAAAATTTTAGACGATGGAAAATACGACTTAATACATTATACCTTACTGTTTAAATTGCTTTATTGTAATGTTTTTTTTCTGGCAACCTTATATCATTCCATACTGAATGTAAGCGTCATATTACCAAAATATATATTGTAACCAACAGGTTAGAGAAACCAATTTAGAGGAACTCGCGAGCAGTGCTCCAATTAAGTGTCTTTATACATAGCAACCGCTCCAGCTTGAGTAATTTAATTTTTTTCCATCGTCGCTAGCTAATGGCTACAATCCGCTCCTCTGTATCTCTTGGATAGCAAGATGTTTTGTTTGTTTTTATATAGATTTGTTATTTTTCCTTTTAACGCAGTGCTCGCATATCATGCAGGCTTATGCGCACTTCCAGCAGGTTTGTTGCTTTGTTATAGTTATATATTACACAAAGAAGAAAACTTTAATTGGTCATTGGTATAGAAGTATGCGGAGTATGCCATAGTTTTCTCCAACGGGCAATAAAAGCCCGCAAACAAAATAATTGTTCCATATTGTATGGCATTTACAAATATACAGCCAATCTCACACAGACGGGATCTACATTAAGGTTCTGTGCGTCTGATTCTATTGGATTATCACTGTTACAATCAAGGGTCTGGCAATTGGCGATAGGCGAAAATAGGGATGATTAATCTGATTGCCTCATCTTGATACATAACATGTAAAAATACAATTTCATTAGCATTTAACATGTGCTATACTAGGGTTATGAGTAAGATCCTGAGGAAATTAAGGCAACCTTAACTGACAATGATTGTCGTTTTCCCAATGGTCGGGGATTTTTATCGGGTGTGCCGGCTTCTCATTAGTACATACTGCGTATATAACGATCAAAATTGCTGAACGTGATGTAATTAAAACTATCAAAGAAATACAAGGCAATATAAATTGTTATTAGATACTTAAAATTGTATTTTGTTTATCAAATTTATTAGACCATAGCGTTGTTGCTTTTAACTTTATTTAATTTTTTTACTGCAACATCCCGTGCAATAAGAAAAGAGTTTACCTTTTAAAAAGCAGAAATCGTTAATGGTCATAAATATTGACAGATTTTGAATAACAAATTAACACGATTTAATCAAAATTGCTAAAATAGATAGCATGAGAGTTCCCAGTTATTAACAATGTCCAAATGTTCGGGTACAATAACGGGAGAGTGCCAAGCTCCTTGCGCGCTTAAGAATCTTTTGTAGATGTTGATAAGAGTAGGCTAGTTCCAGTCGATACAAATGCTATATTAAGGTCCATATTGAAGTAATCCAAACTTTGCCACTTGCTTTTATATAATTGTAGTCTTCCCAATTTGCCAAATTGAGTAACTCATATATCAGTCTCTCATATCTTGTTTAAAAATATAAATGAGTCTATTAATTTCTATCAGTAATACGTTTGATAAGCAACAAAAAATACATTAAGTTATATTTGAAAGTTAACGTTGAATAATTAACTCTGACACAAACAGAGAAAAAACCTGTATTTAACCTTGACCTAAATTATTAGGGATAAAAGAAATGTAACCATGGCTATTTTCTATATTGTTTCTTTTTTTCTTTTATAGAGAACAGTAAACACTAATTGGTTAAAATTAAGACATTTATCTCAACCAACGTCTTGGAAAAAAGAACAAATATAATTGTCCCTCTGATAAGTTACTGAACATTTTAAAAAGTAAAATAAACAAATAGGTATCATGCTTCTTAGTAGTTGTATTTTTGTATGGTTATACTTCACATATGTAAGAAAACTTCACATCACACGAGTAATCGTTCCAGAAACCATTTGGATATAATTAAGCATAGTCTTCATAGCTATTATGATCATTCGGTTCTCCAGAACCCCATTTTGCAAATCTTAGTGCAGAGTTGTCCGAAATCCAAGTAAACGTTCCTTCTACATTTCTATCGCTTGCTCCAATCCACGTACGTTCTGAAATGTTATTTATTTATTATATATAGCAAGAACATTAGTGCTGTAACGGTTAGCAATGGCCGTACCTACATGGAGCAAATGAGACAATCGACTGAAAGCAGAAACAAGGATTTTTCTTGGTCCTTTTTTAGTTGCAATTTAATCTTTCTTTTGACAAATTATCATACACTATTCTTAAATGATATTCAACTGTATAATTTATCATAAAAGATGCTTTTGATCTAATATAAATGTCTGATTAAAAAACTCTAAACCGAAAAACACATACATCTAACACAAATGGACAAGGCATTCACTATCTCAGTACTGGGCGGTTCTGAGACCTCTCGCCCAACAAATTTTGTTTTTGCTTTGCTTGACGATTCTTTCTGCCTCATACATGACAAGTCCTAGTTACTGCCATACTAGCATATTGTCGCATGGAGTACAGCAGACCATGGACTAGATAATGTGTTAGAACAAACCAATACATTAATTCAATGCTCTCTTTTCGCTACAGAAGTTGAGTTAGGACGGAAAAAATCGCACGTATTGCATACTTTTCTAATTTGGTGTCCAAAAACAGTTTACTTGTTAAACAATATAAATTACGAAATTACAAAACAATATTAGTATTGATGTGGGTGACAATGACTTAACTTTTAAAGATAATAATGTTTCTTACCTGGTATATTTGATGCAAGCCATTTATTTTCAGCTTCATTGTCGACTTTTACCAAAGAAGTAGCCTTTATCGCGCAGGAAATCTTAAATATAAGGAAGATGCAATGTAAAATTGACATAAGAATTTTTATTTTTTTTTTATAAATTCAGATAAATAATGGGGCGAATTGTGCACCATGTTTTATATAAAACGATAGACCTTAAAGTATTCTTTAAACTATTCGCTGTGATCAAATAAGAAGTGAGATCGGCACGACATGAGGGAAATTTGAAAAAGAAATTGTAAACATTCATTCAACACAGTTGCAGTTTATTTGGTTCTGTGTCTATGCAGAGCTTATTTTAAAATTTAGTCTATTAGAAACAAGAATGGCCGCCCTGTTGCTAGTTAAAAATACGAATAGGTTGTAGAGAACATGTATCAACACAATTACAGTTGATCTGGCCTTGTTATTTCAGATGAGATTTTATAAATTTGGTCATTTTAAGTAATACATGATGTCCACGACGTTCTAGGAAACCAACCATAAGTTATAAAATATTTAAAAAGCTAAACGTTTGCGAATAGAGAGAGAGACGGCAAGTTGTAGCTTTGTTTGTTTGTTTCAATGATATTTTACGCCACTTTCAGCAAATATTAAGCTGTATCATGGCGTCTAGTTTTTATTTGGGAGGAAGCCGAAGTACACGGAGAAAATCTCCGACCTTCAGTAGAAAAACTGGCACTCCTGGTCAACTAAGATTGGAGTTGAGTAAACCCTGCTGCAGTGAGACTCCAGCCGTAGCCTTAGTATTGACAGGGACGTGATCTATAGTTAATAACTACCTTAACCACTCAGCCACCGAGGCCTCCGTCAGGAGTATCAAATAGTGACTCCACTGACTTACAGTCAGATGAACAAACAATCTGTTTTTATAATAATAATAATAATAATAATAATAATAATAATAATTAAAAAATAAGCTCCAGTTCACAAATTTAAGTATACCTTGGCGTTCTCTCATGTTTCTGCGGTATGTTCAAAATAGTAACAATGTCCATCAAACTTTTTCCAACCTGACCTGCAACTACCTAAGAGAATAATAACAACATAAGGTTATTAAAACTATGACATGACACAAATGTATGGAAGCCGGAATGCCCCATTTTTGAGTTCTTTTGTACGAAGATCCTTGGGAAATTATTACAATGCCAATCTTTTGACACGCGAAAACGATAACTGGAAAACACGAAGTTAAGGTAATGACTCCGAGTTTTCGTCCACGTTAACAACGTTTTTAAGTAGATGAACCATAATACGATAACCCATATTCGTATCCTATCTAATAAAATTATACTGAACATCATTACGTTTATCAGCAAATTAAAAGATAGAAAGTAAAATAAAAACAATACAGATGACAAGGTATTTAATTGATAACGGCACGACAAATTTTAAATCGATTTACTTGTATGCTAAAATCAATTTTGGCGTATATCTCCCCTACTTGTCACTTAATTAAGTCTACATAAGTTGTGAAATAAGACGACTTTTCATTTAGTTAAGTCTACTTGTCACATATTTAAGTAAACTTGTTAGATAATAAAGTGCAAATATTTTAAAGAAAAATAAACCGTATTTTGCGTTTTTGAAATTTTCATGCCATACACAAGTTGACATAATTAACTGACAAGTATAGTTGTGAAAATGACAAGTTAGCTTTTATCTTACAAGTTGACATAATTATCTGACATATGATCTAACTATCTGAGCATATTTATCTTTAACAGCTTTAATTTAATTAATTCTTCAAATGGTTGTGTGCAGCGGTGTACAAATAGGTTGTGTAATACCACTTTTAAGAGCATCTCCGGGCACTATTTCCTGTTATTTGGTGATCCTACACCTGAAAAGGTTACTCGCTGTATCGGTGTTAGCATACAACCGACTAAAACCGCATTTTTAACCAATTAATGCTATTAAAAGTATAAGAATGATAATTACCGTCCAGATTATTAAACAGTTTTGATTGGTTCAGTCGAGTCTCTATTGCAACAACGTCATTACGAAGTTTCGTAAATGTAGTTTCCGTAGCTAGTTTATGCGAACTTGTTTCTCCCTGAAGATTGTTTACTTTTACTTGAAGATTATTCAGTTTTGATTCCATGCGACCGATCTTTTCTGCTAACTCATCATTCACAGCGTTTTTAGTGTTTAAGATCTTCAGAAATTCAATCTGTTTTGCTTCAAGTCTGTCGACTTGTTTAACCATCAGCCATAACACTGGGTTTTTACCATCCTCCGAGAATTCACGAGTAACTGGTTTCTTTACAGATTGTGAGGTCGTTATTAGAAAAGCAAAACAAAGAAAAATAATAACGAACAATTTCATCGTTGAAGTCGTAGTCGAGCAGTCTTCACTTAGTCCAACTCTGGACTAACCATTCTTTACTTAGTCCAACTCTGGACTAACCAGTTTTTACTTAGCCCAACACTGGACTGACCAGACTTTGCCAAGTCTAAATTTCTATCGTTCGCTCCAATCCACTTTTGAAGTTCTAAAAAGTATCAATATATATATAGCAAAAACACATGACGAACTTTTATTGAGGCTTTTTATTCAACAAATTTTAGTGCTGTACTTGGTGTTTTTGGCCGTACTCACATCAGTCAAATAATGTAATCTCAAAGCGAAAACATCATTTTTCTTATTACTTTTATACTTGCAATGGAAGATAGATTGAAAATTTACCTCTCTTAAATGATTTTCAGATGTACAATTTAAAATGAAAGATACTTTTAATGCAATATAAATGCTTGTTAAAAATCTTGAAACAGCAAGAAACATTCAGCATCCAACAAAATCGGCTATTCTCTATCGGAGCATTGGGCGATCCCAAGACCCTTCATCCAATTTTGTTTCCTATGTTCGGAACTTCTTTCTAAGCACTCTAAATTAAAAGAATTTATACGGGTGAAAATGGCTAAACTTGTAAGTGAAGATAATAACAAAATACTGAACACCGATGAAACTTTCAAAAAAGACAATCCACAAATCAAAGTTCGCGAAACAGGCAAACTCCAGAACCAACAACCACCAAACATAGAGTTACTACAGCAATGGTCCTCACTTGGTACAGGCATTTCAAAAGAAATGGTGGGTTAAACCAGGTTTTATTAGTTTTTCGTGCGGAAAGGTAAAGAGTTGAAAAGTCAAAGGTTCTAACAGATGAAATTTTAGATATCGATCTTGATTTTGAATTTTCCAAAAGTTCTTTAAAATTTTTAAGAATCCACATATGATTAATATACTTCGCGAATAAACAGTTTCACAGAATGTTTGCTGTCCTTCTTTCACTGCAGACAATATCTTAGTCAACCGATTTAACAACTCTTAAGTAGACCATTTAGATAATCAGGCTATGTATCCTTCCTTGTAAGGATTGTATTTAGGTATAGCAAGTCTTCAGACTCTTTGTCGTAATTTATATTCAAGGCAAAGAACCATGAAGGACTTATTGTTAGCCAGGATTTCATCTTTGTCAAATGTGGTACGTTTGTATGTGGAATTACCAGAGTTATCCTTGATGCATAGTTCTTTAATGAGGCATTCACATTAATGTGACTTACATACAAACACGATGTTGTAAGAAGCCTCGTCTGCCTGGACGACAATATATTTGTCATGGAGGGAACTGAGGCACATCATAGCATCCTCGTCTTTTAATACGGATTTAGATCGAACTTTAATGCAATGTCTAAGTTCTTAATTCGACGTTGTACCAAAGACCTTATTGTTCTTACCCAGATAAACAATAATAAATTTCGTACCTGGTATATTTGAGAAAATCCAATTGTTCTCAGCTGCATTATCGATTTTTACCAAATATGCACCCTTTCTTTCGCATGAATTCTAAAAAATAAGGATGATTAAATAAGTCTAAAATTGTCACCATCATGAATTTGCATCTTTTACAAATTCAGAGAATTAAAGAGTGAAAGTCACTATTCTCCCAAATCTTATAATATGTTGATTGACATTAAATACTTTAAACGTTAAAAGAACAAATCGTGGCCACCATATTAGAAGTGTATTCGGCACGACGTGTGCTAAAATTTTGTAAATGAACTTGTATACATTATTCATACACAATTATAGTTTATTTATACATATATAGAGCGGATTCTAAAACTTGGTCTATTGGAAACAAGAATTGTCCATGGCGGATGAGATTTTATAAATTCTTTTAGTAACACATAGCAATCATCTTTGACGAATTGAGACGACGTTCTAGGAAACCAACCATATACTATAAAAGATTAAAAAAAGGTTTAAGCATATAGAATGGACAGAAAGTGGTAGCAAATAATGCCCCCAATTACTAACATTCAGGTGAATAATAATAATAATAATAATAATAATAATAATAATAATAATAATAATAATAATAATAATAGTTCCATATGGATAAGCATACTCCAATTAACAAATTCAAGTATACCTTGGCGTTCTCCCATGTTTCGTGGACAAGTTCGACATAGTAACAATGTCCGGCAAACATTTTCCATCCAGACCTGCATTTACCTAAGTCTGTAAATTATTATAAAGTTTATTAAAATGATGACATAACTCAAAATTTATGGAAATCAGAATGCCACATTATTTTATTATAAACAACGGCGAATAATTGGGAAGAATATATCTGGACTCGCCAAAACAATAACCTGAAAAACACGAAATGAAAAAGTATAAAGATTTCGAGTTTTCGTCCAAGGCAACAATATTTCTAAAGTAGTTAAATCCTAACACCATAACACATATAGTTCCGCATTATGTCTCATAAAACGTGTAATTGTTACTATTTTATTATACTGGATGTTAATTATATTTAACAGCAAATAGGACACACGAACAATACAGATGCTACGGCATCTATGATTTCAAACACTTGATAAGTATGCTGATATCTTTTTATCTTAATTTATCTTTAACAGTTTTAATTATCAAGAAGAAATTGTGACAGCCTAAAGGAAACAACTATTTATTTATCACATCTGTGGTTATATTAAATTTGATAATTTGAATTTTTCCTAAATATTTATCCTTTCAAAAATACAATTATTCTACTGTCAGGTATATGTAGTCTGCAACACTGTACAGATCGGTTGCATAATACTATCTTTACGTACATCTTCTGGACTATTTCCTAGTATTTTGTGATCTCACGCCTGAATACGTCATTCGCTTGCTCTGTTTTGAACCAATGAAATTCATTAATACATAGAAACTAGAAAAACGTATAATAATGATAATTACCATAATTGTGATTATTTGATACTCTTGATTGGTTCAGTCGAATCTTTATGGCATCAACATCATTACGAAGTTTCGTAACTGTCGTTTCCATAACTAGCTTATGCGAACTAGTTTCTCCCAGAAAATTGTCCAGTTTTACCTGAACACTGTTCAGTTTTAATTCCAGTCGACCGACTTTTTCTGTTAACCCATCATTTTTAGTGTTTAAGAGCTTCTCAAGCTCAATCTGTTTTGCTTCAAGTCCCTGAAGTCTGTCAAGTTTTAACTGAACACTGTCCAGTTTTGATTCCAGGCGACCAACATTTTCAGCTTATCCATCATCAACAGTGTTGTTAGTGTTTAAGAGCTTCTGAAGTTGAATCTGTTTGGCTTCAAGTCTGTTGACTTCTCTTATTAGTAACAATAACAGAAGATTTTTACTATCATCTGATAAATCACGACTAGCAGATTTCTTTGCAGATTGTACGGAAATTATTAGATAAGCATGAAAAAGACGAATAATAACGAACAATTTCATTGTTAACGTCTTAGTATAGATGTTGTCAGCACTGGTAACAAATTCATACTTGAAACTTTTAATGATTGTTTCGCGTGACTTGTTGTAAATGATACTCGGCTGACTTAGTGTGTTTTCCATAAAATCGAAAATACATTAGTCTGACTCAAAAGTACAAATTTCAGTAAACAATAACTTTACAATTTACAGGTGTTGCAAGCCTCTTTGTTCCAATAACGCAGTAAATTAAAAAAATTGCTTTTCTACGGAAATATATAATCAATAAATGAGATTAACGATTACAGGATAAGGGTTCATGTTCATGTACTAAACAAGAAAGTGAAAGGAAAAAAAAAAAAAAAAAAAAAAAAAAACAAACAAACAGGAGATTGAAAGATCTCAGAGATTTGTACAGCACTGTGAAATAACATACATCAAACATCGCAAAAGCATTGGTAAAAATATGTCTACATAAAAATATAAAAGCGTGAAAGCAAATTAAGCCGGGCAAAATAAAAATTAAAAAAAAAAAACGCGCAGCACTGAAAGGAGCACCAAAGAGATTTCAGACACTAGTGATGGCAGGGAGTGCCCTTATATAACAACAAAAAGAACAATTACAAGCCATCCCTTCACACCTACTAATTAAATCGGTACCTTAAATTGCTTTAAACTTATATCTTACCTCAGATTATTTAGGAGTTCGTTAAATAAATAATCATATTTTTCCAAAAACAATTTAAAAGCAGGAAAAAATAATACCAATATTTTATCACTTTAAAAGCATAGATCATATCAAGTTAAAGTGAAAAGTTAAGCAATATATTTTGTTAATCTTTTGAGTGTTGTTAAATCGTAAAGGAGGGTACGCACAGTACAAGGAACGTGAAAACATTAATAATATGAAAAAGTATCATAATTATTAAAGCGTGTTTATAATTAAATAATACAGAGAAAAAAAACTAATTTTTTTTTTTTGATATCTTCAAAATATTTAAGCCAATTTAGGTTTGCTTAGTTGCGGAGGTTTCTCCAATTTTTCCCAAAAAAAATGACTACAAATTGTAAGACTTGAAGCATCAATTATGAACACCAAATATGACTATAAGCTAAGTTCTATGACAACAGTAAACAACTGTCACATTCACATGTAGTAATTTCATTTTATCAACAATTTAAAAAAAAAAACAAACCTGGTTTTGGTAATTGGTTCAACTGTAAGGAAGGTGTGTCTCATAAACGTTTCTAATTGGACGTGTAGGCCTGACCATACACTGTGTATTATACCGTTATGTAACCTTCACCTTGAAATAGACATGTGTAGAGACAGAAAATTTAGAAGGTAAGGACGCAATTTTAAAGTCGGGTAGCTATGTTATGTCAAAAATGTGAATTACCCTTATTTGGATTAGGAATAATCGATTCATTTTATTTGTGCAATAGTCGCGTAAAACCTTCCACTAGCCAAACGTTGTTCAACTTGCAGGTCATTTGCCATTCGCTTAATGATATTTTTAGCGACATGTCCTTGATCCTTCGATCTGTGACGCGGTGATAGTCCAGAAGGCGGAATTGGAGCGAAAAAGACAACGCATTTTTGCAATCGTTAAAACTCAGTCGTTATAGTAAGGGTAAATGGGGAATGGGGCGCGAAATGTCAGTGGTCCAAATCTCCCCTCCCCCTTTTCCTCGACCTTAGCTCGTGGAATCAATAATTTTAAGACTTGTTATTGTATGCATCTTTTCTGCTCTTTGAAAGTGAATAAGGTTTAGCAATTTTTTTATATCGTTATATGCACACTCCTCAAATGGTCATTTATAACATCATAAGTAAATTTTATCTGGGATTAGCAAGCTGCGAAAATGAGCTCTTATGGTCGCTCTTTTTTTTGGTTTGTTGTTTGCTATGGTCCCAAAAAAAAAAAAAAACAAAAAAAAAAACCAACCATCAGAGCTACGTTTTCGCAGCTAATCTGAGATTAATAAACAAAAATTAGTATTTTTCCTGCAATCATTACATTGCTGTACAATAAAGATAGCTGAATAAATTTTTGCTTTATTCTGTATTCGGCAGTGCCTAATAAAGTCTTCTGATACCCTTGCCCTCACTTCTTACAATATTATATTCTGTTCTGGTTTACAATTATACGATATTTGTTTATTACCTTAGGCTTTCACTATAATACATACTGAAAATTTCAAGTCAGAAATTGCTAGAAGTGCACTTTTTTCTTTTTTTTTCATTTTTTTTTTTAATATATTATTTTATTAATATTCATACATTTTCAGAAAATAGTTAACATTTATTTGTATGAGCCTTAAAAACAGGTAGAAATGTCAGGCTATTGCTAGCAAATAGTTAACATTTATTTGTATGAGCCTTAAAAACAGGTAGAAATGTCAGGCTATTGCTAGCATTTCTCACCTGTTTCACAACCAAAACAAATAAACTATATATTTTATAAAGTATGAATATTGTTTTTATTCTACGACCCTAAAATACTGTGGTTTCATTTATTTTCGTGGGTATCAATTTTCGTAGTTGGAGGAAAAAGGACATTTCAAGGGATTCTTAAATTCGTGGTTCATGGAAATCGGACAAAATAAAAAATGAAACGTGACGAAATTGCTTGCAGTTTTCAGTATTCACATAAAGTGTTGGTCTGTACATTTCTAATTGACTGTTTTGTTTTTTAAAGAACATGAAGTAAACAATATTAAACAGATTTTGTAACTGTAAAGATAATTAACATATTTAATAAACATGTCATTTATTAAAACCAGCCTAAATAAACGCTTCATTGTACATTGTACATGTACATGTGTTGTAAATTCTCTGGGCAAAGATTCAGTTTGTTTATTTGACAATAAACTTGATGATAAAATTGTTTTTAACCATGGAAATCAGTATAAAAAGTGTTAACAGATTGCTTTACTGATAGTTATTTCAATTAAGAAAATGATTTTAATACTTGTGTATACATCAACACTTTACAATGAAAAGGCAGGAAGGGTGACATCCCGGTAGTCCGACAGCCCAATAGTCCGACAACCCTATAGTCCGACAGCCCAATAGTCCGACAACCCTATAGTCTGACAGCCCAATAGTCCTACAATGCGTGTATATGCAATACTACAAAACCTTGGACAAAATCCAAAGAACAATTACAAAGGACCTATATGAAATTTTACAAAGTATATATAAATAGATCTAGACACATCGCAGACGGTTGTAGGTGCAGCCCCGTTTGAGATTATAAAACATAAACCAGAAAAAAATTACTAAAACCATCAACCGTCGAGAAGCAAACTAAATGCAAAGTTGTCAAAAATGTCATAAAAACGAGGTCTAAGAAAAAGAAGTTTCATTGTATGCAGATATATTTAAGGACTTTACACAGGGTATTTAATGTCTTTGTTGTTTTTTCATGCTGATCATAAAAACGATTATGGCTATGCACTCACGAAAAGTTGTACTTTGAAGGCATATTTTTTTCTTCATCATGGAGTTTGTGGGACAGGTATAAATGTGCAAATGATGTTAGTTCATAGGTTGTATAATGTATAAAGTTTAGTGAAGATTTCATTAACTCTTTCCTTCGTGCGTGCCCCTAGTGATCCGCAGCAGAGTCCAGCTTATTGCAAGAGGCGACTATGGGGCTTTAGAATCTGATGGCGGTGCCCAGACCACGGATCAATTAAGGCGTGTACCCTAGTTGGCCTATTAGGTTGATCTTCGTTCTCTTTACACTACAAACACCAAATCCTTAATTTCCTAGCCAAATCCTTAATTTCCCAGTAAAAACCTTAATTTTTTAAGGATTGACTGTAAAATTAAGTGTTGTTTTTTGAAATTAAGGGTGTGACGGGGAAATTAAGGTTTTGACGCGGAGATTAAGGTTTTTACTCGGAGATTAAGGTTTTTTGTTTATTGGACTCCTGGGTCGATGATAAGCCCTCGGGCATTGTTGTTGATAAAGATTATGACTATATGTACGTCTATAATGTCATTTTATATATATAGATTTCTCTAAATCTCATATGTAGCAGTAATTATATTGTCAATTTATATATATAATGTGCGAAAAATAAATAATGAACATGAACGAACGTAAATGCATTTTCTGTCAACTTAATGAAAAATGCGGTTGTTGCAAAGTTAATTTATAAAAACGTTAATTGTAAATAATCATGAATGTAATAATATACAGTGGCATATTTTTTGTCCTTTAAAAAAGTAGCAGGTAATTATATAAGTGAAAAGAATAATTACGATCGGGACCGTTCAATACACATCCGCCATACTTTTTGTTTACCTATTACAAAAATAGATTGAATAAAGGACGGATACATTTGTATATGTTCTTGATTTTAATCGTTTTGGTTTTCTTTGCAGGTTTTTTTAGGTAAGTTGGTGTTATTTATATTTGGTTTATTTTATAAAATTACATGTTTTATTTGTTTTGAATTTTTAACATTGTTTCATGTTTTATAAACATTTATGTTATAATTATATTTCCCTGTTTATTACGTTACTGTTATTGTTTATGCCGTTTTAACTTTTATATTATTATTGTAATTGTTAAAAGTGATGGCTTCAAATTAAAATAATCATTTAAATGATGAATAAAGTCGGAATTCCTGTTTTGGTCTGAAATACATAATAATTTTAAATATTACATCTAGATAGATTAAATATAGGTTTAAATATTTTATGCAACATATATGTGAAGTATTTATCAAATGCTAGTTTGTAGTTATGCAACTAGCTAGGATTCATTAATGTAGTAATTATTGGTCCGGGCTATGTGCACGGAACAGTAAATAACGTAAATTATTACACTGTAAAATAAAACGCTATACGGACATAACATACACATCACAGGAAAACGATGGAAATCAAATTTAGTATGAACTTTTATTTTGATACAGGGTATTTCTTGTTAAAAACGCTTCTACTAAGAAGATCAAAAATAAAATTGACGTGAATGAATAACACCAGTAAATAATTGTAGACTCCCCTGCTTGGTGCAGCCAAAGAGTTGTCAACAAAATAAATGCGAAAGGCCAGAAGAGTACGCAAGCAGCTGGTTGAAAATAAAAATAGATAAATAAAGCAAGTTTCCTGATTTATATTAATAACGAAGTGAATATTTGACAACTTTCAGATGGGTGCAACCTTCCGAAAATAGATAATTACACTCTTATTATTAAAGGGGGGGGGGGGGGGGTGGACAGTAGTCGTGGGTTTCCCTCTAGCATCGTCAGAAGATCAAAGAAAATATGCCGACAAATTCCATTTTCCATTTTTTTACAGTATTGAAAATTGTTTCAAAAGATATGCAATTACGTATACCTATATTGCAAACAAAACTAACATTCATGTGCGTAAATTGTTAAGAACTTAATATTTTCAGCATTTAAAATAAACCAAAAACAAAATGTTAGAAGAATTGTATTTCTAAAATATAACTTGGATCTTTTAAATAGTTTTACATAAAAAGTTTTAAATTTTACATCTACATCTACATCTACATGGTACGAAGCACTGTCTTGATAGACCATTATGTTTCGGAATTACTTATACGCAGAGGCGTGGGCGGTTAGAATAACGAAATTTACACTAATAAAGTTATGAACTGAAGAAGAATATAACAAGGAGGTATTTAACTGTAGCTGTAGAAAAAGAAAGAGTTAAAGGACAGAAACAAATTCCATATTGCATTTATATGGATTTTTTAAAACATATAAAATCCATATATTTTCTCTTACTATTAAGATATTTATTATCTTTCCGTTTTTTCGTGCAGTTTTACCACCGATTTTTACTAATCTCTTTTGTTAATATGCCTGTTTTTTTAATCTACTTTTCGTATAAAAATCCTTATCTAAATTTACATTTCCGTGGCTAATATGTCGGTCTTTTATTGGTCTTTCATTTTTACCTTTCACCAAGGTAGTCTCAGGTAATACATGAGTAATTAACGAATAAACAAGGCACATTTAATATGCAATTACATCAGAGAAACATCTCTTAAACCCCACGCCTCCTTCTCGGCAAATTTCGATCGAATAGCTATAGAAAATTGTGAACTGTCTGTGATATAAAGTACTTTGAGGTTGAAACAAACTGCGTGTACTCATTAAATTTATAATGACTAACAATGATGAGATTTCAGTAAAGAATGTGTCTTCAATATGTCACAGACTCTATTATCCAACTGATATAGTTGTCTCTTTCTTAAGAGACACGAACATACAGAATGTGAAGAGATTTCCTCCAGTTGAAGATACAAGTACTGTGTTTCCAGAAGAAATTGTCAGAAAGTTGGATCAGCCATCTTATGACAGAAGAGGCAGATTTGTTTTTGCTTGAAATTTTACTGTTATATATTTTTAAGTGTATGTTAAAAAGTAAATCAATTTATGTTGTTAATTTCTACTACTTTGTTATAGCTTGTTATCTATTCATATTTTGAAAATGTTTAGTGGATTATATAATAAATAAACTTACTATATTTGTCTCTTCTTTACTCCCAAACACATGCTGCAACCACGAATTGGTTTCAGGTCTACAGTCATCTTTTCTCATGTTTGATGCATGCTTCAACCAGGTGCTCAAAGCAACAGATTTTCCATTATACTGAATACACGATGAACAATAACAAATGTACTTAGTCATTGTTAACAGTGAAGTCAGAATTAATGACAAAGCTGTAAGATATACTCTTGGTATGATTTTCTCAAAATGGCTAGTTTTTTTTACTCAAAATCAACTCAGTTTAATTAGGACAATGGTTTTATTGTACTGGACATAATTATAAATTCAATTAATAAAGGGTTTTTTTTAAGTCTTCCATTGCACAACTCTAATTAGTGGTTGTTATAACTTAAAAACAATAGTGCAAAGAAAACAACTAGCCAGTCATGATGAAACTACGAATTTCCGCCAAAAGTGAACGCAATCATTCAACATGAAATTGTGGTTAATCTGAGAATCATTTATAGATTTCCGTACGTTTTTTTTAAAGGTAAACATGTTCTACTTTAAAGTAGCCTTCTTTCTTTCTTCTTTCTTCTGTACTTCCCTCCGCTTCTCGGAGAACCACAAACAAGTAGTGTACTATGTATGGGGACTAGTTTTCACTCAATACCGTATATCAAGTTATATCCTGAATACTATCATTTCTTCCACCATGTAATACGTAGAGTATTCACTGTATAATTAATTCTGCATATATATATATAGCGCTATATTAGCACTTTTAGCAGTCGCAAGAATTCCGAGCTGTTAAACATCCACTAATAGAAACATACAGTTGCAACTATAAAATCCGAAATAGCTGTAATATCGGCTGAATTGTATAAGCGAAGCAAAGACTTGGTTTTCAAATGCATATATTTTATGAAGTATTGCAGGTGTAAAAGTGTCCCGTCATTTTCTATTAAAATTAAACATATAAAGATGGGGGGGGGGGGGACGGGGGTTATTGATAAAATATATAATATTTTTTATCTATATTCGGAACATTTCTATTTAATTCGTCAAAACAGAGATGTCATAAACTTATCAACTTGGTACTTAACATGCAAGGTCCATTTCCACATTTGAGTAAGGTCAGAAAATAAAGTGTTTACCATTTGGCATACCATATTTTGATATCGCTCTGAAACGTAGTAAATAAAACTCGGATACCAACTCAAATCTGTTTATATAATCAGATTAAGGAGGCAAGGGCCACCGCCCAATTTACTGTCTCTTTTGAAATCAATATACAACTTTACGGCCATCAGGCATACATGTCCGAACATTGGTCATTTTGACCAACTTGAATACTAGTATATAATTTTGTAAGTTGACGTCTATGCAAATCATTTCTTATATGATCTTACTGTTCTTCAATATCGATGGCAGAAAATAACATAAGCGTATATTATACTTTTATTTGAAATCAACTGTGACACGAGGCATTATAATTATTGTTATTATTACAATACTATTATCTGGTACGACATAATACAACTTATTTTGAGTACACACTCCAACTTCGGAAGACACAGAATAAACGTCTCTGTTGCAAAACAATACGCTTTCTTGAAGTCCAATTGATTTGTCTGAAAAATATTACAAGGACTGATAATTTATTTTTTCTCATATTTAACCAAAAATGATTTAGGAAAAGAAAATTAATCCGTTTACTGAAATTTATAATGTTAATCAATATTTCACATTTTAATAATGTTAATAAACATATGCAATTGATATATCATAAAATACTTTGCTTATAAAAATGGCTAAAATAAAATCGTGAAAATTACAATTGTATTACCAATGTAATAATACATCATATCATATATTATATATATTCTTTATTAAGCCCAATTAAAGGGGCCCATTGAGGGCATATAGATCACACATATAAACAAACAAGACAGGTTTTACATTGATTGTGTTGATTGGATATACATACAGTTTATTATAAAAGTAAAATATGTTAATAACAAACAAAGAAATGTTATAAATTCAAAACAAATAAAACATGTAATTTTATAAAATAAACCAAATTTAAATAACATCAACTTACCTAAAAAAAAACCTGCGAAGAAAACCAAAACGATTAAAATCAGAACATATACAAATGTATCCTTCCTTTATTCAATCTATTTTTGTAATAGGTAAACAAAAAGTATGGCGGATGTGTATTGAACGGTCCTGATCGTAATTATTCTTTTCACTTATAATTAAAGGACAAAAAAATATGCCACTGTATATTATTACATTCATGATTATTTACAATTAACGTTTTTATAAATTAACTTTGCAACAACCGCATTTTTCATTAAGTTGACAGAAAATGCATTCACGTTCGTTCATGTTCATTATTTATGTTTCGCACATTATATATATAAATTGACAATATAATTACTGCTACATATGAGATTTAGAGAAATCTATATATATAAAATGACATTATAGACGTACATATAGTCATAATCTTTATCAACAACAATGCCCGAGGGCTTATCATCGACCCAGGAGTCCAATAAACAAAAAACCTTAATCTCCGAGTAAAAACCTTAATCTCCGCGTCAAATCCTTAATTTCCCCGTCACACCCTTAATTTAAAAAAACAACACTTAATTTTACAGTCAATCCTTAAAAAATTAAGGTTTTTACTGGGAAATTAAGGATTTGGCTAGGAAATTAAGGATTTGGTGTTTGTAGTGTTAAAATTACTGTTCCTTTGTTTGATATTCCATCCTCATATTTCTCATTATTCCATGTTCATTTGGCAGAATTTCTGGATTGTGAATGTCGGGCGGGCGATCACGGAAAATATTTTCGAAACAGTATTCTCAGCAACAACTATCAAGGCCTCTTGATATTTGAAATGCATATAGTTTTACTCATGTCCGTCCGTTCGTCCGTCCGCCCTTCCGTACAAATTTCCGTCGAGCTTTTCTCAAGCGCGTAATAATCGTACATGAGAATGACTTAAAACTTGGGATGGTTCAGTATGACGAACTGTACGTCCTAAGCGACTTTCAGACCTGACGAACTTCCACTTCCTGTTTGGGGCAAACAGGGGCATCCGTGTCCAATAAACACACTCCTTCTTTATTTATTATTTTTTTACGTTTTTCAGGGCGTACAAGACCAACTTACACACCCGCTAAACCTGAACGTAAATTAAATATGAAACAAACGTACGGACGGTTAAACAGTCCCAAACGCTATATATACATGTATTCCGGTACATAGGTGGAGCATAGAAATTATATATATTTTTTTAATTATCGATTTCGGTCCGACCTAATATGTGATAATTTGTTAGACTCTTGCGGGTTGTCGGACTATTGGGCTGTCGGACTAATGGGTTGTCGGACTATCGGGTTGTCGGACCATTGGGCTGTCGGACTATTGGGCTGTCGGACTACAGACGTGTAACCGGCAGGAAGTACTTTCATTACTAAGAGGATTACACAATTAAAACTAACAACAATAATTGTTTTTTTAATCAATTTCATTTCTGTTTAGTGTCGTAAACACATTAAATTTGTTCATAATGGAAAATTGTCATCTCTATTGAAAACATATCAATATCACAATGTCCTTTGAACATCACTCGTCATTATCTATGTAAACCGTACTATACTAGTAGCAGTTTCTCATGTCAGTTTACAGTCATTATAAATTGTTATGGGGTCATTATTAGTTGAATTCTTAATTTTTTGGTTTGTCCCCACCCACAAAAATGACGAAAAATTGATATCCCACAAATAAAAATAAAACCACAATACATGATTTCATACATGTACTTATGAGAAACACATTTAGCCAATTTCTGACCTGAAATTATGGGTGAATATTCTTGTGATAATGGGACATTGCAAACATCTATCAAAACAGCTATCAAAAATATGATTTGATTTCTTATTAATATAGTACAATGAAACGGGATCTGTAGTGGAAGCTTATGAGTGGGAGTGTTGAATGCCCCTGTTTGATAGACCATATCCCAGATGTAAATTATATGTACATTTTCATTTCGTACAAGGGTGATTAAAAAATTTTTTAATTTTTTTTTTGCAATTTTTCAACTTCAGTTAATTGATTTGATATGTGCCCATATTGAACATAGATCCAAGTTTTATAATTTAAAATGGCATTGGAATAAATAATTAAGATATACAAAAAGTTTCAAATATTTGAATGTGAGAATCAACCGAAAATAGGAAAAAACATGTTTTTTCAAAGTAATTTGGCTTGAGATAAAAATAAGGAAAATCATATTTTTGCCAATCCAAATTGTTATATGTGTAATTTTTTCTTTCATTGATTTGGAAAAAATTGACTCTTGGCATACAATTGCTGTTATTTTTTTCATATATGTGTACACAAGTTTTGTTATAAGAAATGTATTGCAACATATACACTTGAAACTTAAATTTGATAAAAATATAATCAGTTCTGAACATCTGTGCAAAAAATCGTTTTCATATGCAATTGCATTTGATATTTTTAACAGAAAATATATCTTGTTTGCACTTATTTGTTGCACTCCAGACATAATTATTTGTTAACTCTAAATTTTGCTTTTTATATGACATTACTTGCACTTTTTTTTTCAAGTCAATTGGTAATAATAAGTCACTTAATAGCTATTCAACATATATTACACTTTCCCATGGATTTCAAACCAAGTGCACTTCCACTTCGAAAAAAAAATTCTTTAATTTCCTAAATATTTTTCTAAATATGTTGTAGATTTAGTATAAAACATGATTTATATATAACAGCTTACAGTGCGGTCTGACCAAGGGCATTAAGTTGTTGGTGTAGGACATAAAAAACTCTTACTAGTACCTATTAATGAGGTACATGTAGTTTGTCATCTTATATTAGTCACAAGTGTGTCAATACTGAGGTTGTATTTTCAAGACTTACTGCAGTCAGCACGTGCTTGTCTCCAAACTTAACCATGTTAACTGACAAGGATTGGCAGTTTTTGGGCATTTTCACAGGGAAGGGTCCCAAAATAAACTGGACACCATGATGTAGCTGAAAATTGCTAAAAAAGTAAAGTACTAGTAAACCATAATTAAGGGTTGAGTTGTACACATTTTACACATTCTGCAGGCACTAAGTATGAAACACATTAAGTTTTCATTGCCATTTATAACACGAGTTTTATTCCTGAAAAATCACCAAAGTTGATTCGTAAGTCAATTTATTGTGATCATGATCAATTAAGTGTTTTTTTTGGATGAAGATGCTCCAAACATGTAAAAGGATTATGGGTAATTACAATGTAACATTTTGTGTAATGTGTAATGAAAGATATTTTTTAATTCAGCTAGGCAATACAGTTTAGATCCAAAGGACAAAAAGGAATTAAACAGTTGGAACATTTTCTAAAATGGATGAAACTTCACCAAAAAAACGGAAGAAAAATGAACAACATCCAGCTGAAACCTTACGATGCATAATGTCAGAACAAGGGCTGTCTGTAGACAGCTTAGAATTTGCCAGCTATATGGATGAACATGACCCGTTGAGAGATTTTCGAAAAGAATTTCATTATCCTAAAAATAAAGAATTACATGGTGGTAAGTATTAAAACAGTAGTTATCTTTTCTTGATTCGTGTTTGTGGTGGGTGTATATCCACAAGATGGGTACAACTTCTAGCTTGTGAGTTGTCTACCCTGCCTTCCCCCTGGAAGGCTGTGGTTAGATGGGAAAAAAGTATTTATCTAATCATTAATGCTAATTTCTTGTACCAAAAAAAAAATCAAATAGTGTATGTTGGTGAGCTGTCAACTGTGAATGGGTGGATACGGCTATACCTAAGCTATATAGTTATGTATTAGAAAGTGATTAAGGTAATAAGTACAATGTATGATACTTACAATATGTACTAGAAGTATATACTTATATTTAGGAAATTAACACCAATTTGGGAATTTTTTTTAATATTTCAGTTGATCCAGAATTGGTAGACATGGAAGAAGAATGTGTGTATTTTTGTGGAAATTCACTTGGACTTTGTCCAAAGAAAGCAAAACATTATGTGGACGTCGAGATGGATAAATGGGCAAAGCAGTAAATACATTGAGTTACCTTTATGTAAAAAATACTGATTTCTGTATACTTACAACTCCAAATTTTAGGTAAAAAAAACATTTAACAATATATAAGTCAACTTGGAGAAAGGAAAATACCAATGACTAAAAATACTGGAATTTGTGATAAAAATTTCATAAATTTACTTTCAGTCTAGTTTTTAACAATATTTTTTGCAGGGGTGTTCAAGGTCATGTGAAGGGTGATCTCCCTTGGGCTTTCTGTGATGAAAAACTTGATACAGACATGGCCAAACATGTAGGTAAGTTCCACTGGGCTGATACTGTATCTACTGGTACCTTTTCCTACTTGTCAAAATTGGGCACCAGACCAATAGACAGGTTAGAAGTTTTGAACACACATTGTTCCCATTCCCCTATGCACCATCCTCACAAGTCAGGGTTTCTGTGTCCACAAAACCCTGACAAACTTAGCTAGGAAATTCCCCGGCTAGAAGTCACTATTTTAAGGTATGATGCAGGTCGATTTCATTCACGACTTGGTTAGGGGATATCCCCATGTCGGTTGTAAATAAACCAAATGGATATGATGCATAGACCACGTGAAAATCATTGTATTTTGTACAGTAGTGTTAATAGTTTGTTATTACTGCGTTATTTATTAGTTGGGTTACGTTTTCTTCCCATTCAAGAATGAGTAAGAATGACTACTGCCAAACACTTGCTTCTTTCAAGCTATTTCCTTAGTTAATATTTTGAAGGTTTGACGTCAGGGTTTCGTGGGCACATAAAACAAATATAATAAATCACTGTTTTTTAAAGATCTGAAAATTTTCAATTGGCAAGGACTAACAGTTTTCTTGGCAGGAAGTTTCATTGAGTACTCCAGCCAGCTTCCTCCCCAGTAAAAACGACATACATGTACCATAATAAAGCTGAAATGAGGACTAAAACTAACATCCAGTTTAAATTGGAGAAGGAAGCCAGAGTACCAGTAAAAATCCTTGAAATTTAGCAGGAAAACTGGTAATCCTTTTCAATTTAGGTCAGTTTTCCTACCGAAGGCCAGGGGTTCTCTCCAGGTACTCCGGCTTCCTCCCCCAATAAAAACTGGACGGCATGAAATAGCTGAAAAATTGCTGCAAGTGGCGTTAAACGTCATTCAAACAAAAAACAAATCAATTTAGGTTGGAGTCGAAAACACCCTGCCCTGATTTAGGCTTAAATTCCTGTATATCAAAAGTAGATCTACCTTAAGTACTTGGCTATCTAATATTATACATTTAATGACTTTGTATGAGGTAAATATTATACAATATTGGCCTTTAATAAAGGTAATATCCATAATTATTAAATCAAGAAAAGGTTATTTTTCCAAGGTCCGCAAGACAGAGGAAAAATAACTCTTTTGGGAATTAGTAATTTGAATACTACCTGATGTCAAACAATGGCCATAACTTTATTATTATATTGAACTAAAGACAAACAAGAACAAGGGGACTGTTTAGTCATAACTGAGTAACTCTTGTAAATTTGGCGAGCTTTTGCACGTCAAACAAATAACTAGTTATTTTACCTATCAAATTTGCCGGGCTTTGGCACGATGAACAAACAACTAAATATTTTGTTTACATGCATCTTCCCGGAGAGTTATTTCACCCATATGCAGTTTTGAGTGAGAAAAAATAGTTATTGCTCCTAATATCTTATTTATTTTAGTACTGGTTACCATAGTAAAGTATAATAATATAATGTATTTAATGTCATTGTAAGTTATGATAAGGATTAACTATTTTATAATAAAAATTGTAAAACTTTTCCTGAGTAATACTGGTTCTGTTTTCAACGATTCTTTCATAATTTAGGAGGAAAGGAAGGCGAAGTGGGCATTATGAATGGACTTACAGTCAACCTCCATCTTTTATTGGTAATTAAATATTCTACACTTTCTAAACATTAATTTCTTGTATATTTCTTTTATTTCAGTGTAAGGGGAATAACTCTAGAAATAAATGTGTAATTTTAGAGTGTAATTTGTAACTGGCAAATCATCAATTTTCATATTGTAACTACTTGTTTTGATAAACATTGTTTAACTTACCTGACGTGAACATCAGTTTTGGTCAATTGTTGTTGTTGTTTTCATTCTCAGTGTTGTATACAATTTTTTGTCTCTGAAATTACCAATCTTGGTTTTAATGTTTGTTGAATGGTCCTTTACACCTTCACACCAAAGTTGCTGTCATTCTGATCAGTACCTGTTTCATAATACTTCTCTAATTGAGATTTTCCTCAAATCCTTCTATTTTATTTTAAATTAAATTTTCCAGCTATCTGATTGGTCAATATTTGAAGTGAAGATAAGTTGAGGAAATACTCAAATTTGAGATGATTTATGAAACTAGGGGCAATATTTTTATAATAGAACTATCCCAGGACTTGTAAGACCCTATACAAAAGTTTTAAAAAGGCAATGTCTCCAAAACCAGTGAACCAAAAAAAACAGCTTTAAAGCAATTTTTATTGGATGGTCCTCTACAATATTTATGTTGTTCTGCCCATTGAAAAATTGTTCGTTTGTTTGTTTGAATGATGATTAACTTTACTTGCAGCAATTTTTCAGCTATATGATGCTGTCCTGTTTGTATTGGGGGAGTAACCAGAGTTCCCGGAGAAAACTCCTTATTAAGATTGGAGACGAGTAAACCCTGCCTGCAGTGAGATTCATACCGGCAATCTCAGTGTTTTCAGACCACGTGATCAATAGTTGGCAAACTACATTAACCACTCGGCCACTGAGGCCCTCTTGAAAGATTTAAAACAGTCATTAAAGCAGTACTATGAGAAATACATGTAGCTTCTTCATGGCATATTTAAATCATGTGGGTGAGCAATGCAGGCTCTTGAGAGCCTCTGGTTTTATTTTATTTAAAACAATTTCATAGATTTATCTTTTATTTTAGATTTCCTTTTACAGACCAACACCAACAAGATATAAAATTTTATGTGAAAGTAAAGCATTCCCATCAGATCACGTAAGTCATAACAATTAATATTACATAGTACCAGGTAATGGTTGACACCTTTTGGGTAAGTTTATATCAAGAACTTTTAATTTTACTTGAAACTAATATTAAAAGGTGATATAATGTCAGTCATTGATGACTTTGGAAATGAAAAATTTGTAATTTGTGGTGATTTTAATCTCGTACTAAAACCAGATATTGACTGTTATAACTATTTACATGTAAACAATAAAAGAGCAAGGGAAAACCTCCTTGAAATTATCGAAGAAAGAAATCTTATTGATCCTTATAGAGAATTAAACCCAGATTCCAGACGTTATACATGGAGAAAGAAAACACCTTTTAAACAGGCAAGGTTAGACTTTTTTCTGATTACAGACAGTATGCTTAATAACTTGAGCAATTGTACAATTGACCCCAGTTATCGTTCCGATCACTCTATGATAACCCTTTTTCTAGAATTTAACCAGTTTACAAAAGGCAAAGGCCTGTGGAAATTCAACAATTCTTTGTTATATGAGAAGGAATACATAGATATTGTTAAAAAGAAAATATTTGAAGTAAAACAACAGTATGCCGCTTTAGTATATAACCCGGCACAATTTCATTTAATTGAGGATCAGGATCTACATTTGATTATTAATGTCCAACTTTTTCTAGAAACGCTGCTAATAGAAATAAGAGGTAAAACTATTTCTTTTTCTAGTTTTTTGAAGAAACAAAAACAAAGAAAAATTGATAATCTTGTGAATGAAATATTCCAGCTTGAAACTTCTGTTAATGAAGAAAATTTAGACACTTTGGAATGTAAAAAACTAGAATTAGAAAATTTGAGAAAGGAAATATTAAAAGGTAATTTAGTTAGATCATGAGCACAATGGATCGAAGAGGGAGAAAAACCTACAAAATACTTTTGCGGATTAGAATCTAGAAATTATACTAATAAAATTATACAAAAAATTGAAAAGGAAAACGGAAATATAATCACAGATCAAAAAGATATTTTAAATGAGATACAGAATTATTATGAAAACTTATACAAAAATAATGACATAGAGGGTGGGTGTAAACTAGAAGATATTGTTGAAGGCTTAGGTGGGATGGATGTCAGAAAATTAAATATACAGGAAAAAAACAGTATGGAAGGTTTAATTACAATTCCAGAGGCTGGTGAAATCTTAAAAAAAATGAAAAATAATAAAAGTCCAGGGTCTGATGGTTTTACAGCAGAATTTTTTAAGTTCTTTTGGAAAGATCTGAGGGTTTTTATAGTGGGTTCTCTAAATTATGGGTATGAAATAGGTAGTTTATCAATTACACAAAAAGAGGGTATAATAACATGCTTACCAAAGGGAGATAACTCCAGATATTTACTGAAAAATTGGAGACCTATATCCCTCTTAAACACTATTTACAAAATAGGTTCAGGAGTCATTGCTAATAGAATTAAAAATGTTCTTCCAACACTGATAAGTTCTGATCAAACTGGTTTTATTTCTGGAAGGTATATTGGAGAAAACATTAGATTACTGTTTGACATCATGGAGTTTACAGAAACACATGAAATTCCAGGATTATTTTTACTTATAGATTTTGAAAAGGCTTTTGATTCACCGAGACGCTATCAAAATCGCGGAGATGCTATCCGTCGCTGCCGAGATGCTATAATTTTTAACATCGGTAACTCGCGCCATTGTTTGAAAACAATCGGCCGCTTATAACAACAAAGAAAAATAAACATTTCTAATAAATTTTCTTTGATCACCTGTAATTTAATATCAAAGCTAATAAAGTAATTAAATAGGTGTTAATTGTCCGTTTTGATGATAACTATTCAGGTTTGGTGATCCCAAGCTGACACTTATGACATTTACAAAACCATGTGATCAACACGTGATCCAAGCTAAAATGGCTTCAGAAGGAATTTCGAAAGCCAAATGTCGAAAATTATACCATCCACATCAACGTTTTGAACAGAGGCCGTGATTTACCGCTACCGAGCACTGGAGATCGACAGGGACATTATCATATTATGTTCGCCTTTAATGTTCCCGAGATAAGAATCGCCAACGACTATCGCCAGTATCGGTAACGATTCAAGGACCCTTGCAAGGACCTCCGTCAATATAACAGTTAATACAATGAACACTACCAATATATAGCAAATCGTTTGCTTCGGACAGTGACGTAGCCTGGAAAATGCGATTTTCATAGGCTATAGCTGATGAATTTGACAAGATTGATTGTGAGCAAACTTTCAGTGCCACGAACTGAGAAGCACAATCGACCAGCGATAGAATTAACTACTGCTTTTGCACAGAAAAGGGCTAACGATAGTGTGATGATTGCCTTTGTTATTTTGTAACATTTGTGCTTTTGGAACTATTCTCATTGATTTGAGTGGCTATGACATTGTGTTTAACATGAATTATAAATAAATAAATAATGAAGTTTTTTTAATACTCCTTTATATTACACATATCTTCATGTATATATTAGGTATCTCAAAAATAAAAATAAGTAACAAAATATATACACCAACATGTATAACAACATGCATATATTAAAAAAACACAAAAACAACGCATAATTGGGTCGACCGATGATGCATGCTAAATGTGATGCTATCCAAAATTTCTGGGGAGAACACTGAATATGATAAGACATAAGTAAGTAGACAAGCTTATGAAGTCTTCTCCCAATAATTGCTGTATTAAGACATGTATTGTCCAATCTTGTTTTCTTTTTTAGACCCCTATGAACATTTTTCCTAAACGCTTGCAGATATTGAGCTGATATTGGTTATGTGAGTCAAACATAATAATGATTTTTGATAAATTATGGCCCTTGGACTTGTAATAGTTCTAAAAAATAACACATATTGCAGTTGATATTTGGTATTCGAGTCAACCATGAAGAGTTACAGATCAAGTATAAATATTATGATTTTTTATGAAATTATGGCCCTTGCACTAGAAAATTTTAGAGGACTTAGTTTTGAACGAGCAATAATCTCCACGCTTTTTCTTATTTGAGAAGGAAGATGCAGCTTATACATACTATAACTAAACACCTAAAAGATTAGTTTTTTTAACCTACTGTTGATGTTGCTGCCATTGCCATTTAAGATTTTGATATTTTTATTTATTTATAATTATCACATTAGAATTTCAAAAACTTTTTAAGCCTATTTGTGTGGATACTTTTTTCATGAGATCCTGCAGTTTTCTGGACCAAGAAAGGTGTGCAGTCAATATCTGTTAGTGCAGACTTTTCACAATGGAGTGCAGTGTTCTAGGGATGTATCTATTTGGCCATACATAAATTAATAATTCAAAGATGACAGTTGAAAGTACTCAGAGAAACCTCTGCCATCCAACACTTTTTTTTCTCTTTTTTTTTGCATTGGATGTCAGAGAGACCTCTTAAGCAAAACAGAGGATTTTGCGAAATGGGTCTGAGTCAGCAAATTTCATTGTGTCCAGATATTAACAAACATTTTGTCCAGTTAGTAATAATTCACTCCTTTAGATATTTTTCTCTATGAATATAATCATTATACCTTCAATCAAGATTTAAGTCCATTTCTAAGCTCATTTCCATCGATACCCTTTACATTCAGACATTTCACTTTCATTTTGAACAAAAAGTCATGTGGCAACAAAGTGACTTAAATTATCAAAAAAAAAATAAATAAATAAAAGCATTGGACAACAGTGGATTCTTGGACTACCCTTTTGTTGGCCTTACTGTAAAACTACATTCATGTGTTTTGTCCACTGGCTCTCTTTATATTGCATCTGTTTATACCATTTGATCTTGTGGTAGTTATACAGTATTGAAATTTTGATTGGAACCGCTATTTTTTCAACATTAATATAGGATTCAACATCCTCACAAGTCAGGGTTTCTGTGTCCACATGTGTCCATGAAACCCTTATAAACTTAGCTAGGAAATTCCCAGGCTAGCAGTCACTATTTTGATTGGCTACATCATACCTGAATGTAGCAAATCAAAAGCTCGCTTTCATTCCCGACTTGGTAAGGGGATATCCTGATGTCAATTGTAAATAAACTAAGCGGATGTGTTGCATAGACCATGTGAGAATCAGTGTATTTTGTACAGTAGTGTTAATAGTTTGTTGTTGACGCGTTATTTATTAGTTGCGTTATGTTTTCTTCCCACTCAAAAATGAGTAAGAATGACTACAGCTAAACACGTGCTTCTTTCAAGCAATTTCATTAGTTGATATTTTTGAAGGTTTGACGTCATATGAAAATCTTCTAGCCCGGGAATTTCCTAGCTAAGTTTTTCAGGGTTTCGTGGACACATGAGGACAGAGAAACCCTGACTTTTGAGGATGAGGATTTAACTGCATTTTGTAGATTCTAAAACCAATTCAACTACAATGGTTTTTGAATCTGCAAAATGAACTTTATTATCTATCAAAAGATAGATCTTGGAACAATATTAATTATATACTGAGGCAGAATAACACACAAAATAAACATACAACTGACTTGGATCATCTGCATACATGTTTATGTTTATTTCAGTATGCATTTGTCAGTCAAATGAAGCTGCATGGTTACGACCCTGAGACAACTATGGTGTGTGTTGAACCAAGAAAGGTAACTTATTAATTGCTTGGTAGACAGTAATTTTTATCAATTAATTCGAAATTTTTTCAGTTCTTTTGCAGAGTTGTCCCCTCTTTATTCCATTTAATATTTTAGTATAAAAAATTAGTGTGTTTACCACTTTGTTTTTTGTTTTAGAGTTGTTTCCCCTTATGGTACATATTTCTTGTTTCATTAATGCTTTTTCAAAATTTTTGATAAGTTTCTTAATAATATTGCCTTTGAAAAGGAAGATATATGTTTTGTACTGGATTAGTACTGAAAAGCTGCAAAAGTGTTGATCATATTTACAAATATGTCCCCTAAAGTGTTAATCATATGTACAAATATATCCACTGTCTATGGTTACTTAAGTCAAATAGGAACAAATGCCAAATAATGATATTTTATTTTATGTAGAGGTGAATTTATCCAGGGATGCAGCAGATATGTCCCAATATTTTCTGTCAGGATCCCTTAAAAACCTAGGTTTGTCAGAATGGTTCTGATCTGATACAGGTTTATTTGTACGAATCATTCCAAAACTTGAATCGAAACATCTCTCACCCAAAGTAGGGGTAGACAAAAATAGAAAGGTATGATGTGTTTATCCAAAAAGTGAGGGAGTAAAAGTATAATAAACAAAAATGTCAAGAAAAATCTAAATTTGAGAAATGTAAAGATAAAATAGTTTTATTTCATGAAAATAATTTGAAAATGCACAAAACACACAGAAACATGATATCATGCAGGTATGTGTAATTGTTTTTTTATAGTTTCAAGTATCATGATTACTTATACAATAGTTGCTTATATAGAGGGCATTGTCATGATATCTTGACTGCACAAGGGAGAGTGGTATTGCCTGAAACATTGATAATGCCCAAGCCAAAGGCGAGGGCATTATCAATGTTAAAGGCAATACCACTTTCCCGAGTGCTGTCAAGTATCATGACAATACCAGCTATTATATTTATTTTATTGAAGAATTAAGAAACTATGTATTTAAGACTGTATTGTGTATGTGTAGCTGCTTGCTGTATGATTTGAATGTTTGGCCTCATTATATATCATTGTTTGGCATTTTTAGGCAATACACAGTTAGTTTTCTAAATTTTATGACATTTTTTCCTCATTTGGGTTGTACATGTACATATGTTTTTTTATAAATTAAAAAAAAAAACAGTTTTATGTTGCTTGTCACTGGAGAGGGCATTACCACGATGTGATAACGCCCGTGGGCATGGGCGTTATCATAGCGTGATAATGCCCTCATGTCAAATTACTGCAAATTAACTAATACCAGCTGACCTTGTTTTATCGAATTAAAACAAACATAATTTTACTGATATGAAATAAATATATTTATTTGCTCCTGGCGTAAGTTAATCGTGTTACTGATCATATAAGGAAACGTTTTATTGAATACACCACTTGCAAGTTCTTTAAAACTTGAATTTTCAACAAAATCTGATGATAAATAATGGTCATTATTCATTAACAGCACTCCCTATTTGCAGGGAGAGATGACTTTACGAACGGAAGACATTTTAGCTAAGATTGAGGAAGAGGGAGACTCTATTGCTGTGATCTGTTTTTCTGGTGTACAGTATTATACAGGACAATTTTTTGACATTCCAACAATCACGAAAGCAGGACATAAAAAGGTATGAATTATTTTTTGACATTTTGCTCATCCTTTTGGGCTGGGATGGTAACTAGTATTTCACCTTTTAAAGCAGGTAGTTCAAATTTAGTAAGATAGTTTACTTTGATATATACACTTCACATACATTATGTGTAGCTACAACTTTCTGTATCACGTCAAGACAGTTGTGTACATTCATATCACTACGAGAAAGATAGCATGGAGAAAGAAAACAAAATTAAGTATTAGTACTTATCATATACTTATGGCTGAATAATATGAATTTTGCATATTGTATATGACTGGAAATGACCGACCCATATTGGAACACACCTGTCTGTTAACCCAATATTAGGAGCATCTAGTGCAAAATCCTGTATTAGGTCTCCTCGTGCACTTTACTTCCAGTTTGACTGCATCAGTATCAACAATATCATTGGAGACAAAGCAAAATTCATTGAAAATCTAAAATTCATTTTTTGTTGCAAAATAACAAAATTGTTATTTGTACCAATTTAAGTCTATTATCTTTATTATCGGAAGCATATGATAAAAAGATTAATATATGAGCTAATCCATATTGGCCTGGGTATCATCCCTCGACCAATATAAGCCCTTGACTCCGTTTCGAGCTGATATGGTGGTCTTGGGATGATACCCGAGCCAATATGGATTAGCCCATATATTAATTTATAATTATCATACAGATCACATATTGTTTTGTATTTGTTGGGATGAAAAAGGAAAAAAATAATTGAGAAAAGAATAAAAAAGAAAAAGAATTTATCATAGTGTCCTGTTTTTAATGTAATATAAATGTTCATCACATAATCTAACATATTTCAGCGATGTATAGATTAACGAGATGCATTATCTCGTCATCTCACCTTAGGGCTGTTGCCCTTCGATGTGATAGGGAAGCGAAAATGCATCAAATTTAAAAAAATGTAAATAATCTGTTAATTGCTGTTTTGTAACATTGTGACATCATGTGATTTACTTGACAACATCTTCACAGGGTGGTGGGATAGGCCTGTCTCATACTAGTAGAGGGAGATGGGATAATACCACACATAAAGATCAAAGGAAATATTAATAAATACCTATACTTGAATATTCCTTCACTGATTGTAGTGAGAGTACTTTTCAACATGACATGGCTGACATACCATTTGATCTGTATATACAAATATTGTCAAAATATTTATTGTAGATCTCATTGTTGACATTTTAGGGATGTTTCGTTGGTTGGGATCTTGCTCATGCTGTGGGTAATGTAGAGTTACATCTACATGACTGGGATGTAGACTTTGCCTGCTGGTGTTCATACAAGGTAAATATTACAGGAAACTCGGCCATCAAATGCAGCCAAAAATTGTGTACCATAATTGGCAGTGTATAATACTCACTTATGTATTGTTTGTTTGAATGATGTTTAACGCCATTTTCAGCATTTTTTTTAGCTATATCATGGCGTCCAGTTTTTATTGGGGGAGGAAGCCAGAGTACCAGGAGAAAACCCCGTCCTGCAGTAGGAAAACTGGAAATCCTTGTCAATTAAAATTGGAGTCGAGTACACCCTGCCAACAGTGAGAATCGAACCAACAATCTCAGTGTTGACAGACCACGTGATCAATAGTGATCAACAGTGTTCAAACAAGGTAAATATTACAGAAAACTCACCAGCAAATACAGCCAAAAATTATGTACCATAAGTGGCTGTGTATAATACTCACTGATGTATAATACACATCCAATACAATGTCAGGTTACAACTATTGACCTAATGGATTTAGATTAAATTTAAATTTGACCTCTTGAATGATGATCTTTTGTGCAAAAATGTTATTATTGTACACAATTTGTCAAAAATAAAGAAAAGTTCTTCCACCCCTGCTTTGAAGGAGAGGGGTATACTGTTGTACCCTTGTTTAGCTGTTTGTCCTTCATCTGTTTGTTCTTTCAATTGTGTGTACATTCGTCCGTCTGTAACAAAAATTTCTGTCGCAGTGTTCTAAGCAACTTTGGAATGCAGAAGCCTGATATTTTGCGTATTGCTTTATCTTAAAGTACCATATGGTGTATAGTGATTTTATCCTCCTTGGTCATCTTTTGTGAAAGCAGGATACATAGAAACATACAACGTACATGAAAACTGGATGTGATGATACAGCCAAAAAAAATGACAAAACATCGGATTAAACTTTTTTCAACCTGAAAAACAGACAAAGCTTATATTTATTTATTGTTTATTTTAGTACCTCAATTCAGGTGCTGGAGGTTTAGCTGGTATGTTTCTTCACGAAAAACACAAAAATGCTAATTTTCCTAAGTTAGAGGGCTGGTGGGGACATCAATATGCTACAAGATTTAAAATGCAAAATGGTAAGTCTAGTTGTTGGATCTGTAATTTTCCAAGGGCCAGTGCCACAAACATTTTCTTTGCTGAGAATTTTTTTATTCTCAATTTCATCCAATCAAATCTTTAATTTTCCATTGTTGTATTGGTAATTGAGAAAAATTCTTAGGCTGAGCAAAATATTTTTACTGAGAAAGGGTTTATGGTGCCCAGGCCAGATCCCTTGTCAATGTTTGTAACCTAAAATGTTAGCAGCCTGGTAAGAATATCTGTGAGCTTATAGCGCTTTGGTTACCCTAAAACAAAAAAAAATGTCTACTGATTTATGATCGGATGGCCTTTACTTTTTTATATGAAAGATACAGGGTATTCATATAAAGAAAGTCCAAACCAATTGCTAAGATTTTGGATTTTTTAAAAATTCTATAATCATTTAAAGGGAAACTTGAAAAATGAAAATTTGATAAGTTATTCTTTAAATAAAAAGAAACACTTTTGCCTTTTGATGTTTTTAGCTCACCTGACCCGAAGGGTCAGGTGAGCTATTGCCATCACTTGGCGTCTGTCGTCGTCGTCGTCCGTCGTCGTCGTCGTCGTTAACTTTTCTTCAAAAATCTTCTCCTCCAAAACCACTGAAGGGATTGCTTTGAAACTTTGCACACATCATCAGTAAAATGCCCTCTACCAAGTTTGCCCAAATCATGGCCTCAGACCAACCAACATGGCCGCCATGGCTAAAAATAGAACAGAGGGGTCAAAATACAGTTTTTTGCTTATAGTTCAAAAAGTATAACAGATACAGGAAAACCGAAGGACCTTCCTTCTTCAGCATCTAAAGCTCTACAAAACACTCCATTGGGTCAAAGTTGTATGATGACTCCTTGTAGGAGTTATTGCCCTTTAATTGTCAAAATTGATGATTTTTGCCATTTTTGCCTCAAAATCTTGAAAATTATTAGAACTAGAGAAAAAGTTAGCATTGCTTAATTGTTCTGCTCTATGAGGGCTACAAAAATGACTTTAGGGTCAAGATTGTCTGATTAACCGTTTAGGAATTATTCTCCTTGAACATTTTTTAAATCAAATTTACTTGATGTTAAAAAATCTTCTCCTCTTAAACCAATGAAAGGACTGCTTTGAAACATTGCATACATCATCTTTAGGATGTCCTCTACCAAAATTGTCTAAATCATGACACCTGACTACCTACATAGCTACGTTGGATTAAAATAGAAAAAATGAAAAAAGGGGGGGGGGGGGGGGGGTCGAGTGAGTTTTCGACTGATAGTTAAAAAAGAATAACAGGTACAGAAAATTTGAAGTGAACCTCCCTTCTCCCTCTAACCATCAAAGATCCTCCTTATAGGAGTTATTTCACTTAAAAGGTCAAAATTAATGATTTTTGCAGAAGTGTTGGCAATTCCTTATAGCAAAGAAAAGCTGGATAAAAAAGGGTTGTTTGGTTTCAGGTTCAGGTGAGCGATACAGGCTCCTGGGAGCCTCTAGTATTATATTTTCAACAGTTAAGTTTCAACATTGAATTTCCCGCATAAAAAATGCACTTTTGGAGGTCCCCCATCTTGCCACTATCTTGTCACTAGGTGGTGATATTGGAGATCAGTTGACAGCTAAGATTTTCGTAAGATAACGTTTTGAATTCCTGATTTTTTAGGTGACCTCATTTTTGATTTTGTCTTCGAATATAAGTTGGAATTTAGTCAATAAATATGAATTATAACTTGTATTGTGTACTTAGATTCATACATGTAATATTTTACAGCTTGAGACATAATCCTACTCTATTCTGAAGGTCTTCATTATTTCACGACATAAGACAACGATCTCATGCAAAAGAGAAATAATTGTACAGTGAAAAAAACGTTATTTTCCCTGCAAAAACTTCTTGTTATTTTCGAAAGCTGCAATCTTTGTTTACAATGAATTGTTCGTAGCAACATCAATAAATCCCAAGATTTTCGAAGTTACACTATTGATAATTTTACTGACGATCATTAAAGATGATACCAATCACTTCAAGAAGTTAATGAGGGAATATGGTTGAAAATAGTTCAAAATCAGATGACAATATAAAATAATAAATTATGTTAGATTTGACTATGTTTATTCTAGCAGTAAATACAACTTTTAAAATAATTATTAAAGAAAGAAAAACAGAACAAAGAAAAAATTATTTTCTATATTTTCTAAAAACAGAGGCAAAATTTGGCATGGTCAGCTAAGTGGGAACATATATAATGCTGGCTATATTTTTTGTGGTCATAAATATTTCAACATCCCTTGTTCCAAAGAACTAAAAGTGTCAGGATATCCCTGATTGAAGGACAGCAGCACTAGTGTAAACCATGCATTTCATACTGCTTGTAATATTGACCTTAGTATTCCACACTAATACAGGGCCCATCCAGAACAACAGCATTATTAAACAATAAGATGAAAGGCCAAACAAAATGAAAGAATTAAAATGCTAAAATTAACGCAAAATTTTAGGTTGACTAAAAATCTCACACAAAATAAAGTCCAATCTCACACTTAGGGCTGAGAGAAATATTACATGTATGCTCAGATTATGCAAGTTACGGAATTAACTTTTTTATATAAAATATTTGCGAATTTAACTATTTCTGAGGGGCGTCTGTGGCAGAGTGGTCAAGGTAGTTTGTCTACTATTGATCACGTGGTCTGTCAACACTGAGATTGCGGGGCCGATTCTCACTGCAGGCAGGGTGTACTCGAATCTTAATTGACAAGGATTGCCAGTTTTCCTACCGCAGGTCGGGGGTTTTCTCCGGGTACTCCGGCTTCCTCCCCCAATAAAAACAGGACACCATGATATAGCTGAAAAATTGCTGAAAGTGGTGTTAAACACCATCAAACAAACAAACAAACTATTTCTGACAGCTGTCAATATCTTAGGTGCCTTATATTATTCTGTCGTGGTCTTGCTTTTTATACCCCACCACACAAAGTGGTGGGGTATTATGTGATAACCTATGTTTGGATATGAGTGTCCATCCACCTATCTGTCTGTCGGCTTGTCAATTAAATGAAGTTCAAGTTATGTAGCTTTTAAGTAAGGCCAATTGAAAAAAATATTATTTCTTAATTCTTAATAAAATCATTTGTCAAAAATTGGCAGTTTTCAGAAGATTACCTGAATGGCGGATTTTGTTAAAACTTTGCACAGCTGTTACATACTATAAAATGAAGATATAGTTGAGTTACCAGCACGATCTCATTTGTAGTTTTTGAGTCTGACCAATTGAAATTATTTTTTATAGTTCCAAGGTCAAGGTGATAAATTTCTTCTGAGATGGTCTGTTATCATGCTCAGCTGTCCCTATAGGCTGATTTGTAATTCAGTAAAATGTGTGCATGAATATAAAAAATAATGCAATTTTGTTGGGGTGTCATTTAATGTCATATATGGTGATATGGAAATTGTAACTTGACTTTCAATTTCGTCCTGTCAGAAACAACCCCATCAAAATAACTACTCCAAAAGGTTGGAAAGGTAGAAATTTATCTCCCTTTGTACCCACTACCACTGTGGATGGTGTAAAAATGCAAAATTCTCTTATACTGTACTGTACATTTATGTAACGTCTGCTTGTCTATTTTTAGAACATGACCCCATCCCGGGAGTATATAACTACAGAATCAGTAATACACCAGGACTGCTGTGTGCTCCACTCAAAGCCAGTCTGGAGGTTAGTTAAAAGTCATACAATAAGGTCTTCGGAATTAAAATGTATTTTAATATTATCTCCTTAATAATTAGAAATGTGTTGCTGTCTAATTTTTAAGAGGCTCATTACTTTAAAGGTTTATTTGAACAGCTGATCAACACTCATTTTTAATCACTATTGAAAGTCATGATTTCGGAAAAATGTTTTGAAACTATATCAAGTCTTCTAATATAATTATGTTTTTGGGCAGTTTGGGTGGGAGAGGGGGGTGAAGTTATTCAATTAATTTCACCAATTTGTATCTTGTGCATAATACTTACTCAGGCTAACCAGCTACAGTAATATACTTCATTTTAATTGCTCAGTATTTCACAATATGTCTTCTTAATACAGTTCTTACCATAGTATTCACTGATGACAGTTATGGCAATATTACATTACTATCGTCAATCATTCATGTTACTGTCATCCTCGCTGGTTTTTTTTTCTGTTGATTCTCGCATGGTTTATTATTACCTAAAAATGGCAGAAAGTCCAATTGGACCGGTAGAACAAATAATTGTATTGCATGAATAGAATTTTGCTTGTTTTTGATTGGTCTTAAAAATTTCGGGTCACAATAAATTGCACCAGTACTAAAATTACATAAAATGTTTGTACATTGCACTATTCAGCTGCATAGAAGTCAAAAGGAATCGAATATTGACCTGGTTTATATGTTTTAGCCAATCAGAATGGCCAGATTAATCAATTCGTTCATCCAATCAAATCGATTGTATTAATTGTGTTGTGTACAATTCATTGACAACAATGGAAGAACGGCAGCTCTGCAATATATTAATTCATTTATACTCTTCTCAATATTTGAAAATGGAATTTCAGAATTATCAGCAAATTGATATCAAAATGTAGTATTAAATAAAAAATATTAAGGGTAACTAGCATTACAACAACTACAAAATTTAAGCAGGTGCTCCAGTAGAAAAGGCATCCTCTGTTTTTCTGATAAAGCTAAGGGAGATGGTGGTTTTATTCATGTAATAAATCAATTAATGACTTAGATGTACGGTCGCTACCAAAAAATATCTTTAAGACAATAGCAAGAGAAATTCATTGTACTGGACATACATTTTTTTTTCTCTTTTTTTAAGATTTTCAACAAAACATCAATGAAAGACATTGTTGCCAAATCAAGATTGCTTACAGCCTACCTAGAAATGAGAATCAAAAATAAATTTTCAAAAGACCTAAAATACATTGATGATTGTAATGAAGATGGATTTAAACACGTGTATGTGGATATATTTACTCCATCAGATGTCCATAGAAGAGGAGCACAGTTGTCCTTGTCATTTTCAGTCAACATCACTCATGTGTTTGAAGAATTAGAAAAAAGAGGTGTTGTGGTAAGAAAAGAAAATCTTTTTTGATTGATTGGATGGTTGCTTTATGTCCAGAAAGCAGTATATTTCAGCTATATTCGGGACCATAACAAGTTAACAAACAATTAAAAAACAGAAAAAGGGGTGGAGTGGGACACAGGGAGCATGGTTTAGACTGCCACTGGAAAGAGTAGGGGCAGAGAATTCAGCCATTTTGTGGCGGCTACAATGAGCATCCTCTTTTTTGAAATCTACAAAAGGGGTCTTTATCTTGCAAGGAGCGTGGCATTCTCCAAACATGTTTTCCACTATTAACCACAGCCAGTCTTTACATATTATGACCTGATAACCACCAACAAGAGGGTCTTCTCTATCTGCCACCAGGGGACACGCTGGGCTGCTCTGTGGGTCGAGCACAGGAAACCTTCCAGGTATTGTACTAGAAATCATTTTTGAATGATGTCTTGTTGAAAAATGTGAAACACAAATTAAAACCTGAAACACAGTATTTTCTTGTTTAAAAACTGTCCTTAATAATTAACTTTTTATAAAGCAAACTAGTGTCTAATGACTGCATTAATAATAGCTCCTTATGTTCAACATTTCCCTTTAAACTGATCAAACAAACATCAAACATGACTGCCAAGAAGAATTCACAATGTAGACTTCTTACTGATCAGGAAAAATAACAAAAATGCAAGGCAAATGTAATGTTGAATTGTATCCGATTACCAAATTAAAAAAAAATCTTCACCTCTGAAACAACAAAAATGCAATATACTAAGGTCCTTCACAAAAGTTCTCCAATTTTGTACGGATCGAACTTCAAACATGGTGTGGTATTGCAGTTTTTGTTTAATTTTGAATTTCAAACACACTTTGTACAAATATATCATGAAGTATATATTTATGTATATACCCTTCTCAAACATGATATAAATCTTCTGAATTAGGAATTAGATAATCCAAAACATTGTTCATAGAAGGTTTTTTATGCCCCCGCGATGACATGTCGTGGGGCATTAAGTTTTACTCATGTCCGTCCGTCCGTCCGTCTGTACGTCCGTACGAATTTCCGTCAAGCTTTTCTCAGAAACTGTACATCAGAACAATTTGAAATTTGGCAGGGTGGTTCAGTATCACAAGTTGTACGTCCTAAGCGAATTTCAGACCTGTCGGACTACTTCCTGTTTGGGACTGGACCGATATGAAAATGTGTTAACATGAGTATGAAAATTTCCGTCAAGCTTTTCTCAGAAACCGTACATCAGAATAATTTGAAATTTGGCAGGGTGGTTCAGTATCACAAGTTGTACGTCCTAAGCGACTTTCAGACCTGTCGGACAACTGCTTCCTGTTTGTGACTGGGCCGATATGAAAATGTGTTAACATGAGTATGAAAATTTCCGTCAAGCTTTTCTCAGAAACCATACATGAGAACAATTTGAAATTTGGCAGGGTGGTTCAGTATCACAAGTTGTAATTCCTAAGCAACTTTCAGACCTGTCGGACAACTACTTCCTGTTTGCGATTGGGCCGATATGAAAATGTGTTAACATGAGTATGAAAATTTCTGTCAAGCTTTTCTCAGAAACCGTACATGAGAACAATTTGAAATTTGGCATTGTGGTTCAGTATCACAAGTTGTACGTCCTAAGCGACTTTCAGACCTGTCGGACAACTACTTCCTGTTGCGACAGGGCCAATATGAAAATGTGTTAACACGAGTATGAAAATTTCCGTCAAGCTTTTCTCAGAAACCGTACACAAGAACAATTTGGAATTTGGCAGGGTGCTTCAGTATCACTTGTTGTACGTCCTAAGCGACTTTCAGACCTGTCGGACAACTACTTCCTGTTTGCGACTGGGCCGATATGAAAATGTGTTAACATGAGTATGAAAATTTCCGTCAAGCTTTTCTCAGAAACCGTACACAAGAACAATTTGAAATTTGGCAGGGTAGTTCAGTATCACAAGTTGTACGTCCTATGCGACTTTCAGACCTGTCGGACAACTACTTCCTGTTTTCGACCGGGCCGATTTGAAAATGTATCAACACGAGTATGAAAATTTCCGTCGAGCTTTACTCAGAAACCGTACATTAGAACAATTTGAAATTTGGCAGGGTGGTTAAGTATCACAAGTTGTACGTCCTAAGCGACTTTCAGACCTGTTGGACAACTACTTCCTGTTTGGGACTTCCTTTAGCGGGGGCATCCGTGTCCCATGGACACATTCTTCAATTTTTTTATATGCCTGTCAAAGATGTGTCGTATAATGGGAACACCCATGGTGGGCGATTGGGTGAAGACCACAGAGATGTCTGCTCTGAAACTCAAACAGTTGTTGTCTGATCTTTATCAAACTTGGGGAAAATGTTTATGGGCATATATCTTGGCACTTTATTTATACAAAAAATGGCAAACTCGACTTATCTGCTCTCTAACTCAAACAGTTGCTTTCCAATCTTCATGAAACTTGAGTTAAAATGTTTATGATCATAATATTTCGACCAAGATTGATAACCAGTGGAATTGCTTCACTTTAGAGTTATTAGCTTCAGTATTATGGTCCTTTCTTTATGAAAAATGGACAATTTTTTGACGGGCGTATTTTGTAGCACTTTGGCACTTGTTTTTTACTTAACGACACAGAGAGAAAGGTATGGAAAAGGTAAATACTTCCCCTTAACATTGCTTCAAGTCAAAGCATTGTTTTTATGGTTTATAAACATTCTGATAATGCCTGTTTCAAATTATAACTTTCTTTTTTGCAGTGTGATGAACGTAAACCCAGTGTTATTAGAGTTGCGCCAGCTCCACTGTATTGCTCATTTGAAGACGTCCACAGATTTATGAAATATCTAGAACAAGCTCTTCATGCTGCATCCAAAAATTCAGAAAGATAATGACAATTAAACAAATAGATATCTTTGATTGTAAATGATATAACATTATAGAATTGGCATATACATTTCTAATAAACAGATATTTATCTAATACAATTGCATAAATAAATAGTATTAGAATACTGATTTGATTGGCTAGAAAATATTTTCAGAGGATGAAAGAAAAAATCATTATGAAAACACACCCCATGTGACCAAATATATTAATACACTTATATTTGTGTGTTGATCTGTATTCGTATGTTTGAATTTGTAATAATTTTTAATATTTACATTTCCTATGTCTTTTATCAATGTCCTTGGTCCCTTATTTTATCAAATCATTGCCAATGTCGAAGAATATTTGTATGCATGTCTCAACAAAATGGTTAGACACAAAGAGCAGGTGCTTCCTTAAAGATGGTCACTGTATGCAA